>CM076580.1:1571827349-1571981690 GCA_034641835.2 Pinus albicaulis
CTTATTGATCAGGAGATCAAGTCTCTTGAAGAAAAATGCTCAAAAATGAAGTTGCTCAGAATGGCTCCAAAACAGATCGACTGGAAAGAGCTCGGTGATACGATCCCAACGCCGTGAACGGCACTCAAATCCGATGCCGTATGCAGAAGATATTCAGGTTTAAAGATTCGTCAATTTCAGTTAAAAAAGGCCAAAATTTGACTTTGGGAAAAAATATATTTTTATTAAAAAAAGAATATTCCACAGAATATTCTGGGAATATTCTGTGGAATATTCCATAGAATATTCTATGAAATATTCTGCTGGTGGCCAATTACAGAGCGCCACGTGGCTAGCCCGGAGGCCGCCACGTGGGCGCCCCAAGTCGGTTTGGAATGGCATTTCAAAAATTTGTTTATGCACTTGAGTTTTGAACATGGATCGGGCCTGTATTAACCGAGCGTCTTAACCGTTGGACCACGGTTTAATCATTTTATTGGCAGGCATTGTTATTGTATTAGGCGGGGGCCCAAGGGGCCAACCCCTTCCACATGGAACCACAAACACGAAAACCACAACCAATTCGATCAGCGCACAATGGTTATGGGTGCAGTCAGTGTCCAATAGCCCTTGGAGCGGGTTTGTTTAATAAACCACGTTAATATATGGTTGCAACATTATTTAAGCCCGCTTTTACTCCATGTTTGTATAATGAGGCCGACGAATTGCGGTCCTATGGACCCCCGTGGCCCTACTATAGCACCCACTTTTGGCCGGTCCGCCCAAATATAGTAATGACTCCTAATTTGGCGGGGTTAAGCGACGTGTCTCGAGTTTTAATTTGAAGTTTGTTCCCAGCTCAAGCTGCGGATGGAGTAAATGTGGCATAAATTTGGCTAGGAGAGGTCTTTTGAGACGATTTT
Source organism: Pinus albicaulis (assembly GCA_034641835.2). NCBI lineage: Eukaryota > Viridiplantae > Streptophyta > Pinopsida > Pinales > Pinaceae > Pinus > Pinus albicaulis. Next base: position 1,571,828,252 of record CM076580.1, read on the forward strand.
TTTTTTTATTTTGGGTGTAGAGATCATTCTGGAGCTGTTGGAATTGTTTTTAGAGCCACCAGGTCATTATATCTGTGAATTTTACAGCGTTCTTGATCGTGGAGCCATCAAGGCCTAAGGGAAAGAGAGCTGCATTAGACTACCTTCATCCAATGGAGGTGATTTTGTAGTAATTTTAGACTGATTTGGGTCTTATGAATCTATTTTTGCAGTCTATTTTTCCATTTGAGGCTTTTATATAGATGTAATATCATTTTAAGCATTTAATCAAAGGAGGACTGAGCCTAATTAGAGGCTTTTGGACCCAGCGGAGGTAGCCCAAGAGAGGGGTGAACCGCTTAAACAATTATGTTCTCTCACTCTGTATATTTTGGCTGTTTATTTTCAGATTCTGATAGTTTAAACAGTAAATTTTCATAAGCATGCTTTTCCCAAACAAGTTTATACAGTAAACAAAACTTGTTATTTTATCATCAAACATCTACACTTCAATCGCAGAACATATATTCTTGCTTATTCACACATAAAAACAGATCGATGAATACTTTGAACTTAAAAACAAATACTTTCATTGATCAAGATCATTAGTGATTACATTTTATTTCTTTAGGCAGAGTCTGTAGAAGGGCCAGGTAGCCTCCGGATTCATCCTTTCTAGTAAAGGTGAAATATTCGGTGAATGCCCTCTACAGTCAATCTCTGTATGAGAAATTCTTTGTTCTCACGATTTCAGATCAGGTTGGTATCAGAGCTCTAGGTTTTTCTTAAGATTTTGTGAAATTTGTGCAAGTAAATTGTGTTATTCTGCAAATCTTGATGCTTACTAGGCTGAAATTGCAAAGAGGGGAAGGTCAATTGGTTAGAGAACAAGTTAATCCTCAACCAAGGAGGGCTAGAGTGCCATTACATCCACCTTCCATTTCATCCTCAGTAGCCTTTGAATCAGCCACAAGCATGTCATCCAGAGAAGGAGAAGTACATGAGGAAATAGATCCCAAGGAAGAAGAAAGAGTCTTTAGAAAAGCTTTCTTGGATTTGACTGAGATGGTTAGAATCCTATACCAGGAGAGAAATGATAGGATTGTTGGAGAAGGGTCTAGAAACCAAAGAGAAGAAGGAGGTTCTTCAGGAGGGAAGAAAGACAAAGATGAGTCTAAGAAAGGGAATGGAGGAAATGGTGATCCTTCATCTCCATCGTCATCCTCTTCCTCCACATCATCCTCTTCAACTTCTGTTAATCAGTCACACAAATCAAAAAAATCTCTTAAAAATCCTTTGTTGAAGCTTGATGTAAAGTTTGAGTTGCCAATGTTTAATGGTGATGTTAATGCAGAGAAATTGGATAACTGGATTAGACAGCTGGAAGTCTATCTAAGAATTCAGAATTTGCATGATGATGACACTAAAATCCAATTAGCCTCTTTGAGAATGGATGGAGCAGCTTTGGTTTGGTGGGAATCCAAGACTAGAGAGGAGATTAAAAAGCATGGTAAGATAACTCTAACATGGAATGAGTTTATTACAGCTATTAAGAAACAATTTTATCCTCTTGCTCATATTCAGAAAGCAATCATGAATTGGCAAAATTTTAGGCAACTTAAAGGTCAAAATGTGCAAGATTATACCCAAGAGTTTAGAAGGAGAGCACTTCTACTTGGGGTAGACTTACAAAGTCAAGACACCTTGTTGAAATACATAGGAGTTTTGCACAATTATCTACAACATACTATTCTATTGTTCAATCCTACCAGCTTAGATGAAGTCTGTGTGCAGGCTACACATTTAGAAGCTAGAGGAAAGAATATTTTTGATGAGGATAGTAATTTTCAAAACAAAGGAAAGAAGAGAGTTGCTAATTCAAGAAAGGACAAAGGAAAGTTCTTTTGCAAGAACTGTTCGAAGACAAGTCATGATGAAGATCATTGTTGGAAGCTTCATCCTGAACTGAAACCAGAAAAATACAAGAACAAAAACAAGACCAAAGAAAAGGAGAAAATTGTTGCAACAGTTGAGCAGGACTTAGGGTCAGACTCAGGAGATGAGACAAAAAGCATAGGCATGGTTTTGAAGAACATTAAGGGGAAAGAAGTGGTGCAAGACACAATTCCTAGTTCTAGCTCTTTGAATTGTCACAAAGATACTCATGATGAAAAGAGGAGGATAGAGCTCTTCCATGTGAGGGTAATTTCCAAACATACAAAAATTGACACACTGTTTGATAGTGGGTCACAAGCTAATCTTATTTCTGAAGACTTGGTCAAGCAGCTAAAACTTGAGACCATTCCACATCCGAAGCCTTATCCACTTGGATGGATCTGCAAGGATGCCAACTTGCAAGTCTCAAGAAAGTGCATATTGCGCTTTGCAATAACTGCACACTTTATTGACACAGTGGAACTTGATGTGGTGCCGCTTGATATCTCGGGTATTGTTTTGGGAAGTCCCTACTTATTTGACAGGAAGGCTATCTTTCATCGCCATGAAAACAAGTATCACTTGTTCAAAGATGGTAAAGAGTACATTGTGAGAGCTCACAAGAAGAAGCTGGAATCTTCATTACTCCATGCAGGTCAATTGAAAAGACTGGTTAATGCAAGTCAAAGTCTAACTTTGTTGATGTTGAAACGACCAGATTTTGAGCATTTGCCTTCTTATGATGTTGTTAATGATTTGTCTCAGTTTGATAACAGTTTGTCTTTGAAAAAAGATGATGTTATGTTGCACAAATTACCTTTTGGGTCAGCCAATGCAGTGAATGAAGTGTCAAAGCAAAGCAGTGCAAGCAAGGAGGACACAAAATTCAGCATGGGAAAAAGTTGGTTTCAGAATGGTAGAATTCGCCATGGGAACAGTTTGCAAGGTGAAAGTCATTTTAAGTCTTCTGGAAAGTTTGATCAATGTAGAGAAAGTTTATTCTCTACAAAGTATAATTGTTGTTCTGCAAATTTTAATCATTTGCGTCATGACTTCATCAATCTTAGCAATGGTAGATCAGTTGATTCCAGAGACATGTTGTCTTTTTCTCAAAAGCTTCATTTGATGAAATCGGGAAGATTTCAGTTGTTCAAGGGTGGAAGAGTGGAGAATTAGTCTCCACATCATCAGTTTCACTAGTCAGAAAGCTTTTGAGGGTCCAAAAGCTTCCCATTTGGGAGGTGTGATTAGGAGATCAAGTCTCTTGAAGAAAAATTCTCAAAAATTAAGTTGCTCAGAATGGCTCCAAAATAGATCGACTGGAAAGAGTTCGTCAATACGATCCCAACGCCGTGAACGGCACTCAAATCCGACGCCGTATGCAGAAGTTATTCAGCGTTGAAGTTCGCTAGTTTCAATTAAAAAAGGCCAAAATTTGACTTTGGGAAAAAATATATTTTTATTAAAAAAAGAATATTCCACAGAATATTCTAGGAATATTCTGAGGAATATTCCACAGAATATTCTGTGGAATATTCCGCTTGTGGCCAATTACAGAGCGCCACGTGGCTAGCCCAGAGGCCGCCACGTGGGCCCCCAAAGCGGATTGAAATGGCGTGTTCAAAAATATGTTTATGCACTCGACGGGTTTCGAACATGGGTCGGGCCTGTATTAACCGGGCGTCTTAACCGTTGGACCACGGTTTAATCGTTGTTTATATATTGCAACGCGCACATATTTAATGTTGGTATTGTATTGGGCGGGGCCCAAAAGGGGGTCAGCCCCCTTCCACATGGAACCACAGCACGAAAACCACAACCAATTTCAGTCGGCGCGCAATGGTTATGGGTATGGTCCTGTGTCAATAGCCCTTGGAGCGGAGTTGTTTAATAAACCACGTTAATATATGGTTGCAACATTATTTAAACCCGCTTTTAACTCCATGTTTGTACAATGAGGCCCGACGGGTGCGGTCCTATGGACCCCCGTGGCCCTACTACTTAGCACCCACTTTTGGCAGTCCACCCAAATATAGCGCCGACTCCTAATTTGGCGGGGTTAACTGGCAGTGTCTCCAGTTTTAGCTGGGGTTTGTTTAGTTCAACTGGCAGATGGAGTAAATGCGCCATAACTTTGGCTAGGAGAGGCCTTTTGATACGATTTTTTTTTTTGATTTTGGGTGTAGAGATCATTCTGGAGCTGTTGGAAGTGTTTGCAGAGCCACCAGGGCATTCTATCTGCGAATTTTACAGCGTTTTTGATCGTGGAGCCATCAGGGCCTAAGGGAAAGAGAGCTGCATTGGACTACCTTCATCCAATGGAGGTGATTTTGTAGTCATTTTAGATTGATTTGGGTCTTCTGAATCTATTTTTGCAGTCTATTTTTCCATTTGAGGCTTTTATACAGATGTAATCTCATTTTAAGCATTTAATCAAAGGAGGACTGAGCCTAATTAGAGGCTTTTGGACCTAGCGGAGGTAGCCCAAGAGAGGGGTGAACCGCTTAAACAATTATCTGCTGTCACTCTGTATATTTTGGCTGTTTATTTTCAGATTCTGATAGTTTAAACAGTAAATTTTCATAAGCATGCTTTTCCCAAACAAGTTTATACAATAAACAAAACTTGTTATTTTATCATCAAACCTCTACACTTCAATTGCAGAACATATATTCTTGCTTATTCACACATAAAAACAGATCAATGAATACTTTGAACTTAAAAACAAATACTTTCATTGATCAAGATCTTTAGTGATTACATTTTATTTCTTTAGGCAGAGTTTGTGGAAGGGCTAGGTAGCCTCCGGATTCATCCTTTCTAGCAAAGGTGAAATATCCGGTGAATGCCCTCTACAGTCAATCTCTGTATGAGAAATTCTTTGTTCTCACGATTTCAGATCCTTATCGGCAATAAATTGAAAACATGTTCAGCCATGATTAAGCTAGATGTCTGAACAAGACTTTTTGGCACAAGTAGTGGCATTTAGGCTTGCACACTTTTAGCATCACTATTTTTTGGGTATGGGGTTGTACCACTTTTAAAATCTGCCCTATTTTTCAACCTTTCTTTGTTTTTGTGCTTTTTCATTTTTTCCAAACAATCTAGAACTAGAAACATGCTCACAAGGCTGAGCTTATTTTTCATACATATCTATCTATCGTAATCTAACCTATACATAATATACATTCATTTGGTGAAATCTCTTTTCCAACAAAACCAATCAAGCAGATGATTCCATGAGGGATTTTGTTTCAGCTCTTTAAGAGTGTTGAAGAAATAAAAAGGCCACTTCCACCTTACTTGTTTTCGAACAATAGTGCCTAAAATTTTTCTCACACTTTGAAACAGACTGTTGTTGGAAGAACACACTTCTCCTTCAGGTTTCTCAAGGAAAACAGCAAATGGATCTTGGAATGATACCTAATCCAGAGGATTGGAGATATAAGCTTCATTCAGAACTACTCCTTCTTCCACTTGGCTATGCCTGGGACTCTTTTGGGAAAGAAACTCCACCTCTTCCTCATGATCATATGAACTGGTAGATTCATCATATGTGGCAATGTTATCTTCTAACGAGCTTGATGTACTTTGATAGAGTGGGCTAAAATTTGTGTGAAGGCCATCATATTGATGATCAAGAGCACTCTTTGGCAACAGATCTTCTTGAGAAAGAATTGCAGCAACTTTCTTGTGATCATCAATTTCCATGCCTTCATCTGCAATTTGTAACCCAAAGGAACTTGGTGACTTCTTATTTGGAGCTGAGGAAAGTTCTATGTCATAAATGATTTCCTCAACCATTTAAGGAGAAGGATTCTTATTTACAAATGGTTCAAGAAACTCATTAGCTTTCCCAACCTCACCATCAAAATTGAAAGACTACTGATTTCAAATCACATGAAAACTATTTCTGATGGACTGAAGTGAAGTAGAGCAAAGAGTCAGAGACTCTTCACTTAATTCTAAACTTTCAAGTCTTTCCTCATCAGTTTCATAGGTGACCTGTCTTAGCTGATTACTGCTTTCAATCTGATGATAGTGAACTTCATCCCACAAATCAACTGCTGATGGATTTGCAAGGCTAGCTTTTGTTTGGAGAACATCATCATCATGAGATTTATCAAAATTTGGAGAATCATCAACATAAATAATTTCACCAATAAAACATATTGGGTTACCAGTTTGTTCTTCTTTGAACTAATCTACAAGTTTACTTTCTGATTTATGGTAGATGGCATTAGTAGGAGGAGGAACATAAATGTTTTTTTCACATGAAGGTTTAGAGGTTGGCTATGTGTTTATCATCTGATTTATTTCCTCTTCAGTTAAAGGAGGAGGCATTTTTCTCTTCCTCTGGATAATACTACAATAGTTCTCTTTCTCTTGTGAAGGATGATTTTGAGGCTGAATGTCTTCTTGAGCCTCACCTAGAAGAGATGGTGAACCATCACTTGTGCCTTCAGAGATATCCTGTGGGTTTTCCTCTATTTCTTGATTGGGTTCTTCCTCAACTAACTCCTCTAGGCTGTCATGATAGCTACCTTGAGAATGAAATGCATGGAGTTCTTCTAATAAATCTTCAAGATGCCAATTTCCTAAATCTATATTAATGTTCACAAGGTATTGTATAAGGTCTTTAGATTGATCACAACAATTTTCAGCTAATGATAGAGATGGACAATACCCTATATAGTGTTTATAAAATACCTTATGGAAATCCTTCAAAGTAAACAAGATTCCAGGTTCTAGCCATTCATACCAATTTCTTGCCTTACCTTCTAATCTTACCATAAACATTTTCATGAGGCAGGCTTCGTGCCATTCAACTTTTAACCTCCATATGTGTATATGAAATTTGATGAGATGTAACAAAGGGTCATCAAATTTTTCATCTCGAAAGATAGGTAGGTTTTTCATCCAATTTATTTCAGGCATTTTGTGTGGGAATCCAGGGATATGATCTCTACTCATTGGAGCATATCTCCTTTGTATCCTTGGATCCATGTTGTAAATCAGAAAGGGTTACTGAATCTTTTCAACCAGTCTAGAGTTCTCCACCAGTGGAGTCTTTTGGTCTATTGAGGGTTGTGGATTTGCCAGGTGGAGGATTTGAACTTTGTTGTCCACCATCAGCATGATTAGGATTTCTCAATGCATTCCCAGGGGAGTGTATTAGGACTAATGAAGTAATAGGCCTACTGGAGGCCAGTGGAGTTGCCAGGTGGATGTTTTTAGTTGTTTTGAAGTTAAGTGTCTATGGTCCACCACCAATACTGACAAAAGCCAATCTAGAAATGTTTTGGGGTTTTATGAGTTTCTATATGCAGCCCTTAAGGTGTGTAAGAGTGTCCTATAGCCGAGTCATCATTTTTCTAGGATGGTGGAAAAGATAGATTCTACTCTTAGGCTATCAGTTAATTTCTCTATGATTTGACGAAGGTTTCTAAAGTCCTAAGGGATACTTAGTTTGTCACTGACATCATAGGTTGCATCATGATCACCATTGTGTTAGTGATAGTGATGAAGTAGCTATAAATCATAGGATACTATTTGATGAAGGGATTCTGTAGTCCTAAGGGGTATTTAGATTATTATGAACTCAGAAGGTCCCACCGTGATTGCCATTATGTTAGGGTTCCGTGATTTGGCAGATTGGATAAACAAAATGACAGGGTAACATCAAACTAGTCTTTGGAGTCCTAGGACCTAGCCTTCCTGGACTCAGAGAGGGCTCTCCCTATCATGCGAAGGATGTGAACTTGTTCACTTTGGATGATTGATTTTAGGCTAGTTGTTAAGTGTATGTTTGTTTGTTTGTTTTGGGTTGGGGTAAGATGATCAAGTAGGAATAGGTGGAATGAGAGGTTATCAAATCAATAGGGCTATGGGGTCAAATGAAGTCAAGGGTGTCTAAATGATGAAACAGAGTGTACTGTAGGGCTAATTTAGCAAGGTTAATGGGTCCTTTAGGTGATGTATGAGGTGTAATGAACATTAAGTTTGGGAAAAAATTAAGAGGTCTTAAACATCTATAGTCTGAAGCAACAACTGATGAGGTAGGGCAAACCATTAATCTCTATGAACTATGCTCAAACTGATAAACATGTAATATGAACATTCCAGTGAAACATAGAAGCATTAGAACTCCTAACTTTAGAAATTTACCTTCATCTTTTGGGAAAACAAATAAGATGAACAAATAACTTAATTTATGGAGATGGAACTCCTAAACAAAATATATCAAGCTATTGGGAACTCTGAAACAAGTTGGTAAGCATGGGCAAAGGGCAAGATCAAAAGGAGACCTCTTTGACTTAACCTAATCAATCAATATTCCACAGAAAAGCTTCAAGATAGGGTTTCGAAAACTTCAAATAAGTAGGGCATACCATGAATCATACTTGTAAGCTAGCATACTAACCATTTATGAAACAAAAACAAGTTTTAGTGGACCTAAGGAGCAGTCAAGAATTCCTTAAGATAACCAAAAGAGGTAAACATCAAAGCTATATCAAATTGGAGGTTTGAGGTGCTTCCATGAGCATGTCTCAACCTATACTTTTCTGATATATAGCAACCAAGAAGAATAAAAAAAAAGTGAGGACAAGAAAAATTAACAAGTTAATAAAAAATCACCATTCACCAAGCTATGGAGTCCCGCAAACATGCTTCTCCATCATCAAGCCAAACAAGCCATTCATCCACTTCATAAAACCAATTTCTTCTCCAAGATTATAAAACTATGTATTTCTCTTAAACACATCAAGTCCCCATGTTTTCAATGAATCCTCATGCCTTATTTAACAAACAAGGAAGAGGAGAGCCCACTAGAGAATCTAGAAGCCTATTGGCCAATCAGAAATATCCTAAGTTGTCCTTGAGGCCTTGCAAGGCCCAAGACACAAAAATATCTAACAAAATAACTTTTCCGGCCCAAAATAGAAATTATATTGACATTTAGGCCCTAAAAAGCATGAGAAAACTTGCCAAATGCACATTCTGCCTAGTCATCTACAGGAGTGTAGCGCACTGTGTCAAATAGTGAAAAAATGTCAGGTGCGCAGCGCAGAAATAGGCCTTTTTGCAGCAGTCTTTTGGAGGTCTTCCTGACACCGGATTTGGCTCCGTGATGGCTCGTTGGAAAGCATGATGAGTCTAGTTTCCAAAAATGTTTGAGTTGTGCTGAGTGGATGCTATTTACCTACTAAAAAATCAAATCTCCCAACACTGCTTTGTGCGTAGCACCTAGTCTGAAAAGGAGGCAGAAAGGTCAAATTTTTTATGTTTTTTGACCTTTTGAGGGGGTAAAAATGCTCCAAATGATCTGAAAATTGGTGATATGAAAAATCCAAAAATTTAAACTTTGAGAGCTAAAGATGCACCAATTTTGTGTGTAGCGCCTAGGGTGCTGTGCTCCTAGGGGTTAAAATTTGGAAAAAACAAAAAGTTGTCCAATTTGCCTCAAAATTTGTGGAGAGACCCCTCAAGAGGTTTTGGACACCTATTGAGAAGCCTCAGCCAAAACTCCAAGGCTGTCATGATTTTTTGCCTCTTTTAGGTTTTTGATCTCTATGTGGCAATTCTGGCCAAACTTCTCCTGTGTGCAGTGCCATTTTGCAGAGGGCATTTGGAGGCCTTCCCGGTGTCGGAATTGGGCCTGTGATGGCTCGTTGGAAATCCTGATGAGTATAATTTCCATAAACACTTGATGTTTCTTGATACAGCTCCTTTAGCTTAGTTAAAAATGTAAAATCCCAACATTTATCTATGCGTAGCGCCACTTCAACAGAAAAATAGGGTGCTTTGCAACGACGTTCTGGACCACTTCCTGATGTCGGATTTGGCTCTGTGATGGCTCGTTGGAAAGCCTAATGAGTCTATTTTCTAGAAAGGATTTTTTTTGCTTGATCCAACTCCTATAGCCTAGTCAAAAATCCAAAATCCCAACATTTCGCTGTGTGTAGTACCACTTCAGCAGAACAATAGGTGTACTTGCAGTCCTGTTTTGACCTCCTTCCCAATGTCGGATTTGGATCCGTGATGGCTCGTTGGAAATTATAATGAGTATAATTTCCAGAAATTCTTGTTTTTTATTGATCCATAACTTTTAGCTTATTCAAAAATCCAAAATCCTAACATTTCTCTGTACGTAGCGCCACTTCAGCAAAAAAATAGGTGTACTTGCAATCATGTTTTGACCTCCTTCCCGATGTCGGATTTGGCTGCATGTGGCTCGTTGGAAAGCATGATGAGTATAATTTTCAGAAATTCTTGTGCTTTCTTGATCCATCTCCTATAGCCTAGTTAAAAAGCCAAAATCCCAACAGTTCTCTATGTGTAGCGCCACTTCAGCAGAAAAATAGGTGTACTTGCAGTGCTGTTTTGATCTCCTTCCCAATGTCTGATTTGGCTCCGTGATGGCTCGTTGGAAATAATGTGAAGTATAGTTTTCATTTCACACATCAAGAAAGTCCTTTTCACTCTTCAGTTATGAGAAAAACGGATTTTTCCAAGGTCACTCCAGCAGTGCAGAAATTCTCCGGTGACACCTGTATTTTTTACATTGCTCCCAAACCATGATACCTATGTAAAAAATGAAGGAGGTTTTACTTATTGGAGATATTATGGAAAAAAACCTCTCTCAATGTTGCTAAATTCATCTCGTTTTGGCCAAAAACACATTTTTGAGCAAAACTGGCCCTAAGTGTGGCAAATGACTTGGCCCTTGGAATGAATTCTTGGAAAATGATGAAGGCATGATGTTTATGCGTTGGTATGGCTTCATGATTGCTGATATTACCTAGCATATGTATCTTCTACTCTGATGCCTCTTTTCCATAGCAAACCCTAGCTTAGTTGGAAGAGGAAATTAGGGTTTGGTGTAGGGAAATTAGGACTGCCTTGTAGAGGGAGGGGAATGAAGGGGTTAAGGGTTGTCTAAATTCTTGGGGAAATTTTGGGAATAGGGATGGATTTTAGGGAGTAGGGGAAAGTGGAATTTCAAGGATTGAGTCAGGGGAAAGGGTCCAAAAGGGAAAAACACAGGCCTAGTCTTGAAAAGTGTCAAATTGTAGCAATAGGATAGGTTTTGTAGAAAAATGATGAGTTTGAGGGATAGGAGTGATGAGAAGTATTTATGAAGGTATATTAAGGATAGGAGGAGTTGTAAGAGCATCAATATACAAGCCTTGTCGATTTTTTAACCATGGAGGTCATGAAACCAAGAAAATTTCGCTAAAAAACTCTAGTTTCTTGTCTCCCTTGCTGCAAGATGCCATCATTGAGTAGAAGACCTCTTACCTTACCAATTTATTCTGTTGGTTGGCATCTTATTACTTCTACAAAAGTGTCAAGATATCCCATTACCTTATGTGCAGACTTTGAAGCTGAATGGTAGTCCTTTTGGAGATGATGACCTTGAAATACATGAAACCCTAATTAACCTAGTGGGGATTCTTTGAGCTCTCTTTGACTGAAAATTATATTGGAATATTAAAGTGTAAAAACAAAGTATTGAAAAAGTGGTTTATTGAATATCCAAAATCCAATATACTTGATTTATCTAAAGAGTCTACAGAGATAGTTTAGGGACCATCAATTCTTGAGGGAATTGGGGATCATGGGCATGAGTTAAGCTTGTAGGAAACCCAAGGTGGAAAATGGAGTTATGGGAAAGGAAAAAACAAAGTGATGAGGTTATAGGTGGGAAAAATAGGATGTATATGTGTAGCATAAGCCCATGAGGGGTTTTTTAGAAGTGGTAGGTTGACCATGGAATGACAAAATAGTAGAATAGTGAAATATTTCTCTAAGGATAATGAAGGGAATGAGATTTCTAAAACTCACGATATTCAGGAATTTTGTTTTTAAAAATATAGAACCAATCTATAGTCATCTCTGAGATAGTAAAAATTATGGATGACTAACATAGACTATTTACGAATCATAATTATTATAAACAAAGAAGGACACTTTACCTTGAAATCCAACGTTCGGTGCAGTCTTTTATCCAGTCGCTCCAAAGAGGCTTCTTCAGTAAGTAGAACCTGCAATCAAAGACAAACAAAAGAATTAAAAGAACCTGCAACATATAACAATTAATAACATATAATCTAACTTAGTGATTAAGGAGTCTAAGTATTGAACTATTCAAATAAGCAAAAGAATAACTCAATGAGAAAAGGAGATCCATATGTATTATCTTGAATGAAAAGAGTAACTTTACAACCTGATACCTTGATGTCGTACAAGTTTCTCCTGGGGTCCTGAACAATTGTTCCTCCTTCAGTTTGACAAGCCTTCCTCTCTTTGAACCAGCATGAAGTTATGGACATAAGTGTGTGATCATTATCATGCCAACAACAACTAGTGTAGAGAGTATGCTCTCTTGAGAATTTCTTCAGCAATTACCATATACAAGGTACAATCTACCCTTGAGGCTGAAACACGAGCTCAATTTATAGGGAAATGGAGGTAGTTTCAGTTTCATGAAGAGGGGGATGGATTCCTCTCATGAATGGATTTGAGCTCCATAGACCAAAGGATAAGCTCCATGAATGTAGGGATAAAGCTCCATGAGTGGAGGGATAAAGCTCGAATTGATTGCGCCTATAGAAGCTTCCAGTTGGGAGAATATTCCTCCAGTTGGGCTTCTAGAACTTACTTTTTCCTTTATTTGACTTTTTACGGGGGTCTGCAGGTTTTAATAGCAGAACATGCGAGAGCTGCCGCAGGCTATAGAACAAGTATCCGTGAACCCACAGGAAATGGCTAGGAAAAGTGTGGAGTTATACTTTTAAGGGTTTTAATGAGATTTTCTCCAATTCCAAGACTTTGTTTGGGAACATTAGGGTTTTTTACTTCTAAGGGAGCACAATATAAGTGGTGATATACCTATATGGATAGTCAAATGTCATGGTGATAAAATAACGTGTAACAGATTGCCCCCTAAAGTGCGAAGTCTGAGGTTGTTCTGAAGAGTGAAGTACTTTATCATTCCGAGGATTGGATTGCGGACACACCGGTCGAAAACCTGTAAAAAAATTCAATGCAAGCATATATATATATATATATATATATATCATCGTTGAGGTAGGCATTCCCATACTCAGATCAAAACTAACTAAATGTTCTAGTACATATATGATTTTAATATTACATCAAAAGTAGACACAGTATGGGCACAACCATCTTTCATAAGTAGTCTACTGCATCATGAATAATAAAACTCCTCACAGCCTAGATGGTGGAAACTAGATCCAGGGTCTTGATTTCCGCTTCCCGAACTAGTACGATTCTATCCATGTGATTGATTTTTGTCCAATGTCAGAAATTTGTTGAAATATGATGCAAAGGAAGTGTTGTCCTTGATGGCAACCCAGCAGATGAAGATGAAGACATGCGACGTGACATATGTTGTCCTTGATGGCAATCCACATTGAAGTTATTCTTGACTTGATGCACTTGGTAAATGATGTAAATATGATGTTTGTTGACAATATGATGATGGCGAGCGGCGGAAAGATAGAGATCGAGAAATTTAATGGTCAGAGTTTTGAATTGTGGAAGCTCAAGATGGAGGATCTGCTGGTGGATAAAGATCAGTGGATCGCAGTAGATCCAGGTACTAAACCAACGGAAATGTCAGATGAAGACTGGAAGAAACTGGATCAGAAGGCTAAGAGCACAATATGGTTGTGTGTGTCAAATTCAGCATTGTTGAATGTATCTGGGGAAGCTACGGCGAAGAATTTGTGGGCAAAACTTGGGACTTTGTACCAATCTAAGTCTCTCGTGAATAAGTTTTTCCTACGGAAAAATTTGTATAACCTGAGGATGAAGGATGGAGACTCGGTGACAGAGCATTTGAACGCCTTCAATACTATGGTAAGTCAATTGCCATCTATTGATATTAAAATCTCAGATGAATATAAGTGCATCAGTTTGTTGTGTTCTCTACCAGAATCGTGGGATAGTCTGGTTATTGCAATAGGTAGAAATACAACTACCTTGAATTTTGATGACATTGTCTCAGCCTTGATGTCGGAGGAAATGAGATGGAGAAATATGGAGGGTCCGAATGATCCCTGACTGCACGAGGAAGGTCCCGGGAACAAAAACAAGAATAAGGTTTCCCGAGGGGAGATCTAAATCTAGAGGGAGATCTAAATCTCTGAAAGTTTGTAAAGGTGTGTCAGAAATGCGGAAAGGGAAGGGCACTACAAAAGGAATGCGTATCTAAAGCTCTTGAGAAAGGAAAGGATCTCGATGAAGGTCCTTCAGGCAACACCACCGATGAAGGTGGGGATGTGTATTTGGCTTCTTCTTCAAATACACATGTAGATCATGAGTCATGGTTGATTGACTCTGTGTGCATCCTTTCACTTCACTCCCCATAGGGAGTGGTTCGTGAGTATGAGAAATATGATGGTGGTGATGTCTTCCTAGGGGATGATAGGAGGTCAATCATTGGACGTGGAAAGGTCAAGCTGAAGCCGCAAGGTGGAAGGATTAGAACACTTCCCTGTACTTGTATATTCCCGCATTGGCCAAAAATTTGATTTTTGTAAGCAATATGGATGATGCAGGTGTAAAAACAGTGTTCGAGAAAGATGCCTGCAAGATGGTTCGGGGAGCACTGGTATTAATGCGGGGAGTTCGGACTGGAACTCTGTACAAGCTACAAGGTAGCACTGTTATTGATGGGTGTAACCGTTAAGGACTTGAAGCTGCAATCATTTGTCTTCAGGAAGATTTAGAAGCATCAAGTAAGAAAAATAAGGAACCTCTACAATCATTTGAAAAGGAAGGCCTTGAAGCAGAAATCATCTCTCTCAAAGAAGATCTGGAAAAATCAAATAAGAAGAATGAAGAGTTGCAACAAACATGTGAAGAAAATGAAAATTGGTTGAAAGAAGAGATTCTAAATCTGAAGGATCAAGTAGAAGATGGAAGAAGGAAAGAAGAAAGCATGACAAAGCAATGTCAAGCCTGGGAGGTTGAGGTAAACATTCTCAAAGGTAAATTAGAAGAAAAGGTTAAACTTTTGAGGTTTCAAGATAGTACTAACATTTTGGACAATATTCTGAGTAATCAAAGGTCTCCTGCTATCAAACTTGGTCTTGGTTTCCATGAAACCGTTAAAGGAGAATCTAGCTCACAAGGAAGTGCTAAAAATTCAGAGGATGTCAATGTAAAACCTGAAGTGTTGAAAGAGACAAAAGGTCAACCAACAATGATGAAATCTCAAAGGAAATCAGTCAATAATGTTGAATGCTTTAAATGTCATAATTATGGACATGTTGCAGCAAATTGCAGGAGCAGATCATTTCAGCCTCAAACAAACAGTTCCTACATAGAAAGGTACTCTGGTTTCTTCAAGGGATATTGTTATTCATGTAACAAGTATGGACATAAAGCAGCTGAATGTAAAAGGAGGAAGAATAGAAATACTCATTATGATTCTTATGTTTATTTCTCTCGCCACATGAGATGTTATGCTTGTAACAAGTATGGACATGTAGAAAAAGAATGCAGGATGAACAGATCTGGGAAAGTGGACAATTTTCAGCAGACAGTTGGAAAGCTCAAGCAAATTTGGAAAAAGAAGGAGGACCGATCAGAAACGTAGGGAATTCAGACCCTACTGCAGTCATCCGCTTCTGGAAGATTACTTCTCTGATTGACTGCAAGAACGATGTGAGATACATTATGAGATCTATTAATGTATCGTCACAAGGGGAGCAATGCATGATGACTCTCATGGTTGATTTGATTATTCTGGTTATGTTTACTTCTGAAAGCGCATCTGATGTAGAAAGGACAGGTACATGAGGTATAAGCTCAGGAAGAAATGAAGGAAGATGGAAATTTTCTATGCTTCACTTTCCATACGCAGGTTCCATTAACTAAAGTCGCGTATACACGCGAGTTCCAGAAGACGCAGTCGTGTATACATTGATGATAAGAAAATTTATCTGATAACTGAAGATCTAAAGCAGAGGTCCAGGGGGAGCATCAGTCTGACTGCTGATGATTTCACTGTTAGCATCATTCTAGTTATACTCATGATAATGAAATGATGCATGGGTTCTTGTGTTGAAGATTATGGATGAAGCCTGGTTGCTTTATGATGAAGATCATTCATTGTTGAGATGAAAGTCTTATAGTTCAGAGATGAGGATAGATCATGCAGGGATTGTTGTTGATGACTTGCTGTTGAAGGTGTCTCAGATTGCACAAGTTAAGGAAGAAGCACTGGTTTAGGGGGAGTAGCAGGTTGAATTCTAATGGTTGCATTGTTGGAAATATGACTGCTTATTCTTTGGTATTGATCATATAGAGTTTGGTTGCTATGGTTGAGATCTTTTTCCTACATATGTTACTTCATGTTACATCTTGAAGATCATGGTGATTTTGGACCACATGGATGATTGCTTGACACATATCTGAAGATGCTGTTCTGGTATGATAATCTCTTTTGGAAAGAATGTATTGATGCTGCAAAGGATCCGAAGGCTTGGTTACTAATGGGCTTATGCTAAAACCATTGGATGACGCTTGAAGACACAACTACACTATTCTGTTATATCTGTAGTCCAGGGAAGCAGTCAAATATCTCAGAAAGAAGTTGAACACTGTCTTTGCCTTACAAAGAATCAGATCTGGTTGAAACTTAGAAGGTGTCTTGGGATACGCGGGTTTCCTGAAACACAGTCGCGTATGTACGCGAGTTCTTGCACATAAAACCGCGTATGGTTGGTTGCTGACAATTCTTGGTTGGTTCAGCTCTCTTCAGCACAGCTGCAGTGCTGTTTGGTATCTCTGGTGGTGTTCCAGTTCTCATAAATCTGTTTCTAATGTTTTGATGAAGATGCCTTGATGATTTGTTGATAAAAGTGTTCAGGATGCACAAACTAAGGGGGAGCCTTAGTCATATGAAATAGATTCCTGGATGCACAGATTCAGGGGGAGCATTAGTGTTGCTAAGTATAATGCATTGTTGGCATTATGATGGTTATGTTATATGATCTCTCTTGAGGTCTTCTTGGTGTTGGTCATAAATGGTCATATTTATATTTTGGTGAAAAGGTCTTGTTGAGACCCATGTTGTAAAATTGTAATATTCAGTCATGTAAGGACTTGTCAATTTGTAAACCCACTTGGTTGGGTAGCTGAGTCATGTTTGTAAACCCACTTGGTTGGGTAGCTGAGTCACATTTGTAAACCCACTTGGTTGGGTACTTGACTCTTCTATGTAAATCCACTTGGATGAATTTTTGATGTAAGTATGAGTCATTGGTGATAGGAATGTCATAGAGTCATGTACTTCATTGAAAAATATGTTTGAAGATTCAGCATGAACTCAGGGGGAGCTTGGTCACTTCAGTATACATCAGATCTGCAGAACGCTTCTTCTACATGAGGAGAAAAGGGGGAGAGTATGTTGTTGTGGATCCGCCCGTTGCCCTTGATGTTAAAGGGGGAGAGTGACATAGTGTTTGAATGAAGATAATGATGTGCCCTTTGCCCTTGATGTCAAAGGGGGAGAGTAACATGGTGTTTGAATGATGCCAAAAATGGAGAGAGTGACATGGAAAATAGGGAGAATGACATGGTGTCATTGTACTATTATTGTACTTATCTGTTGTGGTAACCAAACACCATCGTGGTTGCCATCAAGTCCAAAGGGGGAGATTGTTGGAAATATGATGCAGAGTGTTGTCCTTGATGGCAACCCACTAAATGAAGATGAAGACATGCGACCATTGACATGTGTTGTCCTTGATGGCAAACCACCTGATGAAGTTATTCTTGACTTGATGGACTTGGTAAATGATGTAAATCTGATGTGATATGATGTTTGTTGACAATATGATGCTAAGTGTTGTCCTTGAAAGGCAACCCACTTGATAAAGATGATGGCAACTTACTTGATGAAGTTGTGCTTGCTAGAAAATGTTCTTGATGAAGAAAATATGATGTATCTACAGTGTGCAATGAAGAAAGGAATTCAGAATGTGCTCAAAGTATGATGGAAAAATTATGTCTCTATGAATACGCGGATATGTCTAAAAAGAACGTGATAAGTCGCGTATGGGAAAAAGCGCTCAAAAAGTGCAAATCCAGGGGCCCGTGGTATGGAAGGCTCATGGTATTGATGACTCGTGGTATTGAAGGCTCATGGTATTGATGACTCGTGGTATTGAAGACTCATGGTATTGAAGACTCGTGGTATTGAAGGCTCATGGTATTGTTGACTCGTGGTATTGAAGACTCATGGTATTGAAGGCTCATGGTATTGGTTTGACTCGTGGTATTGAAGGCTCATGGTATTGGTTTGGCTCGTGGTATTGAAGGCTCATGGTATTGTTTTGGCCCATGGTATTGAAAAAGATAAACCTATATAAGGAGAAGAAATCATTGTGCAAATCACAAGTGTGGGTGCAAGATGTCTGAGCTTGAATGAATACTTCTCTTTGAAGTAGATCTGAATGGAAAGGGTTACACTTGAAGATAAATCTGAATGTATGATGCACCAATGATGAAGAAGGGGATCTAGATCTGAAATGCATTTGTATTTGCTAGATCTGATTATGGAAGGCTTAGATCTATGATGAGGCGAACATCTAGGCGAACATCTGTCTGAAGTGAAAGGGTATGAAATATCTGATCTGTTCTGCTGTGTTTCTGATATCTGATCTGTGTTGATAAGTATCTGTTGGTGATGTATGTTTGTGCTAAAAAGTATGGAAAGGGTCCAGGGTGAAAATTGATGAAACGTGGTCCAAGGTGGTGCTGAGGGTTGTAGCCTTCAGTCAGGGGGTCGTAGCTCCCTTCCAGGTGAGGCTGGTAAACGAGATCGGGGGGTCGTAGCTCCCTTCCAGGTGAGGCTGGTAAACGAGATCGGGGGGTCGTAGCTCCCTTCCAGGAGAGGCTGGTAAACGAGCGCAGGTGGGTGCCTGCGTGCTGGTCAAGTCTGCGCCAGCACATTTGTTGTAAGATGTTTTCTCTATAATAAAATATTGAAGGCTGAGCAACTGCAGCGGTGGTTTTTTCCCGAATTGGGTTTCCACCTAAAAATCCTGGTGTTCATGTGTGATGCTTGGTGTGATGGTTTATTCTGTTCTTACTGCACATGTTTACTATTTATGGAACATCTGATGAATGAATAATGGAATGATATAAGCAAAGAACTAATGACATAATTAGGTCTCTGTGTATACGCAAGTTTTCTGAAGGATATCCACGTGTATATGCTAGTTGGCTTCAGAAAAGTAGCATATGTGTTTTAGAGCATGAAAAAGTAAAAAGTTTTGAGTATGCAGTAAATACTGATTCACCCCCCCCTCTCAGTATTTTTCCCAACACTTTGTTAGAGATATGGTTGAGGCTAAAAGGGTGTTGCTGGTAAAGGTGGACACTTTGAAGAATGTTGCAGATGCATTAACAAAGTCTGTGAGCACTCAGAAGTTCTCTTGGTGTAGAGAAACAATGGGTGTTGAAGAATTGGGCCAATGACTAAGCCCTCCTGTGGCCCCCCGTGGAAAGAAAACAACAAGTGGGAGAATGTTGGGTATGTGTTATATTCTTTCCACGACTAAGCACGCACGTGGGGGTAAGAGGGGGGGCGATAGCCCACCCTGTCGGGGTCCGGGGCAGCGCCCCGGCGAAAATTTTGGTTCCTTAATTTCCGCTGGGTAGTCTGCGTCCATGGTTTTGTGCATGGTTTTGCACATAGTTTTGGGGTTCGATGGTTTTCGGCCCCTGGTATTTTTGTAGATCCGGTCAAGGGAACTACGGTTATGTTCTAATCTAGGGTTAATGGATTGGGGTTTATGTATGCTCCGGCATGTATATATATGTGTTGTAACACTAAAAGGAATATAATGGAAAATCAAGCTGGTCGTCCTGATTTGGGATCCAGGGGAAAATCTCTGTGTTTATCTGTTTTATGTTTTATGCTCTCACAATTGTTTATTTTCTGTTATAAGATTCGTGTGTAGATAATTTCTGTTCAGGGTTAAAACCTACAAAAATAACATGTAACATATTGCCCCCTAAAGTGCGAAGTCTGAGGCTATTTTGAAGAGTGAAGTGCTTTATCATTCCGAGGATTAGATTGCGGACACACCGGTCGGAAACCTATAAAGAAATTCAATATATATATATATATATATATATATATCATCGCTGAGGTAGGCATTCCCATACTCAGATCAAAACTAACTAAATGTTCTGGTACATAAATTATTTAATCATTACATAAAAATTAGACACAGTATGGGCACAACCATCTACCATAAGTAGTCTACTATATCATGAATAATAAAACTCCTCGTGGCCTAGATAGTGGAAACTAGATCCAGGGTCTTGATTTTCGCTTCCTGAACTAGTACGATTCTATCCATGTGATTGATTGTGTCAAAGTAGAACATGGTAGAAACCACTTGATTACCAGTAAATGATGTGAACTGTTAACAAGCGTGAGAGAAACCACCAATAATGACAATGGCTCTCAAATTACTTAGTACAATCTATGAAGTGTGAATGAATTATTTTCAGTCAAACTCTTCACAGAATCATTCGATCAAAGGTCAATGATGCAACCTGTCATCAAAGGTGAGAAACCTGCCATTAGGGCATGCAAATCCCAAGGTACTGATAGGATTCTAGATCAACTTTCTAGATGATGAGCTATCGTCGATACGAAGTGACCTGCCGCAGGAAAGCCCACAACACGAAACCATTAGATCAAGTTTTGAAGAAATATTTTCAACGACTGACTCAGGGATGGTCAACACGAATGGAGACAAATGTTTACAATGAATGGTTTATTTGAACTATCTTTTGAACACATAACGACACTGTAGATGGTTTGGTAACAATTGACCTAAAGCTAATACCCAGAAACCGGCTGAAGACTTTCAATGTGGTTTGATTAACTGTTAGGCAAAGGATTTTCACAACCTAGGTACAAGTGTAACAAAATTGTTGTGTTCAAGAGTGGTATACTTCTTTTTAAAACAAGGGTGACAATTGGATTCCTTTCCTCTCTTTTTCCCCCACCATTATTGGCAAGTACCTCTTTATTTTTGACAAGCTTGAAGAGGATAACATTTTCTTGTTTGTGTAAGCTCATCCTTAAGATGAATCCATCTTAGTATTAAAATCAAACCCTAAGAAGGAGTGGTTCGTTCATGTTTGTAATCGATATGTCCTTTACTGTTAAATTTTAATGAGTCCAATATAGGAGAAACTCGGCGTTTTTCAATTTTGGGGAGTCAGAAGAAAAACATAAGAAAACTTCGTGGTTGTACCTTTTCGTTAATTTAGTCTCTCAAGTCCGAAAAAGGATAAAATAATACAGGAGATAACTCTATTAACCATGATTAGTAAACGTATACCTTTTTCATAAATAGTCTATTTTAGTCCGGAAAAGGGGTAAACTTATACTGAAGGGACGACCGTTCATTTCCTTTAACGAGTTTGAATAGTTTAGTACTCGACAATCTTTTCATATTTAGAGAGTCTAAAAAGGGCTTAAAAGAGAACTCCAGGGTTTCACTTTTTCGTAATTTTAAAGAGCCCGAAAAGTGATAAAAGTATACTCAGCTGGTCGACTTTCAATTTAATTTACAAGCAAGAAAAGATGGAAAGAACTCGGCATTTTCATGTGTTTTACGAGAATGAAAGATAGAAAAATAATCTCAGGATTTTCATGAGTTTAATGAGTCTTGAAAATAATAACCAAAATGGACTTAAGATAGGTTTCATTTTTATACAAGCTTGAAACATAGGAAAAATTATGCTTGAGAGTGGTTTCATTTTTACACAAGCTTGAACCAAAGTAAAAAATCATGCTTGAGATAAGTTTCAATGCCCCCCAAGTGTAACCTGCAAGAGCATATGACCCCGAATATTTATTTCATTCACCTAAGTGGACTTCTTGTTCATAGGTGGATGGAATGAAGGTTCAATTAGGAGATCAGATGAAAGACTCGAATTGACACTTACGAGATCTAATCGAAGACTCGACTCAATTAGGAGAGGATTTGCTTCATTTTTTAATGAGCTTGACACAGAAAAAGAACTATGCTCATGGAAACTTGTTTCATTTTTGAACGAGCTTGACACAAGAAAAGGAAATTTGCTCAAAGATATGTTTCATTTTTTAATGAGGTTGACACAGTAAAAGAACTATCCTCATGGAACCTTGTCATGGTTTCCAACTGGAAGTAACACATGTCAAGGGACACTCCTTGATCATGGCTTCCAAGAGGTCTTCATCGAATGGAAGAATAGTTCTCTAGAAGGAACACATGTCAAGGTACTCAATAGGGATAAAAACATCGCATTCAAATAATCCTATAGGGTTTTCCATGTCAATTACCGGATCTAAGTCAAAGGAAGTCGAGAAAACAGTGAGAGGCTTGTTTGCATCAGTAACTGAAAACATGGGACTGGTTGCCACAGAATTAAATCGTGGTGGGGTAAATACCACTTCCGTATAAGGAAAATTTAAGGGTTTCAGATTATTGGTAGTCGAATCAAGACTAATGAACGAAAGCTGGTCTACAGTCACAATGTTTCCATTATGAGGGAAAGACATCACGCAAAAGAGTGTTGATATGACAACTTTCATTGCATGGACATAGTCTCGCCCGATGAGCAAATTGAAATCCAAGGGGCCTCAGACTACCATAAGATCAATACAGACAATTTTACCTTCCAAGGTAATAGGAAACTTAGGAAGGATCCCTAAAGGTTCACTAATGGTTATGTTAAAAGCTGACAGATTCTGTGTAACAGGCACAAGCTGAGGGGAACCCAAAGCTTGCCAAGTAGATGAGGATAAAATACTAACATAAGCACCTTCATCTATATTTGTAAGACACACATTCTTACCACAAGCCTTCACAATGATTTGGAAAGGGATGAAGGAAGGAAGACGAGATTCTGTTAGTCTATTCCAATCAAAGGAAAAGACCTCAGTACTTGGAGGGGGTTATGTAGAAATAGGTGAAATTCCCCCTGACGTAGAGGA
This sequence comes from Pinus albicaulis, assembly GCA_034641835.2. Classification (NCBI taxonomy): domain Eukaryota; kingdom Viridiplantae; phylum Streptophyta; class Pinopsida; order Pinales; family Pinaceae; genus Pinus; species Pinus albicaulis. The sequence continues at coordinate 1,571,851,215 of CM076580.1, forward strand.
ATATGATGTAACAAGAATAACCTGAGCGGTATGAAGTTCACTCTCTATAGGGAGAGTGGGATCAACCGAATGTGAAATCAAGTCAACCACTTGATCAAATAATGGATCATCAACCTGAGTCGCTATTTTGTTATGTGGATAAATCCCTCTTGCGGACAAGAGTGATCTCCCTAGTATTCTACGAATAGCTGGAAACAAACATCCATTTTTAAATCGTTTTCTCTAGATTATTTTCAATTCAGAATTATTATAAACAAAGAAAGAGGACATGACCCTACCTTGAAATTCAACGTTCGGTGCAGTCTTTTATCCAGTGGCTCCAAAGATGTTTCTTCAGTAAGTAGAACCTACAATCAAAGACAAACAAAATAATTAAAAGCACCTGCAACATATAATAATTAAGAACAACTATTCTAACTTAGTGATCAAGGAGTATAAGTATTGAATTATTCAAATAATCTCAAGAACAACTCAATGAGAAAAGGAGATGCATTTGTATTATCTTGAATGAAAAGAGTAACTTTACAACTTGATGCCTTGATGTCGTACAAGTTTCTCCTGGGGTCCTGAACAATCATTCCTACTTCAGTTTGACAAGCCTTCCTCTCTTTGAACCAACATGGAGTTATGGACATAAAGGTGTGATCATTCTCATGCCAACAATAACTAGTGTAGAGAGTATTCTCTCTTGATAATTCCTTCATCAATTAACATGTATGTCTACAATATACAAGCTACCCTTGAGACTGAAACATGAGCTCAATTTATAGGGAAATGGAGGTAGTTTCAGTTCCATGAAAAGGGGGATGAATTACTTTCATGAAGGGATTTGAACTCCATAGAACAAGGGATAAGCTCCATGAGTGGAGGGATAGAGCTCCATGAGTGGAGGGATAAAGCTCGAATTGATCACGCCTCTAGAAGCTTCCAGTTGGGAGAATATTCGACCAGATGGGCTTCTAGAACTTACTTTTTCAATTATTTGACTGTTTACTGGGGTCCACAAGTTTGATAAGAAGAATGTGCAGCAGCTACCATACGCTATAGAACAAATATCCGCAGATCCACAGGAAAGAGCTAGGAAAAGTGCGGAGTTGGAATTTTAATGGTTTTAATGAGATTTTCTCTAATTCCAAGACTTGGTTTAGGAACATTAGGGTTTTTGAGTTCTAAGGGAGCATAATATAGGTAGAGATGAACTTATATGGATAGTGAAATGTCATGGTGACAAAATAAAGTGTAACACGTGCTCTTTTTGAAGGCGGGGAAGCATGTTTTGAGATGCCTCATGTTACACCATTTTTTGGTCATCTAACCTATTATCATTAGATGAACCCAAGTACACCATGTAAGACCAATTTTACCCTAAGAAAAATTGCTTTCACTATGTGAAATAACTTAGTAAAACACCTTTATTAAGTTGTTTATGGTCTAAACAGGAAACCCCAAAAGGAAATAATAAACAAATCTATATTTGTTTATATTTCCTGGTCATATTTAACCCAAAACAAGGAAATCAATTAAATAAATTGTTAGGTCCCTATATTACTAGTATAGTCCCTTATTGTTGTTAGTATAACCTCGTTATTGTTATTATTGTACCCTTGTAACCCCCATTTTGTTATTATTGTGCCCTTAAATTATTATTGTTAGGTCGGCTAGGATTACATTGTGGCCCACTAGGATTACATTATGGCCCCATGGACTCCTATATATAGAAAGGAGGTTTTGTAAATTGTATCATCCAAGAATTGTTCATTTATGTAGTGTATTGGAGGTTGCCCCCTCGAAGTGGCTCATTTCTAAGGCGTTGATATCTCTTTTCTTCTATTTTTGGAGCTAGTTACACAACATTTGGTATCAGAGCTTTGGATTCTAGGGTTTTGCTGCTCCAAATAGGTCATCGTGGCATTTTCGCTATAACTTTTTTTCTACGAAGTTTTAGAAGCTGAAATTTTTAGGGTGCGAAGCCGAAATCCTAGGGAAGAGTCTCTAAAAATTTCAGAGCTTGGTTCACAATATATTCGGAGATATGATCTGTAGAATTTAGGTATTTTTCCAGGCTCCTAAACAGGTCATCGTGGTATTTACGCTATAACGTTTTTTCTACGAAGGTTCAGAATCTAAAATTTTCATGGTGCGAAATTGAAATCCTGAAGAAATTCTTCAAAAAATTTCATAGCTTGGTTCGCCATATTTTTGGAGATATGATCTGTGGAAGGTAGTGTTTTTCAAGCTCCTGAATTTCATCTCAAAGTGGTGATCGTGGGAAAAGTTCAATAACTCTCTCTCTGGGCATTGGATTGGAGTTCCGTAAAAATTGGTCGCAAGTACACGGACTGTAGTTTCTTGGCTATCAATTTTAGAGACAAAGGATGAAACAATGACACATGGAAAGTCGTACAAGTTCGCTCTACTGAACCAGTCCATAATCAGGTCATTGTGGGAGATTGGACACAAATTTCTCTTGGAGAATCCAAATTAGGTCAGACCTGTGGCATTCGAAAGATAATTCATAGGGCTACGTTGGTACCAAAAATCAAATATTCAAGTGTTGCAATCACAAAGATAATCCAATTTCAATATCGAGCACCTCAAAAGAAAGAAAAAGGTGTGTATTTTTTTTCCGAATTGCATAAGTCTTGTTTGAAGAATCAATTTGAATTGATTCCAAGGGCATATTGTAGAATAGATATCAGTATTGGGTTCTAAAAGATGCCCCATAAAAATAATTCAACACCAATTAAGCCTTCAGAAGGCTCTACTATGACTCATGAAGATGAAGAATTGCAACATGATCTATCAAAATTACAAGAGCAAGTGCAACAAATTTCACTCTCGCAAAGAGAAACAAAAAAAGAAATGGAAGTTTTGAAGAAAGGCGTGGAAGCTAAGATGGATGGCGTGCAAGCTAATATGGATGGCGTGGAAGCTAAGATGGATGGCGTGCAAGCTAATATGGATGGCGTGGAAGCTGGCATGGAAGCTAAGATGGATGACATGAAATACAACATGGAAAACATGAAGAAAGATCTAAAAACAGACATCGAAGGTTTGACAAAGTTGATACAAGAAATGTTTCCTAATGGTGAAAATATAGTAGAAGAACCTCATAATGAGAACAAAATCAATGTTAATCATGATCTCATAAACTCTAATGTTGGCGGGAAAAACCACCATATTCTAAAAATGGATATGAGGAAGTTTGATGGAAAGGATCCTGTAACATGGATACTACAGATGGAGAAATATTTTGATCTCCATAATGTCCAAAACATACAAAAGGTACACATTGCAACTTTACATTTAGAAAAAAATACATTTGTATGGTATCGATGGCTTTGCTCCCGTAAGAAAATTGTCACTTGGTCAATTTTTACGGAAGAAATGATAGCACATTATGAGGATACAAAGAGCAACACCTTCTTTAGCCAATTGAAGGGTTTAATGGGGTAGCACATTGAGGAATTCTAAAAATTGAATGTAAGGGTAACTGATATTCCAGAGGAACATAGGATCGATCTCTTCATAGGCACTTTAAAGGATAATATCCAACATGAAGTTCGCGTTTTGGAACCAGATTCATTGGAGAAGGCATTCAGGTTGGCAAGAAAAGTTGAATGTAAAATAATGGCGACAAGGAAGCCTACCACTCAATTCTATAAAGAAGGAAGTGTTGCTACGCCTAGATTTCCACAACCTACAAGGTTGACACTACAAAAATTTGAAGAAAAAATAGCAAAAGGGCTTTGCTACAATTGTGATAGAAAATACACTAAAGGTCATAAGTGTGCCGAGAAGAAATTATTTTACATAGATTGTGAAGAGGAAAAAGAAAATGAACAAGAAGAGGATATACACCAGGAACCAGCCCTAGAAGAGGAAGAAATGAATCCAACCATATCGTGTAATGCACTGGTAGGAATTACCACTCCTCAAACTCTCAAGATAGAATGACAAATCAAGAAGAAAAAGGTAATAGTGTTGATTGATTCAGGTAGCACCCATAATTTTATTCATTGTAAGGTAGCCAAGGAATTAAATTGTTTCCTATACCCAGCACCAGAATGTCAAGTAATGGTTGCAAATGGAGGAACTATAAATTGCTCTCGAAAATGCCATAATATCAAGCTAACCATGGGGGAATATGTATTGACTAGTCCAATGCTTTCCATTCCTATGGGAGGTGCTGATGTTGTACTAGGAGTACAATGGTTACAATCTTTGGGGACGGTAGCTTTTAATTTTCAAGAACTTTTCTTGAATTTTTTTCAGAAGGAAAGGAAGTCGAATTACGGGGTATTGAAGGGAAGCTGGGAAGGATAATAAGCTCTAATGTCATTACAAAGCTTCTAAAGAAAAAACAACGAGGCGTAATTGCACAATTATGCTCACTAGAAGTTCCGACATCAAAATCATCTATTTCTGCAGATCTCCAACAAGTCTTGGACAATCATTCCAAGGTGTTTGAAACTCTCAAAGGACTCCCACCTATTCGTGATCATGATCATGCTATTCATTTGATTCCAGGAAGTGTTCCTCCAAAAATCAAGCCTTATAGATATCCTTACTTCCAAAAGAGAGAAATTGAACGTATGATTGCAGAAATGTTAGAGGCGGGTATAATTCAACCTAGTCAAAGTTTTTTCTCTGCTCCTGTAGTATTGGTACACAAGAAGGATGGATCATGGCGAATGTGTTCGGATTATAGGAAGCTCAATAAGCTCACCATTAAAGATAAATTTCCTATTCCTATGATTGATGAATTATTGGATGAATTACATGGAGCAATTTATTTTACCAAGTTGGATCTTCGTTCAGGATATCATCAAATTAGAATGAAGACTGAAGATATTCCAAAAACAACATTTCGAACTCATGAGGGTCATTAAGAATTTTTGTTCATGCCTTTTGGCCTTACCAATGCACCTTCTACATTTCAAGGGTTGATGAATTCCATTTTCAAACCCTTCCTTAGAAAATTTGTGCTAGTACTTTTTGATGATATACTAATCTACAGCAAGTCTTGGAAGGATCATGTTGAACATGTTGACAGGGTGCTCAAACTATTGCAGGAGAAACAATTATATGCAAAAACATCCAAATGTTTCTTTGGAGTACAAGAGGTGGAATATCTGGGTCATATTGTATCTCACGAGGGTGTTAATGTAGACCCTAACAAAATTAAAGCCATTAAGGAATGGAAAGTCCCCACAACCATAAAGCAGTTGCGAGGATTTCTCGGGTTAACAGGGTATTATCGCAAGTTTGTTAAGAATTATGGGAGAATAGCAGCACCTCTAACAACATTATTGAAGAAATATGCATTTTCATAGACTCTTGAAGCAACTAAGGCCTTTGAACATCCTAAAGAGGCAATGTGCCTAGCACCGGTCTTAGCTACGCCAGACTTCACAAAAACCTTTATTGTGGAATGTGATGCCTCAGGAAATGGAATTGGTGCGGTTTTAATGCAGGAAGGAAGACCCATTTCTTTTGAAAGTCGTCCAATCAAAGGAAAGTATTTGCATAAACCTATTTATGAGAAGGAAATGTTAGCAATACTGCATGCACTAAAGAAATGGCGAACTTACCTAATGGGAAGACACTTCAAGGTAAAAACTGATCATGATAGTCTTAAATTTTTTTTGGAACAAAGACTATCTTCAGAAGAGTAGCGAAAATGGGTCACAAAGATGTTGGGTTATGACTTTGAAATAATCTACAAAAAAGGAAAGCTTAATGTTGTTGCAGATGCACTCTCAAGAAAGAATGAAGAGGTGGAAGCATTGCTTTGTGCCATTTCTATTATCCAACCAGATTGGATAACTCAAGCAAGAGATGAATGGAAGAAGGACAAAGATGTATGGATACTCATTCAAAAGTTGCAGCAAGATCCTAGTACATCTGATACATTTAGTTGGAAAAATGATTCTTTATGGTACAGAGATCGCTTATATCTTTGTAAGAATTCCCAACTAAAACAAAAGATTCTTCTGGAATTGCACACTTCTCCTTTAGGAGGACACTCAGGATTTTTAAAAACTTACCACAGGGTGAAGAAAGAATTTTTTTGGGATGGCCTTAAATGTGATATTCAAAAGTTTGTGGCGGAATGTTTGGTTTGCCAGCAGAATAAAGTGGAGACAATTAAGACCCCGGGACTTCTACAACCTTTATCCATTCCAAGTCAGCGTTGGGAGGAGATTTCAATGGATTTTATCACAGGTTTACCTAAGTCTGAAGGAAAGAATGTCATCATAGTGGTAGTTGATAGACTTACCAAGTATGCACACTTTTGTGCATTATCTCATCCATTTAAAGCAAGTACAGTTGCTACTACATTTATGGATAGAATTCAAAAGCTACATGGAAGCCCAAGGGTTATTGTGAGCGACAGAGATCCCATTTTTACTGGAAATTTTTGGACGGAGTTATTTTCTTGTTTGGGTACTCAATTAGCTCATACCTCATCTTATCATCCTCAATCTGATGGTCAAACTGAGATAGTGAATAAATGTTTGGAAGGATATCTTCATTTTTTTGTATCTGATAAACAAACACAATGGGTCAAGTGGTTACCTCTTGCTGAATGGTGGTATAACACTTCCTTCCATACTCCAGCAAAAATGACCCCATTTATGGCACTTTATGGATATCATCCACCATCCATCACATCATCTTTAAGAGAAAATTCTAAGGTTCAAGCAGTGGAAGATCACATCGAGCATCATCAAGAAGTTCTCCAACTCTTAAAGGATAACCTAAATTTGGCACAAAATCGAATGAAACAACAGGCAGATCAACATCGCAGCGAGAGAAGTTTTGATGTAGGAGATTGGGTATTTTTACGGCTACAACCATACAAACAAATGTCCCTTAAGCAAACTAAGAAGGATAATAAATTATTTCCAAAGTACTATGGTCCTTACAAGGTGTTGCAAAAGATTGGTACTATGGCATACAAATTGGAGCTTCCTGTTTCTTCGCGAGTACATCCAGTTTTCCATGTTTCATGCTTAAAGAAGGTTATAGGTGAAAATCTTCCAGTTTAAACAATATTTCCAGAACTTGATGAGGAAGGAAAAATCATATTGGAACCTGAAGCGGTTACGGAAACAAGAAATCAACAACTACGAAATCAATCAATTTTAGAGTATCTCATCAAGTGGAAGAACTTACCCACTGAAGATTCTACATGGGAGGATGAGAATTTTATACAGAAGCACCCAGAGCTACTCAAGCGTTGAGGACAACACTTTTTTGAAGGAGAGGGGCATGTTAGGTCCCCATATTACTAGTATAGTCCCTTATTGTTGTTAGTGTAACCCCTTTATTGTTATTATTGTACCCTTGTAACCCCCATTTTGTTATTATTGTGCCCTTAAATTATTATTGTTAGGTCGGCTAGGATTACATTGTGGCCCACCAGGATTACATTATGGCCCCATGGACTCCTATATATAGAAAGGAGGTTTTGTAAATTGGATCATCCAAGAATTGTTCATTTATGTAATGTATTGGAGGTTGCCCCCTCGAAGTGGCTCATTTCTAAGGCGTTGATATCTCTTTTCTTCTATTTTTGGAGCTGGTTACACAACATAAATCTTTATTTATTTGATTATTTCCTAGGAATAAGTTATTTAAATCCTTATTTAAATACTATTCCTAGTTAAATTTCACTAAATCATTTATAAATAATTAAATAAATAATTATTTGTTTAATTATATTCCCACCATTTCCTTAAAATAATAAATAAATCATTTATTTATTTATTATTTATAAATAAAGGAATTGACCCAAGTCAAAAATCCTTTTCCCTCCAACAAATATAATAAAATATTCCTAAAGGGTGTTTCTAGAATTTGACTAATAATATTTTATTCATGCACCAAGTTCTAGATCGCCCTAATATTTTGTTATATATAGAAGGGTTTTCCCCATTCATTAGTCACCTTTCATTGCATTAGATCACTCTAGATCTATACTATTGGTCACACTCATCATTTTGTCTTGTGAGCTCCCTTTGAGTTCTCTGTTTGTTTGGGTTTTCTACACCAACAAGAGAGAGAAATTTTAGATCTGAAATGCTGAGGACTTTCAAGAACCCATCCCATTGAGGAGAACTGGAAAACACTTTTCTTGTTTTCCTCTCAGGTGCCCCTTTTCAATATAATAAAAAATTCTTTCAAATACATTGTTCTTGTCTTGTCTATTGGATGCATGGAGCCACATTTTACTTTAACTGTTTAAGGTCTTTTATGCTCAGATTTGGATTTGTGCAGCATTATTTGGATCACCTAATTGCAGATTTAAAGATGTTTGGTAGTCATAATTGATGTTAGGCTATTTGTTATGCATAGCTAAAGTGGTCTTTTACGAAGAAAGATTCATACTAACAATTGGTGACTCCACACGGGTTTTCTTTTGCGATATCTGTCGTTTTACATCTTCCTACATATTCAGCTATTTCAGAACCTAGGGTTTCTCTCCAATTTTCTATTTTTCCTATCTTTATGGTGATTTTCACCTCTAAAACCCTCAAACATTAAATTTTTTAACTTCCATGTGTTTCTGGCCCTATTATGCAAGTGACAGACATCAGCCGCAACTGAGACGACATTTTTTTTTGAAATCTGCCGCCGAGAGACCCGGATCTACAGGTCGCACTTATTGGCCCAAAAACTGCGACCTGGACTTGAGGGCACACTTTTCTGCCCCAAAACTGCGACCTAGACTGCAAACAGGTCAGAACCTATGACCTGCACTTTTTTTTGCAATTTTCCAGCACTTTTTCTGGGTTTGTCTGAAGATTATGTCAGGGTTTTCCAGCCTCTGTCTCCGCCCGTTTAGACCTGTTTCTGATCTGTTTCATTCAACTAAGTGGGAATATTTCCCCTTAGGGCTCTAGTACCCTCCACTTTTTGTGGGAGAGTTTTCGCTATTTCAGACGTCTGAATTTCCAGAGTTTTAGCCTTCTTCCTTTAAGATCTGAGACCTCATTTTCAGATCCCTACAGATCAACTCTTCTCCCTTTCAAAACACCTCATTTAGTTTTGTCTGGGTTTATCTCTAGGGCCACCTCCTTGTCCCTTCTACCTTTAGCTGATTCTCTCCTTTATCGCAACAACCTTGCCTCTGCCTCTTTGCTGTTTTCTACACCTCTTTTCAGCAGATTTCTCCTTTAGATCCCTGTCCCTCCTGACCTTAGATCTATTGGCCTCTTTTTAGCGTGTTTTGATTAGATTTTTTCCCTCTTATAGACTAGTCTTGAGAGACCTGCCTTCTTGGGTTAGATTGATGCATTGTTAGCTGTTAATTTTCTGTTATTTCAGTCTTATTTACTGCAGATTTATTTTCAGTTATGCAACACACTTTTTCTTTTACTCTCAAAACGTATGGGCTTAAAAATTAAAATTAACACACGCCACACACTGACCCTAAGTGAAGAAGAGCCTGGTTAACACCGCCTGGAAAAGAATTTAAAATCAATTGACACTGCACCTCTCTGCCCTTGTTTCGACATTGACCTCACTTGATTTTGCACCTCCCTGCCCTTGTCAGTTTTTCTTCTTCCCGTCATCATTGCACCTAAAAGGCGTTTATCCCGGAGACTTCTTGACCTTCACCCTTAGTTTCTGGTTGGTCGACTTCCTCCTTCCCGTCATCATCGAGTAAGTCCTCCCCCGAGTTCGCACTCCGACTCTTCTTCTGATTTTTCGGGTTCTCCCCCTACCCCTGGTTCTCCCCCTGTTACCTTCACCATGTCTAGTTCAGGGCCTAGGGCTAACGGCAACCCCAGTTCTACTGCTGGGTCTGTTTCCAGTGGAACCACTATGAGAACTACCTCGACTGTCCCTTTGCTCCCTTATATGGCCGGTCTCAGTCTCCCCAATTTCAATCAGTTGATCAATGATCCTATCCACCACGATGTCAGTTGGCCTACTATGCCAGCCAAGCTCCCCTTCGACATTCCCAAGTTTGAAGGCCTTGCTAGTGAAGATCCCTCCAACCATATCCGATCTTTCCATATGTGGTGCTCATCCAATTCCATTACTGATGATTCCATCTGCCTTAGATTGTTCCAATGCACGCTTACCGGCGAAGCTTCCAAATGGTATGTTTATCAGGCCACCTCCTCCCATACCACCTTTGCAACCACTACCCAAGCCTTATTATCTTATTTCCAGCTCCCTCTAGGATACGACACTGGTACAAAACTCTTGACCTCTTTCCGTCAATCCTCTTCGACCCACCTTTCTTCTCATGTCCAGGAATGGCGGAGAAGATGGAACTTATGTTGAGCTCCCACCTTTGAAGATCGAGTTTATATGGACTGGTTCCTTCGATCTCTCTTACCTCCCATTGGAAAAGATGTTTCATCCCACTTTCCCCAAACCGAAGAAGCCACCCTCCAAATAGCCTTGAAATATGACCTATCTATGCTCAATCTGGTTATGTTTATACTGTCCTTCCTGACCTCCCCAAACCTGGTGGCCCTAACACCCCGGGGGCATCTCACTCTGCTGACGGCATCTCACTCTGCCGATGATGTCGTTGGATCTCTTTCACGTACCTATGCTCAACCTCCTATGGGCTATGGTTTACCTCCAGGAGGGGCCAACACCTCTAGCACTTTCCCCCCTCCAGGTAGCATGTATCCAGGATACAACATGCCTCCTCCTTTTTCCCATCCTCCTGCTTACCTCAATGTTTCCCATCCTAACACTTATCCTTACCCACAGCTTGGTGTCCCAGCTCCTCCAGCATTTGGACCTCTAACCCCCTTGCCTTCTCAACCCTCGCAACCGCACTTAATACCCCCTCCAGGGAAAGTATTTGCACAGCAGGGTGTGACTAATTCTCTTCCTTCTCAAAGAAAGAGGAAAGGCAATCAATCTGCCCCTAGTAATCATGGACCCAATCCTCCAAGTATTGATTATAACACTGCCAACCAGCCACAGGGCTCTCAGCCCAAGCCGGACAGGCTGCTTCGCACCAATAAGCCCTGTTCGTGTTGTAGTGTTTATGGTTATGACACTCACGATTGTCCCATATTACCACAGATACGACAGATGTGGGAGTCTCAGGCCACCGTGCAGGGACAAAATTCCTCCCCTAACGTCCCTCCCAATATGGCTACTTCTCAACCTGCTGTGTTTACCGATCCTTTCCCTCAACAAGGATTTGCGGCTACGCAACCACCTCATGCCCCAGTAACCACTCAACCTTCCCTTTCTGGTTCCTATGATTACCAGATCCTCATGATGGCCTTTGATCAACCTCTCACCGTAGACCTTAACCTTCAAACTCGGTCTCGCCAGTACTCCACGCCTCCCGCTCCGTCTGTCACCGAGTCCCCATCTTCGGAACCTACAGAGCCTTTGTCGACACCCAATGGTCCCTTGAAAATCCCTCCGCCAAAGCTGAGGTTCATACCAATATTCCTAAGGGCCCATTACGCCGAAATGCTGCCTCTGGTCTGGCTGCCCATTCATATAGCATAGTAGATGATCTGGCCCAATCTCCTGCTGCCATTTCAACACTGGAACTCCTCCAGTCGTGCCCTTCTCAAAAGAAGGCTCTGCTATCTGCCGTGGGTGTTGTAGATCCTGCTGATGACCAATTGATTGTTTTCGATGCCCATCAGTCAGACCATCCCCCCCTTCTTGCTTCTGTTGCTTTCCAAATCCCAGTAAAAATCCGAAATGCCAGCGTCGCTCGGTGTATTATTGATGAGGGGGCATCTACCTGTGTGATGTCTGCTTCGGTTTGGAAACAACTCGGATCTCCTGAGCTGGCCCCTTCCACAATCACCCTTCGTGCGTGGGATGGCCATGCCTCCCATCCCATTGGCCTATTCCGTAACTGTCCTATCACCCTTGCGGGCAAGACTGTTTGTGTCAACATTGAAGTTATCGACGCCCCTCTTGACTATAACATTCTTTTGGGGCGTAGTTACACCTATGCCATGTCTGCCGTCCCATCCACAGTCTACCACAGGATGTTTTTCCCTCATAATGGAAATATTTTCACCATCGACCAGTTGATATATCATGAAACAAAATCTCAGACTTCCCCTGAGTCCACCATCTCAGCTGTCACCAATAAGTAAGCTGTTGATTCTTTGACCAGTGTTTCCCCTGGCGTATACAAAGACTCCACCTTGCTTGGCACCTTCCTGGGTCCTCCCCCTCCTCCTGTCTCTGATCCCAGCTTAGCGAATGTTTGCATGATGCAATCATCTCAGGTTGGCCTTCCACAGCCTGCTTCGGCTAGTTAGCAACCTCCATCTCGCCTGCCGCAACCTGCTCCTAGCCCTTCACCTCAGCTGACCAAACCTCTTCCACCTGGACCTTCCCATCCACCTAGCACTCAGGAACCTCCCTACCCTCTTGAGTCGGTTCCCCCACGTCTCCACCATATGGGAGCCGTCCCTCCTGGCCATTACCCCACCGGTCAGATACATTTCCTTGCTCCCCCTCCCAGGGTCTATTTGGTTCCCATCATGGCCACCCTGTCACACCCTAATTTCACCTTGGGAATACCTGTATGGTATCTTATTCCTCTGGTCAAGACCCCACCCGACCACCCCAAACCATACCTTGCCGTGACACCAGTTCAACAGATTCCCCTCGCTCCTTCCATCACTACAGTGCCCCTAGCCCCTCCACAAGACGATCCTCCTACTGAGACAGCTACGGGCAAGAAAATAAAAGCTCGCAAGGGGGCATCCAAAGACAAGGCCACCACACCCGACCCTACCCCTCCTCCACCCACCAAGCCTTGTGCCTTATGTGATGGTGTCAGTCATGCCACCCATACTTGTCCTGAGTTTCCCCTTATCCAACCCATGGTTAAGGTTGCATTCCCTAAATCTACGGTCCCTGAAACCTCTACTTCTTCCTCGTCCGCAGCCAAGAACCCAAAGACTCTTTGCACCAACAAACCCTGTGCTCTGTGTGGTGTCCATGGCCATTATTCTCACCATTGTCCTCACCTCACACATTACCGAGCCTCTTTAGAGGTCATTCGTGAGTACGAAGTTGAACAAAATCAATCTGCCTCTCCCATCCTTGCTCAGTATGCGTCAGGCTTACTCGAGGATCCCCCTGCTACCATTGAAATATCTCCCCCTGATGTTGAGATGTCAGAACCTGATGCCCCCCTCCTATACCTATCATCATCCGCAAAAACCTTGGAGTACATTCCCGCTGAATCCACTCCGTTTGTGTTGCTTGATCCCCCTTCAACAACATTCCCGGGTTCTACATCCTTTGACCATCTTTTTACTTGTTCTTCTGTCATCTCTCCTGAAGATCCGTATGTGAACCTTTCTATTGGGCCGTGAATAAAACCACTTTTAACACTTATTTCATCCATTTTTACTCTTCTTTATCATGTCATTTATTATAATTTATCATATAAATCCATTTTATAATGATTTATGCTCTTATGGATGAATATTATTTATTCTCCTTTATTTTTAATACATTGATGATTATTATGCATAATTTTATCAATGATGGTTTATTAATATATTTTGTAATATCACTCACCATTTTAGCCTCCAAGATATTTTCCAGATTGAAGATTTGATCTCCAAATCATCATCAAATATTCCAACTCAGAAATTCGCTGGAATAAGAAGTGACAATTTTGCGGTTAAGATTCTGGGCCAATGAAGAAGAATATGGAAAATCTGGAACATGGGTTTTGTCCAGAACAGGGCCAATTAACTTTTTTAAAGAACAGTTTGCCCAAATTCAGCCTGTATTGAAAGAAACGTAGGGTTCTTTGAGCATGATTTTCTCAGATTTATTGTTGCGGCCGTCCTCCAAATCTCAGCTGCAAAGCCAAATTTGCTTGCTCTTGTTGAAAGATTGTTGAAAATGTATTTTCTGGATGATCAAGATTTTGGGAAAAATCCAATATTGTTATGGGAGATCATATTTTCTATTATAAAAGGAGAGCATGTATTGTGTATTGGAGAACAATGGATGATTATTGAATTCCCTTTGTAACACTGTAATTCCTTGACTCTTGTGAGAGAAGAGAAACTGATGTAAAAGCTATTCATGTTTGATTAATACAAAGAGGCGTTCTCGTTCCATTTCTCAAGCTCTGCAGTAGCCCAGCGGCGCTTTCACCGGTGGTTGAGGGCCCGGCCCTGGTGGAGCAATCCGCTGCTTGTATTTCTATTCTTTTATTTCGGTTGTGTGATAATTGCATTTAGATTTATTATGATTACAGAGTTATTTGATTTCTGTTGGATTGAATTTAGATTTGATGTATACGTTAATGAATTGCACTGATATTCTATCTTAGCAAGTATCGTATTTAATATCTCATTCATCTTGCTATCTTTTATAAAGCGTTGTTGTTCCATTGACTTATGATTCATTCCAATGAACTGTTTCATAGTCTTGGCTGTCAACAGGATGGGAGTATTGAGATTAGTTGCCTAATTGCGTTAGAATTAGAATTGCTGCTCATATTGCTGTTCCTTTCCAGATTTTGTTCCTTTCAATTATTTTCATCAGCATGAAGATTGAGTTTGCTTTCATTTCGATTGCTTTAAGATCACCAACTGTAGAGGACATTGGTTATTGCTTCCAAGTCCCCAGATTGGTTATCTTGCATTGATTTCTAAGGGAAGGAGTTATTGCTACTATATCCCTGATCGATGTTTTGCAGATTGGTTTAATTAAGGTTTCAGAGCATTTCCATTTATGTTGTTGTAGTTAGATTTATTTTTCAAGCATCCGTTTACTTTTACATTTGAAACGCTATACTACCTCTTGCAAAGCATTACTCTTAGATTGAATTGTTGCCTCAGACTGAGTACACTCTTGAAATAAAGAGTCGCTCCCGAATTGATAATTAATGTGAGATAAATAGGTGTTAAAAAGATACCTTTTATGCCTCAAAATTTTGGCACCGTTGCCGGGGAGAGTGTATGCCATTTAGAAAGAGTGATGCATATTTATTTATTTTTTGCTTGGGGAGAATTGGGTATTAAAGACGAAAGGTAATAAACTGTGCACCGAGCAAGAAACACACTTGTTCACTGGCCCGCTTCATAACATAATTGAGTGAAAGCTTAAGGTAGAAATGAATGCTTGCGTTTGTTTGAATTTTAAAGGTGGAAATTTTGAAAAAAATCTTGTAATTCCACTCGAGTGGTGATGTAAGCACCACCCATTTCACTAACCAATTGATAGGAACATTGGAAGGAGGATCCTTAAAGAAACACCTGAAGAACATATTCTATTATGGTAATAAATGACTCACATTGCAACTTTTGAATTCCCTATCAAGAATCTAGGAGGAGTGACACAAATACACATAATTCCCCCATTGTCTCTACCAAATTTTCATGGTTTGACAAATGAAGATCCAAATACATTCTTATTTGAGTTTGAAATACTTTGTAGAGGATATGATTATTGTACTAACGATCAAAGGTTGAAAGTGTTTCCTCTTACTTTAAAAGGAGCAGCTCTTCGATGGTTCATGAGCCTAGGTGGAAACTGCATCCAAACATGGGAGGACATGAAGAACATATTCTTGAAGAAGTACCAAGACTATTGCAAATCCAGTGAAGATATTTTTGGTATGATACAAGGGGAAGATGAAAGCTTGGAGGACTATGTAGAGCGATTTCGATACAACCTTCAAAAATCAAAGCATAAGAATTTGGAAAAAGAGATATTGAAAACACTTATTTTTAAAGGAATCAAAGATGATTTTTCAGAACTCTTAAATCTGATAGGAAAAGGTGATGTTTTTCAGTTATCATATGATGATGTTTGTGAGTTGTGCATAAGGTATTCAAGAGGAATTTCCAAGGCTGGTAAGAAATATAGAGAAGCTTCTTCTTTCTTTTCCAAATTTGCTACAAGAACAAGAGACATAAGAGCTGAAATCAATGCTTTATTTGAAAAGTTTAAAGTTGATTTTATTAGCTCTCTAAATTCACAATTGAATGTTTTGCAAGTTCAGAGAAATCAAGAATTTGATGAAGTGTTTTGCCCTCATTACCAAAAGGAGCATCCCATAGATACTCACTCTTCCTTATCTAATTTGGAAGTAGCATATCAAAGAGATGGAGAAGCTGCAACAAGGTCAAAACCATGGAAATCATGGCCTATAGGTATGGTTCAAAATGCTTCCTCTCCGTTCTCTTACTTGCATAATTCGTTATGGAATACTCACATGTTAGGGTAGCCATGCCAATCTCAATATGACCACAACCAATCTTGTCTACAAGCTTGGCATGGTTCACCTTATGATTGTATGACTACTCTCCCTCATCTTGTAGCACAAACACATCTTCCAGCTCCTCCACAACATCTTGCTTACCTATCAAAATCATTCACTCAACACAATCAACTACATCATCAAGAGGCTCCATTCCCTATACAATCTCCTGCTCAACTGATTCCACAGCCTCACCATAATAAACCAGTACAACATGCTTACAGTGTTGAACTACAAAATTCACTCAACCTTCCCACCCATTCTATCTCACATGTACCATTGAAAAAAACTTACACTGAGACTCAGAATGTATCAAATCCAAAAATTGTAGAAGTTATGAAAGAAAATGAGGTTTCTTCTAGTTTGTACCAACAAACCATTTTAAAAGCTAAAAAACTTCATGATATGATGGCTATGGTAAATCAAGAAAGTAAAGAATATATTGAAGATTGGTTTCACTTCATCATTTGTTTGCAACATCACTCCATACTTCAGCAATTTTTGGCACCATCTTTTCAAAGGAAGTTGGCTTCTCATACCCTAATTTTTATTAACATACATTTTTCAAATTTGGGTATATACATAATTGAAGCCTTATTTTAGAAATGGCTCCACTGGAAATACTCTTATACATAATCATATTCATTTTCCAATTCAGAGTAGGATAGTGGAAAAATAAATAAAAAAGGAAATAAAACAAACACATTTTTTTATTTATTTTTGTAAAAATAGTTGTTTCTTTGTTGCAACACGCTGTGAAATCAACATTGATGACAAATATTTTAATTTATTTGTGTATGTAGATGAATTATATTGCAAATAACCATTCTACAAACACTTATATTCATTTTTATCATCAATATGGAAAAATTGCTTGAATATCATTTTTTTGGCTTGCGGACTTGATGAAATTCCTGAAAACAAAGTTGGGACAGTCATGTTTTGGGGAACAAAAAATGAATATTTTTAAAACCTGTTTCTATCCTAAGTAGCCCTTGATGTCTACTTTATAACCCAATTTGAATCACTCTATGTGGATTTGAAACGAAAAAGTTAGAACCAAAACATTGACAGGGTGCCTAGTAGGCAGCTCAATAACAGAGTTGGGACAGTCAGTTTTTGGAGGCCTAAATGACTATATTTTTAAAACCTGTTTCTATAGTACATTCCTCTATTAATATAGTTTACAATTCAATTTGAATCACTCAATTTCGATATCGTATGAGGAATTTATGACGAAAATACTAACTGCCTATCATAAATTAGCACTCTTGAAACTCTGTTTTCTCGGTTGTTCCTTAACGTATTTGACTCATAAATTCTTTTTTTCTTCAAACTATGTTTCTATTGGAGATCAATAAATGAATCTAATTTAATATCCAATTTGAATCGCTTCAATCCACCATCAAACGAACAATTTATGTTTGAAATATCAACTGTTGGTCTAAGCTGGAAAATCGAAAATAACTCTATTATGCAGGTTGTTCTCAGAAGATTTAACATACCATTACATGGAATTTTTAAAACCTGTTTCTATTGGAGATAAATATTTGAATTAGCTATCATTTGGCTTTGGAATCACTCGAATCGGATGAAAAACAAAGAAGTAATGATTGAAACACGGCTGGTTAGCATGATTGGCCACTACTCTCCCGTAGGTAATAAATTAATTTTACTTTGTCCGTGGATTTGTTCTACAGAGTAATTAATTGTTAATTTTTTGCATAATTCTTGGATTAATGGACTCTGTACATCTCTCTTTCTTCATGATTTAATGTTTTATTGCAGGTAGAGACTCGTTTCTTTGCAGATCTTACGAGAACAAAGAAGGTTAATTTATGGACAAGTGATTCTTGAAAGAAATTTTAGTAAAACAAGGGCATTTCATCCAGTTCATTACCTAATAGATTTATAATAAGAAGAAATGAAGAATTGGTTCTCATTTCAAGATTTAAGTTACTGCTCCCAAAACATTTTTTAAAGAGATCATTTTTTTTCCCATTAATAGATTGATATTCCTTTAGGAAATAACCTCATAGTTGTTGTGACTTAATAAAGTGTTGTTTCTTTTCTGATTTCTTTTATGTTTTTGTGTTTTAGATGTTGATCCATTCAAATTGCAATTTTTTCTCCAGTGGTAATTGAACTATAAAGACCCCACCATGCAAGTTTCAATTGCAGAAGGCAATTCTTCAGTAGCAGCAATTCTGTAAAAAAATATTTTGAAACCTGTACATAAACTTTCCTTTCTATTTGATTGGATTTGCTTGGAAATTGATTGCACGTTAGCTTTGTTCTTTCCTCTATTTTTTTTCCTTTTTGCGTGTTTATATCTGTTTGTTGTTCCTCTTAAGGAATAGTTGTTGTTCCTCTTAAGGAACAGTAGCCATTCCTCTTAAGAAGCAGTGCATTTATGTGTTTATTTTTGTTGTTCCTTACAAAATGAACAACATTTTCATTGATTAGTTTTGTTGTTCTTTT
This sequence comes from Pinus albicaulis, assembly GCA_034641835.2. Taxonomy (NCBI): domain Eukaryota; kingdom Viridiplantae; phylum Streptophyta; class Pinopsida; order Pinales; family Pinaceae; genus Pinus; species Pinus albicaulis. Next base: position 1,571,869,960 of record CM076580.1, read on the forward strand.
AAAAAAGAATAACGTTTTTGTTGCATGTTCTTGCTGTTCCTTTTCAAATGAACAACATTTTCGCAGATTGTTTTCGATGTTCCTTTCCAAAGGAACAACACTTTTTGAGTGCATTTTTTTTTTTTTTTAAAACAACATTTCTAAAACTTTTTTTGAATTTTTCATGACTTTTTGAAAGGCAAACATACAATTTATGGAAGGATACACAATCATACAAATTAAAGCTTAGTGTAATTAGCAAATTAAAAGAAATTGTCATTTAAAAAAAAATTTGTTTAGTAATGATAAGAAAAAGGAAAAAGGGACATAATCAATAAAATGATTTTGTTGTCTTACTACCACTAAATTCATATGATCGATTATATTTATCATGTTGGTTCTTTCCCATATTTTATAACTTTCTTTGATTTTTACTTATGGAGTAGGAACAAGGGCATATTATTTTCTATTGAGCTGTTCAGACTTCTTCCACCATCCCTACTCTTAAGGAGTGCTGAGGCATCCTTTATTAATAAATAGGAAAGTGCTATATGAAAAGAAAAATATTTACATATTTCATTAATAATTTTATAATTTGGTAGATGGAGGATAGGGGGTCTCATCAAGAGCCGGCCTACCATGTTCATAAGGAAGCAAGTGAAGTGGCATTCCCATCATGGCCACGAAACCAGGGATATGGTCCAATGGACAATTGAAAAAATTAAGAAGTCCTTGGAACATGAGGTCTCATCACAAGCCGGCCTGCCCACTTTTCACTTCTTCCCAGTGAATGGCATTGTGATTTATCTAGTCACCAAGCTAGCACAATGGCCTTTGTTATGACAATTAACAAGCACTTCCTCAGCGTAAATAAAGAACAATGGTTCCAAGGGTGAGAGAGCAACTCTGTCAAGGTTATGGACACCTGTGGGCAATAGAGCTCTGCTGATGGTATTGGAGTCACATTTATACACATCAATAGTAATATTAAACCCTTTTTCCTATATCTCTATTTAAATATCAGATGAAAGTATGAATCCTTAACCTTTGATTTTGAACCTATTATACATGAAAATCATCATAAATCGATCACATTAGTTTAAGTGGGTAATAAACGCATTTGTACTTATGTTTACCTTAAGCTGTCCCTTCTCCTTATCCTTGAATCATTACAAAACGCTTCTATATCTGTTTACGATTTATCACATGTATGGATTTCAGTAAATGCTATAATTTCATTGATTGTATTATAAGTATGTATGCCTTTTCATGCTGTACAATTGCTGTGCAATACGCTACTCTTCTATTTTGCTGATTTGCCACAATATTGATACTGCATTTTTACAGATTTTTTTATTTTATTTTATTTTTATTTTATTTTTTTTATTTTATTTTTTCTGCTTGAAATTTTTTGTCTGCATCTGTTGCCATTTCAAACTGAAACTGTGGATTCAAGAAAATTGCATACAAGAGAACAACAAGTATGGGGAAAATTCTATCCGTAGCACGATCACACTATTGCAATTAACAACGAAGGCTCATGAACGCGCAAAATTCTTCAGACATGATGTGCTTGCATGGCTTCCACCTTTTGCATCACTTTCAGTATCCCCTCAGCTTACATCAGCTTCAAAAAAGGCCATCCCTTACATGTCATTCCACATTTTTCTGAGGTAACACTTGAGGTAAAATAGCATAATTTTCTAATTTATTATGAATTTAGGAGAATTTTATAAAAATCCATTGAGCATTATTTATCATCATTTATTCCACATCTTTACCACTTCCCATTTTTTTAGACATGTCTCATCTTTCAGTTTGGGAGAGTGTTGATCTCCTTCATTTCTTTCTTTTGAATATGTCAGTAATATTCTTTATCATCCATGGATATTCTTATTCATTCTCAACACCTCCCTTATTCCATGTTGTTTTACACCAAGCATAGATTTCAACAGATTGTAGCAACCACCTCTTTTTGTTTTCTAGCATCGCATGAGGACATGCTAATTCTTCAGTTGGGGGGGGGGGAATTTCTACACATGATGGATGTTTTCCACTTTCTTTCTCATTTAAAGAATACAATTTCATTTGTATATAGTGCAGAAATTGTTTTGCAGATATCTTTAAAACTATGAAATGAATTCTTGTGCTTTCTAGATAACAAAGAGGTATTATTAAAATACACAAATCCAGATAATTTCATGCTAAATTAATTCATAAAATTTCAAAAATTATGCACTATCACCTACAACCATTTTTTTATATCTCATGATCCGTGCATCAAAACGATCTGATTTTTGAGAAAATGGTTAATGAAGTTTGCTGTTACTTATGTCACATTTTTCTGCAACTTCATATACATATAGTTGAATGTCAACTGTAAAATTGTTATGCCTTTATCAAGATTGCTAAAATTGAATATTCATTATTTGAGGAAAAATTCATTTGTTCCATCCATTTCATAGTTGGGATGAACAGTTTTCTCTTTCGGTTGCATGAGAACATGCAATATATTTAGTTTTGGGTTGCATGAGGACATGCAATATATTCAGTTTGGGGGTATGTTGGGCCATGAATACGACCAATTTTTAACACTTATTTCATCCATTTTTACTCTTCTTTATCATGTCATTTATTATAATTTATCATATAAATCCATTTTATAATGATTTATGCTCTTATGGATGAATATTATTTATTCTCCTTTATTTTTAATAAATTGATGATTATTACACATAATTTTATCAATAATGGTTTATTAATATATTTTGTAATATCACTCACTATTTTAGCCTCCAAGATATTCACCAGATTGAAGATTTGATCTCCAAATCATCATCAAATATTCCAACTCGGAAATTCGCTAGAATAAGAAGTGACAGTTTTGTGGTTAAAATTATGGGCAAATGAAGAAGAATCTAGAAAATATGAAACATGGGTTTTGTCCATAACAGGCCCAATTAACTTTTTTTAAAAATGGTTTGCCCAAACGCGGCTTGTATTGAGATAAACACAGGGTTCTTTGAGCACGATTTTCTTAGATTTGTTGTTGCGGCCATCCTCCAAATCTCAGCTGCAAAGCCAAATTCGCCTTGCTCTTGTTGAAATATTGTTGAAAATGTATTTTCTGGATGATCAAGTTGTTGGGAAAAATCCAATATTGTTATGGGAGATCATATTTGCTATTTATTTTCTCTTCCTTCTGATTATAAAAGGAGAGCATGTATTGTGTATTGGAGAACAATGGATGATTAATGAATTCCCTCTGTAACACTGTAATTCCTTGACTCTTGTGAGCAAAGAGCAACTGATGTAAAAGCTATTCATGTTTAATTAATACAAAGAGGCGTTCTCGTTCCATTTCTCAAGCTCTGCAGTAGCCCAGCAACGCTTTCACCGGCGTTTGAGGGCCCGGCCCTGGTGGAGCGATCTGCTGTTTGTATTTCTATTCTTTTATTTCTATTGTGTGATAATTGCATTTATATTTATTACGATTACAGAGTTATTTGATTGCTATTGGATTGAATTCAGATTTGATGTATACGTTAATGAATTGCACTGCTATTCTATCTTAGCAAGGATCGTATTTACTATCTCATTCATCTTGCTATCTTTTATAAAGCGTTTCTGTTCCATTGATTTATGATTCATTCCAATGAACTGTTTCATAGTCTTGGCTGTCAACAGGATTGGAGTATTGAGATTAGTTTCCTAATTGCGTTAGAATTAGAATTGCTGTTCATATTGTTGTTCCTTTCTAGATTTTGTTCCTTTCAGTTATTTTCATCAGCATGAAGATTGAGTTTGCTTTCATTTCGATTGCTTTAAGATCATCAACTGTAGAGGACATTGGTTATTGCTTCCAAGTTCCCAAATTGGTTATCTTGCATCGATTTCTAAGGGAAGGAGTTATTGCTACTGTATCCCTGATCGATGTTTTGTAGATTTGTTTAATTAAAGTTTCAGAGCATTTCCATTTATGTTGTTGTAGTTAGATTTCATTTCCAAGCATCCATTTACTTTTGTATTTAGCACACTGTACTACATATTGCAAGGCATTACTCTTAGATTAAATTTCTACCTCAGACTGAGTACACTCTTGAAATAAAAAGTCGCTCCAGGATTGATAATTATTGTAGGATAAATATGCGTTAAAAAAAACACCATTTATACCTCAACACTTTCTTCCCATGCTGATGATTTGGGTAGCTTTGCAGTGTCATATGGTTTCCTCGACCTTTTCCCTTCCACCCATAATCAGGATGATACCATCCATATCTATGATGTCCTCCACAGCATGAGCTCCCGATTTTTCTCCCATAGCTCTCATACATCACCCTCTAGTTGATCTATGAGTCCTAGCCATCCTACCCAAACTACTCCATCCCATAGTCGTCATTTGATGTCTACCCTATACTCACGCTGCCATCATTATTCTCCCTCCTCCCATTTCTTGTCATGTGACACTATTCCGCGGGACCTCTCGTCCACACATTATATCGGCTATGCTGATGGGGCAAGTCGCTATTCCTGGAATCTTGCCTCGGCCGCTTGGGCCATATTTACCTCCTTGCATACCCCCGTTCTATCTAATGGAGTCTGCATTGGTAATGCCACCAATAATTAGGCCGAATATGATGCTGTACATGGTCTCTTAGCCGATGCCCTCTCTCATCACATCCTCCATCTGCACGTTCATTTAGATTCCCTGCTTCTTGTCTTACAACTCAATGGTGTCTATTATGTGTATAACCCTATCCTGTTTAGACAATATTTACGAGTGAAACTTTTGATACGTGACTTTAGATTTATTACTTTCAACCATGTAACTAGAAGTCAAAATCACTATGTAGATAGAATTGCAAATCATGTTCCAGACTGGCATTTATCACACACAAGACAATAACATTTCAAACCATCAACACAATGCATTTACATAATATATATCATATAATATGTTTTTAGATTCCATCTACTCTGAAACATATGACATGCCCATAGCATGTTACAAAAAACAAACTCAAAAACTGGGGGGCACCACTTGCCCCTACATACACACTGGGGGGCACCACCTGCCCTACATCTAATCACTCTCTGGAGGATCTCGAGCCAATGGCTCTGCTCCCACAGCTCGTAGATCACGTACACCTTGACCAGCCATCACCATGCATCACATGATACCTCGTCATTCCGAGGGTAGCCCAATACATAGCTCTATGTACTAGTCGTCTAAGTCATGCCAACCCCGCTCCGACACACCGGTCAGTAGCCCCTCACATCTACGATGAATTTCCTCCAAAAGAGCGGCCATATCCTCGTTCTGTGCCACTCTCGATCCACTAGAACCTGTAGTACTGCTTACTGCAGGTCATCCCATATATTTGGCCAGTTTCACTGGAGCTATATCTGCATACCAAAAATTATAAGAATCAGTACCATAAATACTATTCACAAAATTTAACATGCACATAATAGATTAGTTTCTTGTCACTTACCATCGGGCCCCCATACTCGCCCTGGCAGAAGCGGCAAGTCCGGATCTCCCCAATAACTCATCCCACTATAGGGATAGTCATCTATGTACAATGGCATCTGATCCCAATGGGCAAAGAACTCTGGTCCGAACACCTATCCGACCGCCCCTCCCCCTCCTCTGCACAGTAGTCGCCCCCACTGACGCATCCTGGGTTCTCTCGGACCCCCATCAGGTTGCTGTACACGAGTTCGCAAGGTCGGGATCTTCTCAAAAAAGAAGGAGCACAATATAGTCCCATAAGCACAATCATGGTTTACTTGCCGCTTACACAGCGACAGCTATTGTTTCAACGACACCAACATCATCTGGGCCCACCCATAGTAGGTCCCACTCAACACACTCTCTACAATCATCATCTACCCTCCAATGATGTGATGGAGTGCCTGGCTGCCCAAAATCTGCAACACTGCTGCTGCCACTGCTCGAGTCTCCAACCTCTCTAGATCACCAATCGATATTCGAGTTCCTTTGACTCGAATACCTGGGCGACAATGTCACTCTACGAACTCCATGATGTTACGCCCCCGCAATAACACTGGCTGTGTATTTCCCACCATCCCTAATGGTGGGAGACCAGTCAGGAAATACAGATCCTAGACTGTCAGCTCAATCTTGTGCCCCTGCATTATAAAAACCTCATGATCTGAATCCTAATAACTGACAATCCGGGCCAACAAGGGCTCCCTAGCCCTCATTAGAGGGTTCTCCACAAATTTCAGAACCCCAAACCTAGCCAATGCATGACGGACACCCTGATCCGCTTGGATTTCCGTCCGTAATGTACCTAGGTCTCTCTCTCTCCACTTGATCCATATATATGCCATATCTGCACAAAAAAAACATCTTTTTCAGTCTACAGATAGGTAAAACTGCATTCTAATACACAAAAACTAAATCTCAGCCCACAACAACACTAAAACCACCTCCATCTGACAGGTCACACCTTTTGGCCAAATCCTGGGACAGGTCACACCTTTCAGGCCCAAACCTGCGTCCCAGGTCACAGTTTTGCACCAAAAAGTGCGACCCGGCCGTAAAGATGAGGTAGGGGCTGTTACTGAGATTTGGGATCCTAATCTAAACTTTTAATCCATCTAAAACAAAGAGTAGGATTAGGTCTCTTACCTGCAACTGACAGATCTCGATTCTAATGATCGGTTTTTCCGCTACAATCACCGCAAGATTTAGGGCCTTCTCTCCTTTGCACATTCACCATAGCTACACAAGCAAATGAATGGTTTTGGAGGGAAAATGCCTTATTAGAAGAAAAACCCCTGCTTTTTCTTTCGCCCGCTGCGACCAAACCGTAGCCCCGTTTGACACACCATTTGCACCGTTGGGAAGCTCTCACTGAGCACTAAAATGGGTATATGTCATTTTTTCATGTTTTGATACTTCACCAGGACACATTTTTTCCATGAAGGGTCTATTCACCTCTCCTCCAAATCGAATTTCTTCACTTACAACACTTGTATTTGGGGCACCACTTTGCCTCCTTACTTGTATTTGTTCGTGTTGATTTTCATCATGAGATACCCTATTGTACTCATGTTTTTATGGTCCCCCATTGGACCTTTACTGTGTGGCAACACCATCAAGTCGCAATTGTTTAGAGCATCCGAGTTGAGTCATCACCAGTCATGGAGTCTATCTCGAGTCCCTTTGTATCCCGCTATAGTCCTCCATCCTCCATTGCTTGGTCCCTCTCTCGTGTTGCACATTATGGCCTTCAATACCATTGTCCCTTACCCCTTTTGATATTGTGTCAGTCACTGCCAAGCCATTCATGCCCTTCATGCTCTAACAATGGAAGTCGTCCATCCGCTATTCAGTATCCCTCATTTCATCATCATCATTAGTGTTCATCTATTCGTCGCTCTACTATGTCCTCTCGTGCTCTAGTTGGGGATCCCTTACAACCTCACCTATGACGGACCTCCTTCTGTCAACATCAGCTCATTTACTCCAGAAGCCAGGTCTAGAGGGTGGTGTACCTTGGTTCGAGCTCCTTTCAGCATGATCGCGATCCGTATACTTGATGGTCCAGTGATGCAGCAGCAGCTATTGGTGATTCCCAAGTGTGTGTGAGATGTCTCAACCCTCATGAGGGGGTGGCCCTGCATGTAGCCCCCCACATGCCCAGATGACTTCTTCATTTCAGCCTTTGATGCAACTCCTTACATTTGATGATGTCGGCCTCAGCCGCTTGCAGCGCCTCTTTGATTTGCATGTTATATCAATCAGATTTTGCAAGCCCTTCCCCGTGTATAGGGGGCATTTGGATTGTATTTGTGTCTCATGTACTAAAATATTATTGTATAAGTCCCGGCTGTTATTCCAGGCACAACATGTATGTGGGATTTATCATTCTATTTGTCTAGCTCGTATTTATGCTAGCATGTACTTTATAGTTCGGTTCCTTATTTACTGGACATATTATTCTTTTGTACTTTGTCTCAGCGGGCATAGGTATGCCTCCCCCGCCACCTTTAGCACAGGTACCACTTCATAAACTAGAGCCTTGTTGCACCTGTAAGTCTCGTCTCCTCAAGGTCTACTCCTTTATCACATTAGACTACCTTCCATTTCTCTCTCTGACTTCTCTCTTGATGTCTAGTGATTGAGTTCTTACAACGTACTTCGGTCATACGATTTGCTCCTAACACTCGTACGTTGGGGGGGAATCTGTTACACCATTTTTTGGTCATCTAACCTATTATTATTAGATGAACCCAAGTACACCATGTAAGACCAATTTTACCCTAAGTAAAATTTATTTCACTATGTGAAATAACTTAGTAAAACACCTTTATTAAGTTGTTTATGGTCTAAACAGGAAACCCCAAAAGGAAATAATAAACAAATCTATATTTGTTTATATTTCCGGGTCATATTTAACCCAAAACAAGGAAATCAATTAAATAAATCCTTATTTATTTGATTATTTCCTAGGAATAAGTTATTTAAATCCTTATTTAAATAATATTCCTAGTTAAATTTCACTAAATCATTTATAAATAATTAAATAAATCATTATTTGTTTAATTATATTCCCACCATTTCTTTAAAATAATAAATAAATCATTTATTTATTTATTATTTATAAATAAAGGAATTGACCCAAGTCAAAAATCCTTTTCCCTCCAACAAACATAATAAAATATTCCTAAAGGGTGTTTCTAGAATTTGATTAATAATATTTTATTCATGCACCAAGTTCTAGATCTCCCTAATATTTTCTTATAAATAGAAGGTTTTTCCCCATTCATTAGTCACCTTTCATTGCATTAGATCACTCTAGATCTATACTATTGGTCACACTCTCCATTTTTTCTTGTGAGCTCCCTTTGAGTTCTATGTTTGTCTGGGTTTTCTACGCCAACAACAGAGAGAAATTTTAGATCTGAAATGCTGAGGACTTTCAAGAACCCATCCCATTGAGGAGAACTGGAAAACACCTTTCTTTTTTTCCTCTCAGGTGCCCCTTTTCAATATAATAAAAAATTCTTTCAAATACATTGTTCTTGTCTTGTCTATTGGATGCATGGAGCCACATTTTACTTTAACTGCTTAATGTCTTTTATGCTCAAATTTGGATTTGTGCAGCATTATTTGGATCACCTAATTGCAGATTTAAAGATATTTGGCAATCATAATTGATGTTAGGGCTATTTGTTATGCATAGCTAAAGTGGTATTTTACGATGAAAGATTCATGCTAACACCTCAGGGGTACAAAAAAGTATGGATTATGGTACAAACAGGCAAAGTGTTGAAGCTTCAAGGCTTCACTGATGCAAATTGGGCAGGGAGTCCACCGTACAGGAAGAACACATTAGGGGGAATATTCAACATAGGATCGGTAACAATTTCTTGGTACAACAGGAAACAGAGATGAGTTTCACTCATCTCACCAGAGGCAGATTACATGGCGGCTAGTCAGACATAATGTGAGGCCATCTGGATGAGGAAGATACTTGTTGCTTTGTTTGGTAAACAGATGGATCTGATGGCGATACATTGTGATAACTAGAGTTGGATCAGACTCTCGGTTAATCCAATATTTCATGACAGGTCCAAGCATATTGATATCTGGTATCACCATCTCAGAGATTGTGTTCTGAGGAGGATTATGCCATTAGATTACATTCCCATGGAGGAGAAGGATGCATACATCTTGATTAAGGCGCTAGCTAGAATACAATTCAAATTACATAGAGACAATATCGGGGTAGCAAATAATCTCTTTCTTGTTAAGAGGGAGTGTTGAAATGGCACCCAAAGGGGGCTTCTGATTTAATTTTCCTTTAATTAAGTTGGAAGAGAAATTGTAATTTCATCTCATGACAACTTGTGTTAGTTAACTAAGTGAGAAAGACTGATTTAGCTTTGGAAATTCGAGTTGAGGACCAGAGAGGAGGCATGTAGAGTTCTCCCATGATTTTAGGGGGTCCAATCACAATTATTTGTGAGTTGTAATTAGTTAACTCAATTAATTGAGTTAAAATAAGGTTAACTAGTTCTAACTGAGTGATGAGCTAGAAATAGGTCTAGCGAATTAAATCTGATTTAATTCACAATGAGTGATCAATTAGTTAATTGATAATTCACTATAAATAGTTGTTGCATGTCAGTTCTAAGGAAGACCCAATAGAGAATGACGTTAAAGGGATGATAAATACCAGTTGTATAATTAGAAAATTGTAAAGGTCATTTATAGAGTCATGTGGAAGCCTATGATGCATTGCACACTAAATTAGAAGGAATTTCCTATTTACTAGGGAAACAATTCCTCCAAGAATGTGTGAGAAAGGTTGGCTGTGTAGAGGCTGAGAATTGGTTAAGTATTTGATTGATTTTTCCTAGATCGGAATGAGACAGTTGGCAGAGTGTAGGATTTTCTCGGCGAGAGAAAGCATTGTATTGTTTCATGGTCTTGAATTTACACAATATACAAATACCAGAGTTTTAAGCAGTGTGCTTTCCCCAAATACATCATGTGTTATGTGATTGATTTATTTCTTTCTCTTAGTTGTTATGTGATTGTGTGATCGTGTTTTGTTTCCGTAAAATGTAGAAGGATTCAATATCTTGTTTTAGTACATTACTAGATCAGATTGAATCCCATTGGCATAATTTCTATGGATAAAAATATCTATGTGCATCTCAAGGGGATTTCAAATGACTATCGACATCATCAACTACCAAATACCACAACATGTGTTAAAAAATACAAAACAAACCACAATTTTTTACATGTCCTCATGCAACCCTCATGACAAAGTTAAAAGGATGCTCAACTCATTAAATGACTAATACAGACAGCTAGCTCATCAATTTTCCTATAAAAATGGCTTCTAAATTATATAGCGTGGTGTTAGAAACCAAAGTGGCATCAACTATTGTGTTTGTGAATCCTGCATATGGTGAAAACCCGTTTTAGTTCCCATTAGCAAGCTCCTCTCCTTCTCCACCTCATGCACCCGCTCTTGTTACTATAACCCCAAAGGAAGAGACAAGAGTGAGAAATGATAATCCAAGGAATACTGCAGTAGGTTTCAACCTTGAGGCCCTTGAGAGAGGTGCCGAATCTTTGTGTGAAATAAAAAACACTCAAAATGCCAAAAAGGTGTTTGAGCTTATGCACAAGTAGGAAGAAACTCGTCAGGCTGAGATTTTGATAAGAAAGGCCGAGTATCGAGCAGCACAAGATGAACACAAAACTAAGAGACAACGTGTGATTTATGACGAACATAAAAAGTTAGCCCAACAACAAGAAAAAACAAAGGCACAAGTGGTTCATTATGAGGATGAGTTATCCACAGACTCTGTGAATCAATATGATGATAGGGTGTTTTATGATACTATAATGCACACTGAAATAATTTTGATGAGGCCATGACTATCAAAGAGCTTCATTTTTTGATACTATAACACACACTCAATTCTCGCTTCATAAATGTTCCCAATAGGAATTTTAACGCGAGGCTTGAATGGAGCCACAAAATGAACTAGCATACCCAAGAATAATGAGACCAAGGGAATTTGAGAGTTAGAGCACTGAAATCTGCAGAGAGTGCCCAAAAATGAGAAGACAAATCTCTGATAGAAACCAAATTATAGGAGTGTTTTTTGAAGGGCACAATAAAGAAAATGGTTTTAGACAGGAGGCAAATTTTGGGGAGCGTTAGAATCCTAATGGACAGGAATGATGCAAAATTAGAAAGATCAAGTTATGGAAAAATATGATAGAGCCAATATGGAAGCGCTGACATTCACAAAGAGGCCACAAATCTAGTGGCTCAAATATCAGCAGGGCAAGAATTCTCCTACTTTGATACCATGTTAGACACACACACGGAATAGACAAAATAGGAAACATAAGCATGAGATGATTATATTATTCACAATGATACGTATTTATAATACATTGGAGTGACCATTGGATTCCATATTCTAAGGTCTTATGGACTCCCTAAGACTGTTTAGCTTCCACACCAACCCTTAAAGGATTAGGTGTCCAACAATTATATCAATTCAATGTAGTTTAAGTGGTTTTAAGAAAAAATATTCTCTCACATTTTTCCATATTCAAATAGCATTTATTCATGCTATATTAAAAAACAAAATGCATAGAAAGACATTTTTTACAACCAAATTTTTCATATTTAAATAACATATATTCATGTGATATTAAAAGAACAAATTGCATGGAAATACACTTTTTACAACCCAATATAAGTACAATGTGTAAGTATTTCCAAGCTTAACATGGAATTGACATGTGGCAATAATAATAAAAAAGCATCTCAAGGTAGATCATAAATAAATATTTCAATGTCCACATTATGTGAATAATTTTATATATATACACTAGTACAAAATGGCTAATTAATTACTAAAAAAATGACTAAAATTTGCATATAAACGACAATTTTTCAATCAATGTCCAGTAGTAGCTAATTTACAGTGTCTTATAACGTGACCATTTTTAGTCATTTTTAGCTTAGTCATTAATTGGTTGTCTCAATTATATTTTTTAGCAGTATATTTAGTCATAAATTTGGTCACTAATTTAGTCATTAATTGTCACAATTAATGACCAAATATACAAAAAATATATTACTATATGATCACTCGAGAAAAACAATTAATGACCAAAATGTTGGTTGTGTTATAAGATACTGTAAATTAGCTACTAATAGTCATATATATGCAAATTTTAGTCATCGTTTGAAACCAATTGATGACCAAAGAAATAGGACAAAATTTTGGTTGTGTTATAAGATACTGTAAATTAGCTACTAATAGTCATATATATGCAAAATTTAGTCGTCATTTGTAATCACAATTTTATCATTTGCAGTAGTCATTTATCTTTTTTTTTGTAGTTTCATATTCATTATATAGATGACTAATTTAGTAGTTTATATTCATTTCATTTACTTTCATTAATAATCATTATAAATGACTAATTTAGTCGTATATTCATTTTATTTTTGCTCATCATTAATTAATATAAACTACTAATTTAGTACTTTTAGATTGATTTTATGTAATCATTATTAATCAACATAAATTAATTAGTATGATTTTAAAAATGACATACAATGTGCATATTCATCTAATATTAAAATAGAAAGTTACATACGTTAATTACAATACTAAACAATATCAAGTGAAACTATAAATAATTTCAACCACATAAATTATATTATATGAAATGTTAAAATATAACAATATTAGTTTCGAAATTAATATTAGTTGGAGTGCAATTTACAGATGAAATGATGTTGTATCACTTCAAAACATTATCATTGTGTTTCCAAGGTATTGTAGGTGAATTAAGCAACTCTAAAGACTTGACCACCAGTCTATATATGTGTGTCTTATGTGGGATATTGGCTCTAAGAGTATCACCAAACTAGTTATATTCCATCTCTCTTTTTGCATTTATCGCTCCAGTGCTATTTCTCTCCTCTTTCTTCAATTCCTGCTTCTTACCATCAATGCTGAGTTGCTTTTCTAAAAACAAAAGAAGATACAATGCAAAGTGTAAGACATGAAATACAATGAACACTAGAATATAAAATAAAGTAGAATATAAAGAGTTTATACTCCATATACCTCAACATCAACAATGCCAAAGCCATTTTCCCCCATATAAGTAACAAACTAGAACAAGTTTTCTTCAGTTGGGCGATAGTGGTCACTATAATGTGGCAAGATGACAAGTATAAACAAAGCAAACAAAATATCACCATAGAAAATAACACCTTAGTAACTTAGTATTCAACCTTCAGGGAAAGCTTAGGAACAATAATGTCAACTAACTGATATGATAAAAAGTTCAAGCTGTAGCTAACTTGTGAAAACAAATAATCGAAGGTGTGATGTTTAATCATTGTTTTTTTATTCGCAACAACATTTCATTTTATAATGCATGAACTTGGTCAAGTATATAAACAACATGTGCTCAAATAACAACATTAAATTAAACTTTTTTTATATACATGAAAATATTTTAATACAAAATAGCTATAAGGATTCCAATCAATATCGCGTGATACTAATTTCATCTTCAAGCTTTGGTTCTTGTTTAAATGGACACGATACCAATTATTTTCAATTTCATAGTTAAAATAAAACAAAATCAAAAGAAACGTCCAAAATACAATCAAACAAAGAATGGACATTGCAATTATAAAAAAATTGTTTACATGTCCATCGATGTCTTGTATGGCATTCCTAAAACATTTTCTTGCCCAAAATAATGATGAGGTGAAAGAATCACAACATTAAAAACTATAGGAATCCATACTATAAACATTTCAAAAGTCGATGGCTTATGTGTCTGAAGGATCTCAAACAACAAATGAATTGTTGTATCTCAAGAAACAATCCCTTGGATATGGTAAGGAATTAGTGCTTAAGACATTTTATAAATGTATGTCACAATTACAATATTAAATGGCCTCTGTTTAACACCTTTGAAATTCAATTAATAAATACCCTCAACAATCTGATATAATGAAAGCCTTCACAATGCGATAAACTGCTGATATTCGAATGGAATGAAAAGAAGAACTGTAAGGGAAAATCTAAATGATATGTTGAAAACACAGAATCTACCACTATAAGTTTTAGAGGAAATTCATGCAGAGAGAAGATACTCGAAATAATATGCTGCAATCACATAATCTATTACTTTAAAGTTTCATCAGGAGTTTTTGAAGGGAGAAGAGATGAGGTGAAGGAGCGCGAATTAAGGTGATTTAACTCTTACTCACAGATGTAATTAAGACACCAATGTTGGTTGTGGAGCCTGATTATCTTGTTTATTTTGTATCACAACATTGGACCCCTATACCTTAATGGGGCAGAAACGCTGACCATAATTAAATGCTGCCTAGGGGGTCCAGCAGGAGCGACTACGACTTTATGGAAACCCCCCCCCCCCCCACTGGCGGGGGGTTTCGAGGGCAACGCCCTCAAAGCTAAAAATAGATGTAAAATTGCCATGTAAAAGTACAATAATTTCTAGTCAATCTGGGCCGTTCATTAGGTGGATGATCTAACGGTAGAAGTTATGTTTAGTTTAGGGGTTTTTTCCCTAGAAGGGAACCCCTCACTTGTATGAGGGTATTGTATTGCGGTCGTGTATTGAATGTGTATTCTCAGAGCAAGAAACAAATAGGGAGACTATGAGAGAGAACAGAGGATATTACAATGGATCTACTGTAGGTTGTGTCTCTTCATTTTGCTGGATAATAGAAAGGAAGGACTGGTTGTTCAGGGTGGACGTAGCCCAAACTGGGTGAACCACGTATATCTGTGTCTCTCTGGTTTGATGTGTTTTGTGAGCTTGTGTTTTTCTCATATTTTATGTGTTGCATTACTCTGTAATATATAATTTTATAACAACTGGTATTAGAGCCGAAGGTCTATTTGGCTGATAAAATCGTAGGAAAGAAGGGTTCCTGGTTTGAGTGGGAGAAATGGTGGAAGATGGTAAGTTTAGGGTCAAGAAATTTAACAGTAAAAACTTCCTACTGTGGAAGATGTAGATGGAAGATTATTTGTATCAGAAAGATCTATACCTACCATTGAGCAGAAAAACAAAGAAGCCGATGAGTATGACAGACGCAGAATGGGAGATTCTCGATAGAAAGGCACTCGGAACAATACGGTTGTGCCTCGCGGCGTCGGTAGCCTTCAATATTTTGAAGGAAACAACAACAGAGGGTTTGATTAAGGCATTGGCGAAACTATATGAAAAACCCTCGGCCTCAAACAAGGTATTTCTTATGAAATGTTTATTTAATATGAAGATGTCGGAAGGTGGATCTGTTGCAGACCATTTAAATGATTTTTAATACAGTTACCAGTCAGTTAAGTTTTGTAGGGGTAAAATTTTATGATGAAGTTAGGGCTCTTTTATTTCTGTGCTCGTTGGGAGAAAGCTGGAATGGTTTAGTTATGGCCATTAGTAACTCTGTCTCTGGATCTAGTACTTCAAAGTTTGATGATGCTGTCGGTGCTATCCTTAGCGAGGAAATGCGACGGAAAAGCTCCGGTGAAATATGGGGTAATGATTTGAGTGCAGAGTCTAGGGGAAGAAAAATGAAAAGAGGAAAGAGCTCAGGAAATCATAGTAAATCAAGGAAAGGCATATCGAAGTCCATATCGGGGATAGTGTGCTGGAAATGCAGAAAGAAAGGACACCTAAAGAAAGACTGTAGATCTTGGAAGGGAAAAGAAGGAGATGCACAATAAGAAACAATCATGAAGAAAATTTGAAAAGTGACGTGTTACAAGATGCTTTGATTCTTTCTTTCAAAAATGTTATTGATTCCTGGGTGGTAGATTCAGGGGCCTCATTCCATGCCACACCTGATAAGAAATATTTTCATGACTATGTTCAACGCGATTTTGGACAAGTTAGTTTGGGTGATGATAAACCTTGTAAAATTTTTGGAATGGGTAAGGTTGTTGTAAAGCAACAGAATGGAAACAATTTGCTATTAAAGGGGGTAAGGAATGTTCCAGATCTGAAGAAAAATATGATTTCAACAGGGCAGTTAGGTAGTGAAGGTTGTGTGACAACTTTCAAAGATAAAACTTGGAAGGTTACCAGAGGAGCCCTAGTAATAGAAAAAGGCGAAAAGGTTGGTACATTGTATTTATGCAATGGTATTTATAACTCTGTTAATTATTTAACTTACAAAGGAGTAGATGCAACATTATTGCATCATAGGCTCAGAAACATGGGTGATAAGGGGATGAAGATTCTTCACTCAAGAAATTTGTTGTCGGGTTTGAAGAATGTTGATTTGGATTTATGTGAGAATTGTATTTATGGAAAACAGAAGAGAACCAGATTTCTCAGAGTTGGGAAAGAAAAGAAGAGTGAAAAATTAGAGCTTGTGCATACAGATTTATGGGGACCTACTCAGGTATCATCTCTCGGTGGCTCTCGTTATTATGTTACTTTTATTGATGATGCAACTAGAAAAACTTGGATTTATTGTATTCAGAATACATCTAATGTATTTTATACTTTCAAGAAATGGAAAGATTTGGTTGAGATTGAGACAGGAAAGAAGTTGAAGTGTCTCAGATCAGACAATGGAGGTGAATATTGCAGCAAAGAGTTTGATAGGTACTGTTCAGAGCATGGAATTGACAAAGAGAAAATAGTTCCAATAAAACCACAAGAAAATGGTGTGTCAGAAAGGATGAACAGAACAATCATGGAGCGTGCAAGGTGCATGAGATTGCATGTAGGATTGCCTTTACAATTTTGGGAAGATGCTATAGATATTGCTATTTATCTAATAAATAGAGGGCCTTCAAGTTCCTTGGATGGTGGTATTCCAGAGGAAGCATGGACAGGTAAAAAGGTAAACTACTCTTTTTTAAAGCCTTTTAGTTGTGAGGCCTTTGTCCATATTAATAAACAAAACAAAACAAAGCTTGAGGAAAAATCAAAGAAATGTACCTTTATTGGATATGGTGTTAATGATTTTGGTTATTTCTTATATGATTATGAAAATCACAAAATCATTAGGAGCAGAGATGTAATATTCAATGAAAATGTCTTGTATAAGAATCAGTTGCAGGAAAATAAACAGGAAAAAGAAAACAAAGAATACATAGTTCTTGATGAGATCACAGAAAATGTAAAGCTGCCTGAAAATAATAATAATCAACAGCCATTACAACAGCAACCAACACAACAGCAACAGGCACCTCAAACACCTAAAAGTGGAGTCAGAAGATCTACCAAGATAAGTAGACCCCCTGAATGATACTCTCCTTCATTATATTATTTATTGTTGACGGATTTTGGTGAACCCAAATGTTATGAAGAAGAAATGCAGGTTGAAAATAGGAAGAAGTGGGAGTTTTCCATGGAAGAAGAGATGGACTCCTTAATAAATAACCAGACTTGGAACTTAGTCAGGTTGCCTGTAGGTAAAACAACATTGCAAAATAAATGGGTTTACAGGCTAAAAGAAGAATATGGAGGAAAATAGAGGTACAAAGTTAGACTTGTGGTGAAGGGGTTTGCACAGAAGAAAGGTATTGATTTTGATGAAATATTTTCTCCTGTTATTAAGATGAATTCAATCAGAACTATTTTAGGTCTTGTAGCAGTGAAAGATTTGAATCTTGAACAGTTAGATGTAAAGACATCATTTCTCCGTGGAGATTTGGAGGAAGAGATCTATATGCAGCAACCAGAAGGATATGAGGTCAAAGGGAAGGAAAAATTAGTGTGTAGGCTAAAGAAGAGCTTGTATGGCTTAAAACAGGCTCCAAGGCAGTGGTATCTAAAATTTGACAAGTTTATGTCTAAACAAGGTTATACTAGATGTCACTTTGATCATTGTGTTTATCTGAAAAAGCAAAATGATGGAAGCTATATTATATTGTTATTGTATGTAGATGACATGCTTGTTGCAAGGTCTAACATGCAAGAAATAAATGTGCTCAAAATAAAATTAGAAAATTCATTTGCAATGAAGGATTTGGGAGCTGCAAAACAAATCCTTGGTATGAGAATAACTAGAGACAGGAAAAATCGCAAATTAACACTGTGTCATAATGAGTGCATACAAAAGGTGTTGAAAAGATTTAATATGCAGAATGCAAAACCATTTAGTACACCTTTTTCTACCCCTTTCAAAATTAGTAAGGATATGTGCGCCAAGACCCAAGAAGAAATGGACTATATGTCTAAAGTTCCATATGCATCAGCTGTTGGAAGCTTAATGTATGCAATGGTCTACACAAGTCCTGATATTGCACATGCAGTGGGAGTTGTAAGAAGGTACATGAACAATCTAGGAAAAGAACATTGGATGGTAGTGAAATGGATTCTCATATATTTGAGAGGTACCACAAATCAAGCATTGTGCTTTGGTGGTTCAAACATTGTTCTACAGAGATATGTTGATGCAGATATGGTAGGTGACAGAGATAACAAGAGGAGCACTACAAGATATGTATTTACTGTAGGTGGAACAACTGTCAGTTCTGTTTCAAAAATCCAAAGTGTTGTTGCGCTTCCAACAATAGAAGTAGAGTATGTTGCTGCTATAGAGGCTAGTAAAGAAATGATTTGGTTACAAAGATATATGGATGAATTGGGTGAGAAATGTGATATGGGAACGTTATACAGTGATATCCAAAGTGCCATTCACCTTGCAAAGAACTCAGCATTTCATTCCAAGACTAAACACATACAGCTCAAGTACCATTTCATATGGTCAATATTGGAAGATGGACAGTTGAGGCTAGAAAAGATACACACTAGCTAGAATCCTGCAAATATGCTAACAAAATTTGTAACCAGGGAGAAACTGATATTATGGTAAGTTTCAATTGGTCTTCAAGGATGATGATGAAGATGATAAACAACTAGGTCCAAAGAGAAGTCATTGTCCAGAAAATGAAGCAGCGGTGGAGTTGCTACAATCAGTCTCCAAGTGGAAGATTGTTGGGACCTGTGGAGCTTGATTATCTTGTTTATTTGTATCACAACGTTGGACCCCTGTACCTTAATGGGGAGGCAATGCTGCCCATAATTAAATGCTTCCTAGGGGGTCCAGGAGGGGGCGGCTACAACTTTATGGAGCCCCCCACTGGCGGGGGGTTTTCGGGGCAGCGCCCCCGAAGCTAAAAACAGATGTAAAATTGCCTTGTAAAAGTATAGTAATTTCTAGTCAATCTGGGTCGTTCATTAGGCAGATGATCTGATGGTAGAAGTTATGTTTAGTTTAGGATTTTTTTCCCTAGAAGGCAAACCCTCGCTTGTATGAGGGTATTGTATTGCGGTTGTGTATTGAATGTGTATTCTCGGAGTGAGAAACATATAGGGAGATTGTGAGAGAGAACATAGGATATTACAGCAGATTTTCTGTAGGTTATGTCTCTTCATTTTTCTAGATAATAGAAAGGAAGGATTGGTTGTTCGGGGCGGACATAGCCCAAACTAGGTGAACCACGTATATTTGTGTCTCTCTAGTTTTATGTATTTTGTGTGCTTTTGTTTTCCTCATATTGTATGTGTTGCATTGCTCTATAATATATAATTTTCTAACAACCAACTGCTACATTAATTCACTTTATTCAAAGAGGAATAGACACAGAGTTCAACAAGAAGACGTATCAACATCAAAAGGTGTAGGAAACTTGATCTTCTTTCATTTATTTCTCAGATAATTTAGTACTAAACTAACAGTCCTCCAGAGGTCCAAATCTCATAAACTCTTTTCTTTATTTATGTCTCCTTAAATACATCTGAGTAGTTCGTAACTGCTAAACTTCTTGAACTATTCAACTTTGTAAACTGTTAAGATTATTTATGAAATTATAACAAGAAAACAAATTGAAATTTGGAAATATGGTTCGCTTTGCTGAATCTGGTGTTGTTGAAGCGTCCTCCCGGAGTTCCAAGGTGGAATTTTTGGTCATGATGTCATGGTTGCACAACTTTGTAATGACACTTTAGTTCCTGACTTGATCCCGATCTCGTGTTCCTAACAGTGTCGTTGTATGTTTTTCTGCCCGAATCTGCCTATGCCCCTACACTTCAAACATTGTCAATCATACCACTTGCTACCTGATTCTGCCTCTTCTCCTTTGATCTGTGTCGGGTCACTTACCTGAGTTTCTTTGCCACGGTCTGCCTATTTCTTCATACAATGGGGTTACACCAACTTTATGGTATAATCCTCTTTTCTTCCTCCGACACGGTTTAACATAAGAAATGCCTTACCTCCACATCTGAAAACATTTGGAGTTCACTTTTGAAGCCACATCGCATCCGCCCATACATCGCCCTTTGCTGCCTTTAACTTTCCATGAAAACTTATATTTTAAAACTAGAGATGTGTGGTATGCGATTAGGTCCCACCTGGCATCGCATATCAGACTTCGGTGACTTTATCTCTTACCTTCCACGGTTATTCGTTAAAACTTGTGATTTGCGATTTTGTGATCGGGCCCCACCACATCGCACATCACACTTCATCTAGTATACCATTTAACTATGGCCCTTAGCTATTAAAACTAGCGATGTCTGGTATGTGATCGGGTCCCACCGGGCATAGCACATCGCACTTTTTGCACTTCGATCTCGATCCTCTATTTTTCCTTTTACGCCTCCTTTGAAACTCTTCAGTTTTTAAGGGAAATGTGCCCCTTCTCTGCCTTTGGGAAATTAGTTCATTTTCTCCATAGCATAACCCTCCTGAGCTTATTTAGTGCTCTAACGTGCTAGTCCCTCCTGAGCTTGCGAATGAGCCTGACTCGACCTTGTCCCGTGTGCAATGTTCTGAACGTGCCCATCGACTTGGTTCTCGAATTGTCCTGCATGTGAATGAGCCCGACTCTTCCCACCTTCACATCTCATCATGTAATGTTAAATGTACCAACATATAAATACAAATTCTTCTATGACACACAAAATTTTACATTTTCTAACATATATGCTTTTTTGGTGTTTTGAAAAACATTTCAATGGTAAATGCAAATGAGCAACAACATCTGGCTCCACCTGGGGATAGTGCTTTCTTCCGCGGAAGTGCTAATAATCGTAGACTAGTGCCTTATCCATTGGGCATGGAGTCAAATATTTCTTGGTGACATATGAACAATGAGAAATCCGGTATTTACAATGGTGGAGTGCTGACTTTTAATGCTGGAAGTAATGCTTCAGATATTGCGCATTTACAGGCAGCTGTACTAGCTCTCCATCTAGATCTTCTAAAATGAATGTGTTATTTGACCTTGCCTCAGAGATTCTAAATGGACCATACCATAGAGGATCAAATTTACCATGCTTCCCCTTGTCTTCTCATCTGGTGTCCCATCTCAGTACCAAATCTCCTACTTGAAAGAGAACTTCTTTTTCTTTCCTGTCGAATATAGACTTCATATTTTCCTAATAACTAATCAAATTATCCCTGACTTTGTTTCTGTTTTCACTTGACTCAATTATTTTTTTCAATCCCCTTACTAGAGCATTAGGGTCTTCCTGAGCTTCTTGAAGGAAGGAAATTACTGGTTTGGCCAGCTGAGTAGGAAAAAATACTTGAGTTCCATAAACTAGTTCATAGGGGTACTTTATAGTAGATCTCTTGGTAGTGTCTTGAACTGATCAGAGGGAAAACTTCAACTTCATATCCCAGTCCTTCTGATTTTCAATGGTTGTCTTCTTCAAGATCCTGACCAATGTCTTTGTTTGAGGACTCTGCCAATCCATTCCATTGAGGGTGATATGTTGTGGAATGTGATAATGTTACATTATATGTTTGACAGAAACTAATGAAACATGCAGAGTTGAATACCTGGGAAATATTAGTCACAATATTGACTGGACACCGAATATTCTGAAGATGTTTTCCTCCAGAAACTTAATCACTACTTGGTCATTTTCCTTCTTTGTGGGTATTGCTTCCACCCATTTTGTAAAATAATCAGTGGTAGTCAGAATCCACTTGAACTGTCCACTTGATGGTATATTTATCTCTCCAATAAAATCTAATCCCCATTTCCTAAAAGGTTCTTCAATAAATACAGGGATCAGAGGTAATGGAGCAAGTTTTTTCTTTTCAGCAAACAACTAACACTTCTGACAACTTCTGACCAATCTGTAAACATCCGCAAATAGGGTTGGCTAATAGAAACCTAACTTGAGAATTTTATGAGAGTGACCTTCCAGCTATAGTGTCCTCCACATAGAATTTCATGATATTGTTTGGTGACTTCAACAGATTCTGCTTCGGTCAAACATAACAGCAAAATACCAGCATGATCTTTCCAATATAGCTTCACTTCTTTGATAACATATGGCTAAGATTTGAGCTTGAGAGATTTTTATTTTGTTCTATTTAGTGAAGTCAGGAATGAAAAGAAACACAGTTAATGTAAAATATATTTATACCAATTAGAGCACAAAAATTTATATTGAATACCGGTTTTGGACTTTCTTTGACCTTCTTCACTAAAAAATCCATCCATTGGTGCTAACAGATTAATTCCCAAGGCTTGAAAATTTGTCTCTGTCAACAACTTCGCTAACCCCTGTCCCTCTACCAACTTGGTGGGTTTGATGTCCAAATGATACTCTTGGATTTTTTCTATCCACTTGCCCCTTTTTCCTTCAACATCACTTTGGACCAACACCTCTTTCACAATAGAAATAGGAACATAAGAAGTTATTTGGGATTGTAACACTTAATTCCTAAAGGCTTTCAGTTCTTTGACCAAGGCATATACTTTTTTCTCCAGAATATTGTATTTGAGCTCAGTATCTCAGAGGAATTTACTAAAAAATGCAACTAGCTGCTCCTTACTATCTTCATTTTTCTGCAAAAACACAGCAACAATAGTAGTGGGGGATGCAAATGAGAATACCTGAAAGGATTTTTGATAGTTTGGACTAATTAGAACTAGAGCTTCCTGGAGCGCTTCCTTTATTCTAGCAAATGCATCTCTTGCTTCCCTATCCCATTTCACTTCTGCATTTTTCTTCAACATTCTATTATACTCCTCACAATCTCAGCATAATTGGGCATGAATATCCTTAGAAAGTTTATTTTTCCCAAGAATCTCTGGATATATTTCTGGCTTCTAGGTAAATTAATCACCTGAATGGCCTCCACCCTTGCTGGGTCAATATTCACTCCTTGTTTAGAAACTATGTGACCCAAAAATTTATCTTCTTCTAAGGCAAATAAAGATTTCTTGGGGTTTAATGATAGACCAAACTTTCTGCACTTTTGAAAATTTTTTTTGCAAATGCTCCAAGTGTTCATCATCTGACCTTGAGAAAACAATTACATCATACAGGTATATAACTACGAACATGTCACCCACAGAGGCTATGTCCATGGCCCCCTGAAATGTTGCACCCATGTTCATAAGGCCAAATGGCATCCTTGCATACATGAAAGTGCCCCAGGGTGTCATGAAAGTCGTCTTCTTCTGATCTTGTTTTTCTACAGATACCTAATTGTACCCAGAAAATCCGTCAACCATAGAGAACCTGTGAGCTCCTGCCACCCTCTGTAAGACATAATCCATTTTTGGCAAAGGATAATTATCTTTTATAGATGCTCAGTTTAGATTACTGAATTCTGCGCACAATCTTATCTCTCCATTCTCCTTTCTTACAGGGACCAGATTAGAAACCTAGTCTAAATATCAGAGAGGGACTATAATTTTTTACTGCAACAATTTCTTCACTTCCTTTTTTATTAGAGCTAACAAAAATGGAATGATCTGTTTGAGCTTCTCTCTGTGTGGTTTGAGTCCTTCTTTCAAGGAAATGTTATGCTGAAATACACCTTTTTCATATGTTTTCAAATCTTCATATGACCAGGCAAAGACATCTATATATTTCTTAAAGAGATAATGTTGGGAAAAATACTGAGAGGGGGGGGGGGTGAATCAGTATTTATAACTCACTATAAAATTTTACTTTTTCTTTGTTGATTTCTATACACAACTTTAATGAACCCAACTAGTGTATACACACGAATATCTTTAAGAAAACTTTCGTATGCCCAGAGCTCTTTATTATGCAGATAATTCTTCACTTAGATAAGTGCATCATTCATTCATCAGATGTTTAGTAAGTAGTAAGCATGTGCAGTAAGAACACAATAAATCATCACACACAAGAAACACACATGAACACCAGGATTTAAGGTGGAAACCCAATTCAGGAGAAAACCACCGCTACTGTCATCTCCTCATATCAATACGTAGGCATCTACTTTGCAACCTTCTCTTGTTCTCCAGCTACTACTAGAAAGAAGCTCCAACCCCCTGATCTTGTTTACCAGCTACCACTCGAAGGGAGCTATGACCCCTGCTTCTTGTTTACCAGCCACTCTTGGAAGGGAGATACTACCCCATGATCTCGTTTACCAACAACCACTGGAAAGGAGATATGACCCCCTTATTGAAGGCTTCGACCCTCAGCACCACCACGGACCACTTTTCATCAATTTTCATACTGGATCACATAGCGTCAACACAACCCTTCATAAATATCAATAACAATAAATTTCACCAAATACATCAAAAAGAACAGTGAGATCACTGTAATCAGAATACTGTAATAACTAGATTTTAGAATCAGTATGCAGAATCAGATTTCACCGTGAACATTCATTATCTCAAAAATAATACACTACTTTTCTTCAATGAAACATCGTGTATACGCACTTTCCTTAACACTAACCTACGTATAGATCTATGAATATTGTTTTTCAGAATATGGTCAGTCTGAGATCTAGATCTGAGGCTTTCAGTTAGATATCTTTTTAGTATTGCAAAACCCTTGATCAGTCAGTCATCACAAAACTTATTTACTCACTCATTGATCAGATTTGTACAAAATCAACTTAGCAACATAGTCAGTATCCAAACAACCCAGATCTGTATGAAGACATCATTAACAGACAACAGTAATACAACAAAACAGATCATAAATTCCTCCTGCATACTTTAGCAAAACCCTAGATTCCATACGCGCTTTTGCTGAAACGAACCTACGTATATACGCGCTTTTGCTGAGATGAACCTGCGTATAGATATGAAAAAATTACAAGACTACACAACTCTTCAAAACAAATAGACAACTTATATCTTACCCTTCACTTCAACAAACATTCACCAGATCACAAATCTAAACATTCCATAAATAGATCTAGAAAATACATAGTCATTTCAGGTTTAGAGATCCTAATCCATCATTGTATTCATAGGTACATTATTATTTCAGATCTATTAATAAACTGTAACCCATTCCATGCAGATATACTTCAGAGTGAAGTATTCATTCAATCCCAGACACATGCACACTATGCACTATGATCTTCTTCTCCTTATATAGATTTAGCCTTTACCAATACCATGAGTCAAAACCACACAACTGTTGATGGCATTCTTGGATGGGATCAAATAGACGACACAAATCTCAATAATGTGGACTAATACCATCGTAATGCCCCTTGGTATCATAATTTTAGAGTGCAAAATGCATACACGACTTTGCTTCTTCATCCACGCGTGTATACGCGACGTCTCTTCATAAAAACTGCATATATACTAATTATGGATGTATATGCGGGTTGCCTTCATAAAATTAGCATATACATTGCCTCCATACTCGGATTGCCTTCATCAAACTTGCATATACATCGAGAAATATTTCCTGTTTCATTTCTCTGGCACTTACTAGAATTCCTCTTTGTCACATATGAACTGACCTATAAAAACATCATTTTTACATCTTTAACAAATATGTTGCTATCAAAAGGCAACTCATCAAGTAGGTTTCCATCAAGGAAAACTTCATCAAGTAGGTTGTCATCAAGAACAATATATTGCATCCTATTGCCAACAATCTCCCCTTTTGGACTAGATGGCAGCCATGATGGTGTTTGATCACCACAACATATAGATACATTAATCATAACCATTATTCAAACACCAATATTCTCTCCCCCTTTGACATAAAGGGAAAAGGGCAAATAGAAAAACAAGGTTTATCTTCCCTTGTAGAAAGAAGGGCTCTGTAGATCTGATGTCCACTGAATTTACCATGTTCCCCCTGAGTTTATGCTGAATCTTGACACAAATTTTTCAATGAAGTGCATGACTCTATAACTCAATCAAGTATGACCTTTCCTATCACCAAGGACTCATACTTACATCAATGATCCAACCAAGTGGAATTACATATTTGACTCAACTTACCAACCAAGTAGGTTTTACAAATTTTGACTCAACTACCCAACCAAGTGGCTTTACAAATTTGAACAAGTCCTTACATGACTGAATATAACAATTTTACATCATAGATCTCAACATGACCTTTTCATCAAATTACATATATGACTTTTTATAACCAAGACCAAACGACCTCAAGAGAGAGATCATATTTTAGAACCATTATAATGCCGACAATGCATTATTCATAGAAAGGCTAATGTTCCCTCTAAGCCTGAGCATCTTGAACACCTTCACCAACCAATTCATCAAAGCATATTTATCAAGTAGATAATCAAAACTTAATATCATATCATTAGATATAACCATCAAAATCAGATCAAGAAATTTATTACAGTCAACAACATATCAGAAATTGTTCTTGAGTCTGCCTCATTGTTTTTATTATCAGAGAAAAACATACGCAACTTTCACCATTAGAGCTTGCATGTATACATGGCTTTAGTTCATGAAACCTGTGTATATAAAGTGAAATACAGAAAATTTCACAACTCCATCTCCTCCTATACTTACACATTCTGTACTTGTCCTCTGTTGTCACATTAGATGGATTGTTAGAAATAAACACAACCAGAATTACCAAACGCTCCTGTATACATTGCAGTTGAAGATAACCTTATTCTTTCAAGAATGATGGACTACAATGAGCATTGACTTCTTTCAGTCTGAGTCTGAATCCTCCTCACATTTGCGAGAGGTCAGATCTTTAAACACACATAATTTATCAGTGTTTCTGTATCCCATTTCGATGACTTCTCCACTTTCTTTTTCCATAAACTTGCATTTGGTTGAAGTGAACACAATTATATTCCCTTTATCTGCCATTTTACCTATACTTAATAAGTTTTTTTTTAGACCTTGAACTAATAAGGTATCAATTTCCCTTCTATTTTTGTTAATTATGGCTCTACCTTTTCACAAAATATTTGCTAGAGCATCATTTGAAAGAATAACCTTACCATCTTGATTTTTCTTAAGAAAATCCATATTACTCTTATCACCATTCATGGGACGAGAGCATCCACTGTCAATGTACCATTCATCCTTGTCTTCAATTGCATAGAGAGAAAGACCACATATTATCTTTTCTTCTTTATGCTTGTCAACATTAAATTTTGTGAATCCAACTTTCTTTGGTCTTGCAATATCATTTGTTTGATTTTCATGTTGTCTTTGATGATTCATTGATATGTTCCTCCATTCCTTTTATACATGCCCAAACTGGTTACAAGAATAACATCTTATGTGACCAGAAAAGGGAGCAAAGGTATCATAATAACTTTGCCTCATGTTCCTTCTATTGCAATCGATGGCTTTATGTCCAAATTGGTTGCATGAAAAACAATAACCTTAAATAAACCTGAGTACCTGGGATTTGTCGACCTTTCTGTGTAGAGTCTATTTGTCTGCGACTGAAACAATCTGCTTCTGCAATTGGCTACACCATGCCCATAATTATGACATATAAAGAATTCAACATTATTGATCAAAGGATAAAATCGATTGTTACTTCTATAGTTAGGAGCGAATGATTTCCTTTGAGAATTCATGATTTTTGGTTGACCTTTTGTCTCTTTCAACACTTCAGGTTTTGCGTTGATATCCTTTGAATATTTAGCACTTCCTTGTGAACTATATTCTCCTTTAACAGTTTCATGAAAACCAAGAACAAATTTAATATAAGGAGACCTTTGACTACTAAGAATATTATCCAGAATCTTAGAACTATCTTGAAACCTCAAGTGTATATTCTTTTCCTCTAATTTATCTTTTAAAATGTTTACCTCAACTGCCAATATTTGGCATTGCTTCTTCATACTTTCTTCAACCCTTCTTCCTTCTTCTACTTGTTCATTCAATTTTAGAATCTCTTCTTTCAACCCATTTTCTTGTTCTTCAAATGTTTTTAGAAGTTCTTTATTCTTCTTATTTTATTTTTCCAGATATGCTTTGAGAGAGATGATTTCTGCTTCAAGTACTTCGCTGTGATTGGATACTTCATTCTACAGCTTTTGACACTGATCTATCTTTTCTTTTTATAGTTGCTCAATTGAATTTCTTTCTTGTAACTATTCATTCAATCTAGAAATCATATCTTTGAAGGTACATTCCATTTCGTTAAATAGAATTTGTTGATCTTCAACTTCATTCTTGAGATTAGCAATTTCTTCTTCTAGATCTATAACATTACTTTTACTTTCGTATTCACTATCTTCAACATTGCATGCACAAGGAAGTGAATCAAAAGAACAAAAATCAATACCTATTTCATATTCTTCATTTTCTGCTGCATAGGTTTTCTGAGATATCTTCTTCCTTTGAGTAGCCTTTTTCTTTTCCTTCCTTCCCATTGTGATGAATCTCCTTCAAGCGATCAAGCTTCTATAGAAGGACCTGCTCTGGTTCCAATTGTTGGGAAAAATACTGGGGGGGGGGGGGGGTGAATCATTATTTATAACTCACTATAAGCTTTTACTTTTTCTTTAATTATTTCTATATGCAACTTTAATGAACAAAACTAGCATATACACACGACTATCTTTAAGCAAACTTGCGTATGTCCAGAGATATTTATTATGCAGCTAATTTTTCACTTAGATCAGTGCATCATTCATTCATCAGATTTTTAGTATGTAATAAGCATGTCAAGTAAGAACAGAATAAATCATCACACATAAGCAACACACATGAACACCAGGATTTAAGGTGGAAACCAAATTCGGGAGAAAACCACCGCTGTTGTTGTCTCTGTCTTCAATATTTATTATAAAGAAAAATTCTTACAGTATTGTACTGATGCAGACTCATATCAGTATGAAGGCATCTACCTACAGAATGCTGCAACCTTCTCTTGTTCTCCAGCTACTACTGGAAGGAAGCTCCAACCCCCTGATCTCGTTTACCAGCGACCACTCGAAGGGAGCTACGACCCCCTGCTTCTCATTTACTAGCCACTCTTGGAAGAGAGCTACTACCCCATGATCTCATTTAACAGCAACCACTGGAAGGGAGCTATGACCCCCTTACTAAAGGCTTCGACCCTTAACACCATTGCAGACCACGTTTCATCAAGTTTCATACTGAATCACACAGCTTCAACAAAACCCTTCATAAAGATCAATAAAAATTAATTTCACCCAATACATCAAATAGAACAGTGAGATCACTATAATCAGAATACTGTAATTACCAGATTTTAGAATCAGTATGCAAAATCAGATTTCACCTTGAACATTCATTATCTCGAAAATCATACGCTACTTTGCTTCATCGAACCCGCATGTATACACGCTTTCCTTAACACCAACCTGTGTATAGATATGTGAATACTGTTTTTCAGAATATGGTCAGTCTAAGTTCTAGATCTGAGGCTTTCAGTCAGATATCCTTTCAGTATTGCAAAACCATTGATTAGTCGGTCATCACAAAACATATTTACTCACTCATTGATCAGATTTGTACAAAATCAACTTAGCAGCATAATCAGTATTCAAACAACCCAAATCTGTATGAATACATCATTGACAAACAACAGTAATACAACAAATCAGATAGAAATATCCTTCTGCATACTTCAGCAAAACCCTATATTCCATGCGCACTTTTTCTAAAATGAACCTACATATATACGCGCTTTGGATGAGACGAACCTGCGTATATATCCAAAAGCATTACAGGATCACGCAAATCTTCAAAACAAATAGACAACTTAGATCTTATCCTTCACTTCAACAAACATTTGCCAGATCACAGATCTAAACATTCCATAAACAGATCTAGAAAATACATAGTAAGTTTAGGTCTGGAGATCCTGATCCATCATTGTATTCATAGGTGCATTATTATTTTAGATCTATCAATAAAATGTAACCCATTCCATGCAGATATACTTCAGAGTGAAGTATTCATTCAATCCTAGACACATGCACACTTTTCACTATGATCTTCTTCTCCTTATATAGATTTAGCCTTTACCAATACCATGAGTCAAAACCACACAACTGTCGATGGTATTCTTGGATGGGATCAAATAGATGACACAATGCTCAATATTGTGGGCTAATACCACGGTAATTCCCCTTGGTATCATAATTTTAGAATGCAAAAGGCATACACAATTTTTCTTCTTCGTCCCCGCATGTATACACGACGTCTCTTCTTAAAAATTATGTATATACTAATTCTGGTTGTATATGTGGGTTGTCTTCATAAAAGTAGTGTATACATTGCCTCCATACACAGGTTGCATTCATCAAACCTGTGTATACATTGAGAAATATTTTGTGTTTCATTTCTCTGGCACTTACTGGAATTCCTTTCTCTGTCACATCTAAACTAACGTGTAGAAACATCATTTTTACATCTTTAACAAATAGTTTTCTATCAAAAGGAAACTCATCAAGTAGGTTTCCATCAAGGACAACTTCATCAAGTAGGTTGTCATCAAGGACAACATATTGCATCATATTGCCAACATATCAATGTATCTTTCTTTGTAGTTTTTGGGAACCCCTTTGAAAAATTTCACTATTTTGGGCTCCTGCCGAGTTCCCAAATTACAATCTTCCATCTCTTCTTATTTATGTTTTTTTCTTCAAATCAACAACAACATCATTAGTATCAAATAAAATTTCAAGGGGAACCAACCCTCTAGGGAGCACATTATCTTTCAATTGGATAATCTTCTGTTCACCTATTAACTGCTTGAGGTTTCTTATTTCTTCTCTCTACTCTGTTTGTTCTTCCTCTTGGTCTATTTCGGCATCTTCAAAGTTTCCAATCATTGTTAGGAACTGATTTATCTGTTCATCATCGTCAAACACCTGCCAATGTTTGACATTGTTAGGGATATAAGGTCTATGTCTAACTTCAATTCCGTACCTTAGCTTGGGATTTATGGGAGGTTTGAAGGTGTTGGTTGCAACTGCTAAAGAATCGGCCAATATATTCTCCCTCAGAATATAATGAAGATTGAAGGCTTCAAAATAGTTTTCTATCAAATCCAAAACTCCATTCCTATACGATCTTAATCTCGGATGCTTGGTTTGACAACGATTCTTGATCTGCCTTATTATCAACTCAAAGTCACCATAAATTTAAATACATTGAACCGCCATCTATTTAGAAACTTGAAGGCTTGAGATTGAGGCCTCATATTAAGCCACATTATTTTTCGAATGAAATTCTAGTTTAAAAGAGAATGGCATGAGGTTGCCTTCTGGTGATATTAACAAGAATCCGACACCTGCACCTTCCTTGGAGTAGGCGCCATCAAAGTAGGACTTCCAAATCTTCTTTGAGTGTAGCTCATTATTTACAACTACTGAAGAGAGTTGCTTCCCTATGTCTTTAGCAAATTTTGCATCTTCATGCAGCATGAAACAAGAAAGATCTTTTGTTTCTTGACTATA
This sequence comes from Pinus albicaulis, assembly GCA_034641835.2. Lineage (NCBI taxonomy): Eukaryota > Viridiplantae > Streptophyta > Pinopsida > Pinales > Pinaceae > Pinus > Pinus albicaulis. Next base: position 1,571,902,200 of record CM076580.1, read on the forward strand.
AATGGGGGAATTTCCTACATCTTTCTTAGAGGTGGTCTTCACAAACCTTGTTTCCCTGTACAATCTCCTTTCTTCCCCATTAAAAAATGGAATGATAGCATAAGTGAAATCTAACTTTAGTACACCTCCCAAATTAGCTCCCTAAGACCTTGACAGGAGCATTCCAAACCAGGCTGGGATGTCTACAATTACTACATCCATGACTATACTCTTTACTGGGATTTGTGCCAATGAAACTACTACATGTTTAATTAACCCAATACAAATCCCTGTAAGGTTTGGTAATTTGCAGGTTAAGCTCCTTCATAACAGAGAATGGCATGAGGTTATGGGATGCTTCTGAGTCCAACATGCAATTATGTAGAGTAAAATCATGAAGCAACAGAGAAATATAAAAGGGTGGAACATAAGGATCTACCTCTTCTACATGAGGGCCAAAGGTGACCATTGGCTCTTCTTCTTGTAGGTTCAACGTGTCACTTATATCTTCCACATGTGTGAGATTAATAAACTTTGAAATTTCTTTCTTTTAAGCTGGTATTTTAGCCAATTCCAGAATAGGTCCCTGAATTTTAACCTTCTCCAACTCTTTTTCCAAACTGAAGGCATGAGTTTTCTTAACAAATTTTTCAGGTTCTTATTCACTCTTTCTAGAATACGTCACTTGTTCGGGTACAAGAACAACTCTCTCCAAAATATTAGTGTCAACTGATTTGTCCTGGGAAGATTTATTCTGCTGCACATTTTTTCTCTGAAGTGAGTTTGTAGGTTGTTTCCCATTACTGACCTGTTTCACAAGGTCGTTTTTTTGTGGAGTTTCCATTGGATGAGGAATGGAACCTTGTTGTTCACCTACATTATCCTGCACTCTAGATCTATTTCTAGACCTTAAATCATACTTTTAATGTAACTCATCTTGCATGAAGTCTGTGAATTGTCTACAGTATTCATCCATCTCATATTGATCAAAAGATACTTCAGCTTCAACATATTCTCCCTCATAATCTTCCTCTTCATCCTCTTCTATTACATACATAGCAGATACCTGATCCTATGCCTCCCTTTGGTAACCTTCTGCTGGCTCTATGGGTGTTGCTTCTATATACAACGATGCTTGAACTTGGTCTTGATGTCTTCTTTCCCTCTACAAAGGGATGTCTTCTGAATTGAGGGTTGAACCCCCCTCGGTTTTGTTGTACTTGCCTTTGGGAGTTTTTATTTTCCACTTCTATCTTAGATAACTTATTTTCCAGATTTTTTATCACCCTTGCCATCTCTTCTATTCTCAGATCTTGCGATTCTTCTTCTTTTTCTTTCCCCTTCTCTTGGACTGGTTGTTTCCCTTTTTCCTTTCTAGTTGCAGTCATAGTAGCTTCAAACTATAAAGCGTCTGTCTGTATCTGCTTAATAGTAGGGCCCTTCTTTTTCTCGATATAAAGCTAAAATCGGCTTCAAAAGCCCCAACAAAAACTACCTTTGCTCCTACAGGGGGGACTTCATCTCTATAGGTAAACTATTGTACAATTTGTTGAATATTTTTACAAAATAAAAAATGTCTTCATTAGGCCTTCCTTTAGTTGCATTAAAATCTGTGAATGAGTAACCATGATCTCTCTTTTCTCCCCATCTCTGAGTGAATTTGTTTTCTAACTCTTCCTAGTTATTTATTGAACCATTTGGTAAACCTTTGAACCATTTTCTAGCCTCTCCATATAGAGACTGCACAAATAGTCTCATCACAACATCCAGGTGTTACTACATTCAAATTCTTAGCAAAAGTGAAAAACAAAGGTAAATGTTGTTCTGCAATTACTTCATTTTCTCCAGTGAAATGAGAAAGTAATTTGAGGTATTCTTGAGGCATGGCGTTCATTGGTTTTGCAAGATTTAATAGATAATATATGTTCAACAAAAAGGCTGATGTTGCCATATTTACACCTTGGTTAATTGCTCCTTGGAAAGTTGAGGCTGATGGAACTGCTATGAAAGTGAATGAAGGTGGAGGTAAAACTGATATGGGAGTGGGTTGATGAACAATGGTAGAAGAACCAGCAACTATGTTTGGTTGAGCTTGAGTGAAGGTAAAAGAAACAGACTCGAAAGAATGTTCTTGTAACTCAGGTACTTGAAAGTAAATGGGTGTGAAATGAGAATATTGTTCCAAGAAAGAGATTTCCTCGAAAATATCTTCAAACAAAGGGTTATGAGTACTGATGCTAGGAGCAGAAAATGTAGGATCAGGTGTTGAAGGATTTTGAGGTTTCTGAGCCCTTTTGGAAACCAATCTTTCTGGATTTGAGAAAGCGAGGACTATCTACTGTGAGGTATCCGACCTCGTGTGAGGTCTTTTGAAAGCCAAAATTTTGAAAATAACAAATACAACCCAATATTTCCTCCTCACTAAACAACCCGAGGAAATAATGTGAAAAACCCAGGGAAAAATAAACTCCATTTCTTCGATCCCCGGAAACGGCACTAGAAAATGTTGTATCTCAAGAAACAATCCCTTGGTTGTGGTAAGGAATTATTGCTTAATTTCAAAGCACTCAGATCTCATGGCAATAAACTAGTTCTTGCACCGGATCAGAGCTTCCTGCACTTAGCATTTAATTCTTAAAATGACTGCTTAATTATTTCAAGTGCTATTATATTGTAAATTCAAATTGCACACATAAAAAGTGAATGTTTCTGATCTTAATAGAGAGCAAGAATAAAGAAACAATCAATATAAATTTATCCTGTCATAAGCATTTAATGAAAGAAAGAAGATTGCGGGAAGTAGACTAAGAAGGTTTGCTGCATCACACCAACATGCACTAGTGCAGGTTCATTTCTTCTGCTTGGACCAGGCGGGGAAAACCAATCAAACAGAATAGCAGAAAAGGAGATATCACACCAATGTGCACGGGTGCACGGTTATTTCTCGTACTTGGACCAGGCGGGGAAAACCAATTGAACAGAATTGCAAAAAAGGAGATATCACACCAACGTGCATTGGTGTAGGGTTATTTCTCCTGCTTGGACTAGGCGGGGAAAACCAATCAAACAGAATTGTAGAAAAGGATATATCACACCAACGTGCACTGGTGCAGGGTTATTTCTCCTGCTTAGACCAGGTGGAGGAAAACCAATCTGAAATCAAGTGCAGGAAAAAAAATTGCAAGAAAAGGAAATTTATCTACTTCACACAACGGATCCGCTTTCACTCAGACATGAATGCATGTGCTTAAAATTAAATCACACTTGAAAACGTAAACACAAATTACAAGAAAACAGGAAATGGGGTAAACGTGCTAGGTTGGCTGGGCCCTAGCCAACCAGCACGTTTCCCTTTTTTTTTTTAAATGTTGCTCAGTACCTTAATCAATTCATCAGCTCAAATACAGAAAAACAATTTGTAAAACATGAGGCGGAGCTCCCTTTTATTAATTCACTAAGGCAAGTACATACATTAATACATCGTCCAGCCCATATTCGGGCGATAACAAAATACAACAACCTGTTACCGCCTCTCTGGCTATGCCTCTGTTCTCTTCTGCTATCAAAACTTCCTTCTTCTTTTTTTTCAGTCCTATTTACTTTCTACATTATATAGATCTTTGGCCAAAGGCCAAAATAGATCATTCAACCGATTACATAACCAAACGAAAAATTTAGCTTTTCGGCCTTCAAAATTAGACATTTAGCAAAACTGGCCGTAGCCAATCTCCAGCTTTCGTCCTTCAAAAATTCAGTCTCGGCTGCCTTTGGATCGATTTTGCTATTGTGGCTGAAGCTGCTCAGAACAAGGCAGTGATAAAGGATTTGTTGTGCTGGCAATGGTGCAAGATCCGATCCTGCACTAGAATCAACGGTCACAGTAAGTACTCTATGTACCAAATAAACATTGGAGATATCGATAAGTTACAAAGAGTGATTAAAAGTAAGAAATCATGTAATAAATAATTAATTGATGCTAAGTTGAATTAAAAATATGAAAACTAAATTTTATATGAAATATTTCACCGTGCTTGGACTGGTGCAAGATGAGGGTGCATAAAAGAGGTAAAACAACGGTAAATGGTTATGATTTAGGAAGGGGAAAATGGCAAAAAAGAACAAATTAGGGGGCTAACAATATGCACATGTTCAATGATTTTTCTGTGTAAAATGACTCCATATCAAAGAGATAGAAATAGTTTTTATCACTCAAGTCAAAAGGTAGTTGTACTTTGGGACGATGCAAAGTTTTCATGATGGGAAGTGATAAATTCCACCTTCTATAACTAGGCCCATTTATGCTAATTTATGATGATATTTCTGCTCATAATTCTCTCATGCGTGATGATGTTAGCTTTGAAGGATAAATACAAATTTTGATAAAAGAAAGGTTTATTTCAGACCTATTAATGAAAAAGGATTAGTTGAAAGAAAGGAAAGCTTAATTAGTCAACAATAGTTCATACTAGGATAAACTACCCAAAAGTGTCCAAATCTCATTTCCAATAAGTTTTGGTGAAATTGAGCCTAGAAATAAAGCACCGTGAACAAGTGTAAGATGACCCTTGCTGCAGATTCTAGATCAAAGTAGAGCATGATATTTTCACCCTAAAGAATGCACAGAAATATGAAACAAAAACACTTTCCTTTGGAGACCCAACACCATTTGTGACAACATCATAACAATATTTGTTGCAAGTTATCTATGCTCTATATTTTAGATATCACAACCACTTTTTGACAGGACAAATACCTTCCAAAGACTTCTTTTCTAAATGACCTGATTGAAGATTAGGTGTACCTTAATCAAATGAGAGGTTGAAAAGCTCCTTTATGGGTTGATGAGTACTTGTGGGTTGATGAGTACTTACTGAGTTTGGGTTTCACCAAGACTATTGTAGATGATAACCTTTTATGACTTATATGATAAATATATTTTTATTTTCTTAGTCATGTATGTAGATGATATGATCCTTACAGGAAATTTTGAGAAGCCCATGCATGATGAAAGAACAAGTTAGTTGGTGAATCTAATATGAAGAACACAGTACTTATGAATTGATTTGTAGGTCTAGATATTTTTCAGGGAATAAGTGAGGTCTTCCTTAGATGAGAAATACATAGCAAAGATTTTGAAGAGATTTATGATGTTGGATTGCAAACCCTTGGTTGCTGGTGTGGTTCCAAATATGAAGTTATATGTTAAGTGAGATTCACATTTGGTAGATTATTTTTTGTATATGTATTTCAATGGTTCCCTGATGTATCTTGTGAATATAAGGCCTAACATATGTTTCATAGTGAATAATTTGACCCTATTCATGGTTGAACTCAAGCAGACTAATTATAAACATGTTAAACATGTGGATACTTGAAAGGAATAGTTAAGTATGGCTTGAAGTATGTGGTAGATGGTGAGTTGGTGTTGCATGCTTTTGTTGATAAGAAAGAATGATAACACTAAGCACCTTGGAAATGATTATTGAATTCAACAGTGACTCGAATCTGTACAAAATTGATTAGTATGAGAATTGATTTTCTGGCCAAAGACAATTCAACAAGAATGTCGCATTGTTGGTTGCACTACACCGTATAGACAATTGATCCTAGCTGCATGACTCTCTTTCCAACTAAAATTAAAATAACAAGTTATGTACCTTGTACTTGACAGTAACTATTTTCGTAAAATCTATATATTACTATTACTTTTAGACTTAGGTTTAGGTAGCTACTAGTACATAATTAATCAAATATCATTTCAGTAATTTCCTGACTATATATATATTCTAATTCCAAAGTCGAATGCTTTATTCATTTGTAATTTTTTTAAGTGAGGACCTCTCACTTGATCTACAGCCATTGGAATTTACAAGTGGTATAATTTGTAGGATGGATGAGAAAGCTGAAATTTAGAGTGTATTTATGTATAGAGTGGGAGCCAAATGGTAATAATATCCCATAGGAATTTAAATTAAAGTTGTTGAACCTTTATCCATTCACATTTAGATTGAAAGCATGGAACATTTTGAGGCATGGAAATGACAACTGAGAAACCTCTGGAAGTAATTTTGAAGATACAATAGTGACAAAATTTCTAGACAGAGTTGTATAGATAAGATCATATGCATTTAATTTATCCTCTAGTGACTAAAAAAGTACGTCAATGAAACTCAAAAGTGTAGTTCATAGTGCAAAGCGACTAAAAATTTATAAATAAATTATAAAATAAACTAAATGATTGAAAGGGAGAAATACAAAAGGCATGAGCATATACAAGCATAGGGGATCTTAACATATTTCTCACTTCAAGCTCTTAACCCCCTGGATAGTTTCAATAAGAAGTGCTTGTCAAGTCTTACCTCACTTGATATCCCACATTAATTATGATAGAAATAGAGTCAATTATCATTAATAATGACACATGATCAATAGACTTGATCTGAAAGACTAGAATTTGTTTTTCCAATTCTAGCCATAAGATTTGCTTTTCACAAATTCGGGTAATGAAAGTAAAGAACAATCAATAGCAACATGGTGATGATCAAGATATCATCTTTGATTTCCAATACACAAATCTCAACAGCAACTTATTTTTTTTCTTTTTTTTCTTAATTTATTATATTAGTGAAGATTTTGTTTAAATGTTTGTAGTGTTTTAAAAATTAGTTAAACCAAAACCAACAAGTTCAACCCTCAAATTCACTAGACTAGACGTTGATTCAATATGCAACCAGTTGAGAAAATTGGCAAGGGTCCAGAAAACCAAAAAATTGTAAAAATCGAGACAATATCGGTAAAAATCGAAAAACATCAACTAGGCTAAAAATTATAATTTCATGATTTCTATGCTATAAAATCAAGATGTTTGCAACATTGGTTGAGACAACTAGTTCCCAAATTGAACCAATCCATACCCACCATTGCAGATAAAAAGGGAAATTACAAAAAGGAAAAATATCTCTCCAAACCCTAAGTGAAAATTATATAATGATGCCCCATATTTGCCTCACACCTTTGTATTTGATCAATTGTGAATGTCTGGAATCTACATAGCTGCAGTGAAGAGATTGTATTCAAAAAGGGATTTATAATCACAATCATTGATATGGAGTTATTGATTGTAGGTTTTGTCCAGTAGGAAGTTTTCTTTTGGACTCCAGACACCATTTAGAGCCTTTATGTTCATGTATTTTGTTTCAAATAATTATTTCACTCAATGCCATTTTGTTACATTTACCCTTACATGCTATATAACATATAGTAACAAAAATGCGAAACCTTTGCATATTTGGTGTCTAATAGTTTTGGTTTAAATTTTTGTACATGAAAATATAGTTTATATGACAATTTTCATCCTGTATGTATTTTTAGTAAACTAGTTTGTTAGATAGTTCTAGTCCAGTCTGACCCTTGAACAGTTTCAATACGAGTTCCAACTTCTAAAACATTGTTTTTTTGTCTTGATCAATACATTTGAAGTGCAGTTCCTTGAAGCCAATCAAATATTGCATAACACATATCTTCTTAAATCTCATGGATGTTCTAAGCATGATCTTTTTTTGGTCAGTGTTAAACTAACATACATGCATAGATGCATATACAGATAGGCGTTCTGAATGAACACTATTAGAAAGGAATCCACATTCTCATTACCTTGACTCTAGGGTGTTGTATTTTAAAAATTTGGCAAGGTCTTGAAAGCTTCATTGTTGGCTACATGATATTATTTGTCTTTAATTTTGGATATTGGTTTATTTCTCATATTGTTGAAAGATGAAAGAACAGTCATGTGAATATATCCACACAAAAGAATGTTGGAAACCACACTACAAACCTTATGCCACAGAAAGACAGTTGAATTAATGCCATTAGGCCCTTGCTTCCCTTTCCAAAATCTATTGGACACACATGAATAAAAATCAACCATGACCTGCATATAAATGGTGTTTTATGAGAGGGATTCCACTCAATACCATGCATCAAAAAATAGTGAAATCCCAAGGATGGTACTCAACCAATATTTTCACATAAATGATGTTTGATCAGATAGATTCCATAAATTAGCATGTATTAGAAAATGGTGAAATCCCAAGGTTGTTGTAAGAGTTACACCCCATCTTCAAGGTTTGCATGTATATAATGAGAATATCACTAATTACTGAGGTTGAGAAATCCAAAATGGTTTTTTGATCAAATCAAAGTGGATAGGGAGATTGAAGGCTCTTTCGACTAAGGTTTACGGCTATTGCTCTAAACCCATGATACCACAAACTTGACTCATAAAGATCCAACAGAGAAGAGTTGTGGAAGGGTAGTCAACCCTATCATCAGTGGCATACTTCACCTTGTACAAGCCCCCAGAATCATAGTCACTGTGTTTGTGTTCATGTTTGAACATCAAATTAAAAAAAAATCACCCCATACAGAAATTCAATAAAATTCACCACTAAATTCAAATATCTCTATATAAAAGGCTTACACATGATTCTTTCAATATAACATATATCAAATAATAAATATATTAAACTTAACATTTATAAAACATGGTACATATAACTTAATAATTGAAAAGAAAATATTGATAAGCTTTATTTATTATTGATTCAAAGATATGATTAGATCATATAATTTATGGATATAAATTCACTAAATATAAGCATTCAAGAATATTATGTTGAAAGAATTGGAACCACATCCAAAAAAGTAAGTCTCAATGTATAGAAAAATGTTTCAATAAGAGGCACAAGTACAACGCGGTTCATAATATGGGAAAACTAGAGGAGCAAGTTAATGAACAAAATGTTGCTACCAACAACAATCATATAGAGAAGGACTTGGCTCACATCATATCCAATGCAGAGTCTTCAAGAAACAATAAGGAAAACCCCTCTTTTACCATAAATATTTAATAACATGCCAAAGAAATGATAGCTTGTCATATGGATTTAAACTCAAAGAACAAACCCCTATATGAATTCTACTTGTTGAAATCCCTCCAAGGTTTAGAGCTTGCTCCAAAATCCAGAGATTAGAGACAAATAAAAGACCATGAGGCTGAAGAAGACCCCCACTATCCCATTTCCTTGAAGTGAACGAATAACAAGAAGAATTTTAGGTCCCCCTTCTATGAGGGTTTAGATTATATATCTTATTTATCTTGTTTTAATAACATATGATTTAGTGGCAAGCAACCAAGATATATCTAACACTAGCATGTATTTATTCTATTATATTTAGTGGCCAAAGACCCAACTATAGTTACCATTATTTTCTTTTCATTACGCCGAAGGCATTCTTATTGTATGGTTATATGAACTGGCATTGTAGAGATTCGTACGCCAGGACTGTAGAGATCACCTCGATGTGAAATTTTTAAAATTAATGCTCCAGCCCCATGTTTTAACTCCGTCACCCATCGTCCGTTTAACATGGAGAATGAAGTATGAGGATCCAACGCAAAAGAGATATACACCTCAAATTCCTTAAGGTTTTGTAATGTATCACGGATTTTGGGCCTTCTTATTATGCATATCTCTTTTCCAAAGGGGAATCCTGTATGAGGTTCCTGTGGAGATTCGTGAAGGGCATCTCAAATTTCTCAAGGTTTTCCAGTTTCTCGTGGATTCAAGTCTTGGTTAGAGTTATTTTTCACCCGAATTTTGTTTTTAGTGATCAAGGCTCTAGTCATGCTTGTTTTGAATATATAAAATACAGTGTTGTGGGCTTGAAAGGCAGAAGACCCACAACCATTCTGAATAGAAGTAGAGCTGCTGACAACTTATCTAAAACTTCAAAAAATTCTAGACTTAGAGAAGTACAAGAGAAAATTGAAAAATAATTCATAAAAGATGAATTTTTAGTACCTGATGTTGATAGGATTACAAGTATCCTTAAAGAAAAGAAACCTTTTATCCCAACGGAAGAGCTGCTGGAAAATTGTGGCATTAGTTTCGCTCTTCTGATTGTGGAGAAGGTCGTGAGGAGATGCTTGCGAGTGAGTCATTTGGCGCTCAGGTTTTTCAGTTGGGTCAAGCTTCAGCCCAGCTACAGGCACACTTCTGATACATACAATGCAGTGATCTACATTGCGGGCGAGGAGAAGGAATTTTCCTGTGTCAAACACTTGTTGGAAAATATGGATAGAGATTCACGTCCAAATACAGTAAAAACACAGACCATATTGATAACCCAATATGGGGAGGCTAATTTGGTCGCTAAAGCTCTAAAGACCTTTGAAGAAATGGAGAATTCTGGAAATAGACCGGATAAAACTGCATATGATTCTATTATTTATATTCTCTGCAAGGCAAGAAAGATTGATCTTGCTAATAAACTCCACGAGAGGACGCTTTCGGAAAATTTGATCCCAGATTTTCCCACATATAGGCTTCTCATGAAATTTTGGTGTGGACAAGGAAACCTTTTGAGAGCTCAAACACTTGGAGATGGGATGTTGAGGTTAGCCCATCTTTCTGAGTAAGAAGTTTATTCTTGTCTTTTGAAATGTTATTGTATAGCAGGCAGGATTGAGGAAGCTCTTGAAATGATTCATGAGATTAAGGAGAGAAGCCATTTGTGTGAGCCCGAGATTTTCCACATGCTAATTAAATGTTTGTGTAGAAATGGAAAAATGGATGATGCTATGCAGTTAGTCAATGTCATGAAAATTCAAAATTGCATGCCTGATGAAAATTTTTATGGCATCCTTGTCAATAGTTACTTGAAAACGTGCCAGATGGAGAAAGCATTTGAAACAATGAATATCATGAAAGAAATAGGTTGCATTCATACTGTTTCGAGCTACACTCCATTGGTTCAACACATTTTCAAGAAAACCAGATACAAAGAGGCTATTGAGCTCTTTGAGGAAATGCAGGAATGTGGTCGTGAACCTGATGTTGTAATGATCACGACAATGGTTGCTGGGGAGGTAAGCTAGGGCACATTTATAAAGCGTGGGAGATTTTCAATTCCATTAAAAGCAAGGGACTAAACCCCACTTGGAAATCGTATTCTATATTCATTAAAGAGATTTGTAAATCTGGTAGGTCGGAAGAAGATTACAAGCTTTTGTTTGAGATGAAAGACAAAAGTATAAATCTTGGTGCCAGGATCTTCCAACTGGTTGTTTACTCTCTAGAAAATTATGGGGAGCGAGATAAGGTTGTTGAAGTGATGAGGGTTAAAAAATCATTTGATATTGTTCAAGGAGAAAAGGAGGCTTAAACGAGAATTAATCAGACTGATGTTCCATATTTCAATCTCGACTATGCTACTGATGATGACAGCCAGAAGCTTTCAAACACTGGCCATGTTGTTCTGCTCAAGAATCGTCCAAAGCAAATGTAGTATGATTCTAAAGTAGAGGCAAGATGTACATTGGAAAGAGACTATGCAGACTTTGACTTTCAGAAAATACGTGGAATTATTTTAAACAACAAGAATCAACACTCCCTAGAAGATGCTTTACAAGAAAGTGAGGTGACCTTCACCCCGTCACTTGTGATTGCAGTTTTACACTACTGTCAGAAACATGGATATGTTGCACTAATAATTTTCTCCTGGGTTGGGCTGCAGTCTGGTTACTTCCATACTACTGACACGTACAACATGGCCATCAAAATCACATGCAGTGCAAAATATTTCAAGTATATGAGAGGCATGTTAGCATATTAGGAGTGAAGGTTGTCGTATTACAGCTAATACATGGACTATTATTATAAATTAGTATGGTAGAGCAGGCCTGGAAAATGTTGCTTTGCTGAAATTAAAAGAGATGAAGGATGATAACTGCAAGCCTAATGCAAGTACATATAAGTATTTAATCATGTTTCTTTGTGGAAACTTAAAGGAAGGAATATACAGGCAACAATGCAAGTATTCCAGGAGATGTTACATGTTGGTTTTATGCCGAGCAAATCTCTTTCTGGTTTTATGCCGAGGAAAGATGATAGATGCTCAAAAATGTGTAGATGATGTACAAATAAGAGGGTGTTTTACAACTCAAATTATTTATTCAATACTCGTAAAAGGCTTCTCTAGACGAAATGTAAAATTGGGGATGTGTCATTGATGAATATGTGTATGGTAGCCTTCTACCTGGTTTGTTAAGAATAGGTCAAGAAACTAAAGCTTTAGAAATATTGGAAAGTATGAGGGATGTAGGTTATTTACCTACTATTCATATCTATACTACTGTGATTATTCATTTCTTTAGGGAAAATAAATCAAAGAAAGCCTTATGGTTTCTTGAGGAATTGAAAAAGGTTGGTTGTAAGCCGACCGTTGTTACATATACATCATTAATTAAAGGGTATATGAATGAGGGAATTATGTATAATGCTTGGAAAACTTTCAATCTCATGAAGGAGAAAGGTTATACTCATGATTTTAAAACTTACTCTACATTAATTCAATGTCCTTGTAGAGTTGGTAAATAAAAAATGGCACTGGAACTACTATATGAAATGATGGAAATTGGTATTCACCCTAGTTTTGTGAACTTCAGGATTATGTCTTTTGGTTTTAACAGAGAATAAAAACAACAAGAAGCTTTGAGGGTTTAGCGGGCCAAATGGGCCTTGTCCAGAATAAGTGAGGATCTATGAGCTGACATTGTAGAGATTCATAGGTCAGGGCTGTAGAGATCTCCTCTACATGACATTTTTAAATATAATTCTCTCACCCTCCATTTTAACTTTGTCTCCTGCCATTCGTTTAACGTCATTGGCGTTCCCTTGCACCCTTATGCAAATGCTAGTTATATTACGAAACAATGGACAAGGGCCCAACACTAGTGTTGTGGAGTAAACCCCCTCTGTGGACAGAGGTGATCCCTACTAGCCCAGACTGGGTCTAGCAACAATCATCACACGCTATAGTGCAGGTTCCTAATTGCGAATAAACCAACTAGTGATGAAGGCTTACCTGGAATCCAACGTTGTCGCTTGTAGAGAAAGTAGCGCTCCCATTCCTTAGCTCTGGCAGATCACAATCCTCACAATCTCTGTGATCGGACATCTGCACATGCAAGAAACAAAACAAACGCAAGCGTAAAATCCAGTACATACAACTATATGTCAGTCAGAGAAGACATAACTCATGATCATCATCAGGAACAAGAGTGGAACCATAACCAATAGTCGCTTATCATTAATTCATCAAAAAGAAGAATACAACCATAGCTCTGACGCTGAATTCTCCTTCGGAGGGTCGTCAGCAGAACATGTCTCGATAAAGCCTGTCAGGGAAGGGACAAGCGTCTCTCTCCGAATGTCTCGACAATAATCTCCTTGCTTGGATTTGGCCTTAAGGGAATGAATCAAGGCTCTTGCAGCATAAGGCTCTTGGGAACTTGGAGACTAGCTTGCAAAGGAGATGAGCAAGCTTTTATAGATGGAGGAAGGGGAGTTGGGATCCCTATAATCATGGGATTGGCCCTATCTTCAAGGAAGCTTCCATGAGAGGTGGGAAACCACTTCCTCTACATGGAGATCTGTAGCCAAACCTCCCAACTCAAGATAGATACCAGTTTAGGAATTGGTTAAGACGAAACTTCTGCCATTTATTTTTAAAAAACACTCCTTAAAATGGCTGGCGCGGGTGCGACTCTGCGACAGAGCGCCAATTGGTGCACCCTCTTTGGAGGATTTTCCCCCTTGGCGCGAGGGCTGAACTGGGTACCCGCGCCAATGCAAAAAGAGTTGTTTTTAGGGTTTTTCACAAGGAGTTGTTTTCAGGGCAATGAAAGCTCATGTTCAGAGGAATATCATGAAAGTGTTTTCAAGTTATGTTGCTGCTCACAGGTCATGGAATGAGCCCTCCAATGTGCGGGACGAGGATTGCAGGGACGGTGAAAAATTGCTGTGTAATAGATGCCCCCTAAAGCATGAAGCTCGAGAGAGAGAGAGGGGTGAAATGCTTTACGAGAACGTGTCCAACTGAAAACACCGCCGTCAAAAAACTTGCATAAAGAAGTACAACTGATATCTCAAATACATGATATATATGTGGTATGGGCGCAGCCATCCATAACAGAGTATGTAATAATCTAGATCCAAGGCATGGATGTAGCCATCCAGTGAGGATCGATAAATAGACTCAGGCATGGTCGCAGCCATCCAATCAGTGAGTCATGTAAGCAATCATAATAATCCACAAAATCGCAGCCTGTATTATAACAAGCAGAATCCAGGGTCTTGTGCTCCATCTCAACCCGAACAAAGTACAAGTTCAAGCATGTGAATAAATGAGCTGAAGTCGAACATGCAAGAACATCGTCTGATTACCAGCCAATGATGAAAGCTGTTAACAGACGCGAGAGGTACCACCATTAATGCCAATGGTCCTCAAGGTACTACAGGTACAATATACGGCATGTGAACAATGATCTGACGTCGAACACCCACAGAATCACTCGATCGGAGGCCAATGATGAAAACCTCACGTCGAATGCGAAGAACCTGCCATTGAGGCATGCAGGCTCCAAGGTACCAGAAGGGAGTCCCTAGATCAGCTTCCTGGATAATGAGCCGAAGTCGACAGGAAGTGACCTTGATCGAAGGTGGGGCATAATGTTTCCCACATCATCGACGTGAGACAGAGGAACATAATGTCTTTGTGAATCAGGATCAGATGAGAATTAGAGGAAGGTTGATGCTTGCAGAGGTCAACTTCTCTTGAACATGTAAACGACACGACAGTGGATTTGGCATAATTTGACATCAAGAGATCAGAGGTCATGATGATGAGGTAGAGAGCAGATGAGAGGTCAAAGGGGATCACCCAAACCCTCGGAGGCAAGTAAAAAACGAGATGAGATGTCCCCAACCTGACACGAATGCATACAAGTGCCAGGTTCAAGAGCGACATACTGCCGACACGACAACGATTTTGGTTCCATTTTTCCCCACCATTTCTGGCGAGTACCCCAATTATTTTTGAAAACAAGCTTGAAGGGGATAGCATATGCTTGTAATGTAAGTCCGTCCTTCAGACGAATCCATCCTAGTACATTTAACGAGCCCTATGAAGGAGTGACTCGAATAACGTCATTACGACCGAATCCAATGTCATCAGGGTTTAACGAGTCTGACAAAGGAAGAACTCGACGTATTTTCATGTTTAGAGAGTTTGAAAAAACAGCGGAAAAGTAAACTCCAACGGTCCCTTTTTGTAAATAGTTCCTCAGATCCGAAAAGGTAGAAAACTATGTCCGAGAAAACCTCCTAGTCGTGATAGGCTAGGGCATTCCTTTTTCGTAAATAATCTATCCTAGCCCGAAAAAGGGGTAAACGTATACTGGGTAGATGTTGTTTTGTGGCCACTTTAACGAGATCGAAACAACAAGGGCCTCGGCAATCTTTTCATGTTTAGAGAGTCAGAAAAGAGCTGAAAGGTGACTCCAAAATGACTTTTTCGTGTATTTACCGAGTCCGAAAAAGTATAAAATGCAACTCCTGTCTCCGTTTAAGTTGCCTAAAACCTGTTTCTGCACACCAAGGCAAGTGTAAAATCCATTTTCGACAAAACATATAAAAATATCAATGAAAAATGAATTTTTAAAACCTATTTGGATTTCAGAAAGTTATTAATAAGCTCAAATGGTAAAATAAAATTACTTTTACCCTTTAACCTCATTGGAGAGCAACAGTGGTCTCTTTCGTGTGCAAACTTTTGCCGGCGACTGTGACTGATCCGGGCTACCATTCAGATTCCCGTTTGTTCCAGGTAAGAGGCGCTTCCTTGAACTCCATTTTGATCCATTTTTAAGAGATTTCCATTACGGATTAGACTTCTGTGGAATATTTTTAAAATTTTAAGGCTCCACCCATTGGCGCGAGTATCGGGCACGTACCCGCGCCAATGGCCTTTTGAATAAAAATGGGTCGCGCCAATGGCGCAACGCGGTTTTCCATTTTCAATTTCCAAACAGAGAACGATCCAATGGATTTTTTCATGTAACAGAGGTTTAATCAAGGGTTTTTGATCATGTTGATGCAGGCAACCAAGCATAATGGTTATCGAATGGAAAGAGAGGGAGCATGGGGAAGAGGATGAAATGGCTATGGAGAATGAAGCCTGTATGAATGCACTTAAGAATTGTGGACTCAAAAATTTCTTCCTGATGCCCTGCTTACGAGCTCAACCTGAGCTCCTACAGTACTTGGTCAGTATTTGGGACGAAAATGAAGAAGTGTTCAAACTTCGGGACCAAGTGTTGGAACTGGAGGTTTCTGATGTGTACTTCATAACCGGACTGTCATGCAGAGGTCCAGTACCCATCTTGACAGGCAGGGGACCATCTGGGGAGAAGATGGAGCAAGTAATGGCGAGGGTGTTCCCAAGGGCACGAACCAGATCAGGAAGCAGGAAGGTGGACATCCATACTATCCCCGATTTAGCACTCAGGGTGGTGCTACACACCATTACATGGGCTGCAGGATCGCAGGCTCCACACGAGGCAACCAAAGCCCAACTCCTATTAGCCTCAGAGTGTATGAACCCAACATTGTTCGATTGGGCTATAGCGGTGACAACCAATATCAAGAGGCAGCGGAAAATATGCAAGCAAGCCAAGCTAAAGCAGCTTGGCTACGGTTCCATTTTGGTATCGTTCATCCTGGAACGATTACCTATCTTCCAGGGCCAAGGGGCCATTGTTGCTGAGCCGATACCACGAGAGCCGAGGATGGCTCGCTGGGCGGCACTCATGCCCAGGTCAGGAGGAGGCCAACAGATGTCCTGGAGGCCCGAGTTCTTTGGGTGATTGAGGCGGCAACTGATTGTGGTCGAAGATTGGCCCTATGCTGGGACCGATTTCACCGAAGATCCCAACCTTCCACTTCCGGAGGGGGAAGAGTGGGATGAGGAGTTGGGTATGACCTCTCTTTTTTGATTTTTTGTATTTATGATTTTTTTTTGGTAATACATGTCCGTTATAATAACAGTTTTATGTGTATGCAGACGTCGGCCCAGAGAGACCCGCGGGCATGTCGCCCATTGCGCAGAGAACCCATGTTGATCATGACCCTCAGGCTGAGGGTGGCGAGGGAGGTGAACTGATTCAGAACCTGGAGGGCATTTCCCAGGGGATCCCAGACTATGCATGGCTAGCGGATGTTCCACTAGCATACCAGCGACACACTGTGGGGGTGCCCAGTTGCCTCCATCGTCTACTGAGATGTTTAGTGCATGTCGTGACTTGTTATCACGAGCACCATGCAGATTAGACACCTAGGGCTTGTTTCATGCATATTTTGAGAGACATGTCGTCTCCGGCTATATTAAGACGAACATGTATACATTTTGATTTAATGTGATGCACACTATGTAAACATTTCGACACATATATATATATACATACTTATTTCTGGATGGATCTTCTTACATGTGATGATGTTTTACTATGTTATGCAGAATGTCTAATCTTAATGCATAAGTTGCATAACAAATCAACCCAATGAAAAAGTTCACATAATGTATCTAATCACACATTTTATTTTTATGCAAGCTTAAAAGCACACATGAAAGCACATATGCAAACTATGCTTGAGGAAGACGGGCATGCCCCTAACATGGTGTCTTAATTCGAGGTACATGCCCCCCAAGCTTCAGTCCATAGAAAACGGAGTGAAGGTTGAAAATAAAAGAGATTTGATCTAAATCTAATCAAACTCGAATTGAACAGTGCTCGTGTTTCATTATTTTAAAGAGGTTGACACACTTAAAATAACAGTCCTCGTAGCAGCTTGTTTCATTATTTTAGGAGCTTGGCACAAGAAGAGGAATTGTGCTCCAGTGAGCTCAATGGAGGAGGCTCAGGAGGGGGATAACCAGATGCATCACGCTTTAGACAATCAAACATTTCCCCCAAGCTAGGCATGAATGAGGAACGATGATGTCCATTGCTCCAAGGTAGCTCCTCAAGAGACATTGTTTCAACAATGGCTTCGTCAGAAGGGAAAATCTCGTTGAGAGGATCAGGCGAGTCGGCCTCGCCGAGCCAGGGGGATTGAGAGTAGATTTCTAAAGCCATGCTCGAAGGAACATGCTGAGGAGGGGGAGGATCAGATGCGGCGACGATTTCAAAATAGTTAATCTCTACCGGAGTTAAAGGCATCGATTCTCCAAACTCAGTCACCTGTTCAGGCAAAGGAATGAGCCATGGGTCGTCAGACCTAGAGATCATATTAACCTGAGCGGTGTGCGGTGGTAGTGCGGGAAAAATACCCATGAGGAAGGGGCCTTTGAATAGACCGAGTCCTATGCTCTCAGGGGGATTTGGGATCTGATCCACGTATGGAACGTTGTTCTCGGAGGTGGAGGTGAAGAAAGACAACTGATCCACCGTAACGATTTTGCCCTCGTGAGGGAACTTAAGAAGTTGAAAGAGGGTGGATGGTACGCATAGCATGGCATGAGTCCAGCTGCGACCCAGAAGTATATTGTAGTTAAGCTTGGCGTCAACCACTTCTACTTCTACGTTGACTGTCTTCCCCTGTAACGTAATCGGTAAACTCTCGAGAACACCCAGGGGTTTGGATTCCCGACCATCGAATGCCTCTAGGGCATTGGGAGATGATGAAAGGGCTGGAGAGAAAATGGCCTTCCAGCAAGCGGATGACATGACACAGGTAGAGGCACCTTCATCCACAACGGCCCTATGGATGTTAAGACCATTGATCCTGACTTGAATAACAAGAGCGATCTGATGTGGAAGTCGGGGGGTGAAATTCTCTAAGTCGAAGGTGAGAAGATTAGAATCAGTGGGATCGATCCCACCGATTGCAGACAACAAAGCTTTCCGTTGTGACGGGCAACTTTGAAGAACTTCCAATGCAGACATGGAAGAAGGCCCCTGTGCCAGATCCTCAACAATAATGTAGTGCTGAGTGGCACGGGCATTCGGATTGTAGGAAGACCTTCATAGAACACCTTTAGAAGGTGGCCTCACAACAGGTTCAGTAGTAGGCTTCTCGATTTCTAAAGAACCAGAGACAGGTGGGGGAGGTGGGCCATCCACAACTCCTTTCCCAGGTGCCTGACGTGATTCGTTGTAATCCTTCGAATGCATAGTGATGGAGACAGGTGCAGCAAAATTCATCATGAAGACTTGGGACCCAAATGGTGTAGATGGTGAAGGTTGTTCAACCATCTGGGTCTGCTGAGATGGGAACGGTTCTTTAAGAACTGTCGAAGTGCCTTTGGATCCTTTTAGAAGTTGAATAACCTCAGATCGTCATGGACAATCCTTGGTATAATGATCTCCTTCACAAATAAGGCAGGGGTACTTCGGTTTACGTTGGGAACCGTCCTCGGTACGAGGTTTGGAAGATTCTGGCTTTGGAGCATCGGATTTGGATTTACCTTTGCCCTTGTTTTTACCTTTGGAGGATTTTTCCGTAGGATTAGCCTGAATGGCATTAACCTCCGCAGTTTTTCCAGAATCGAGAGGGGCGAGAGGAGCAGAATTATGGGATGAGTTGGACTTCTGCTTCCCATTCGAAGATTTTTTCAAATTCTGAGACATGGAACCAATAACACCATCCACCACCGGGGTAGGTGGAGCTTTAGAGGTTCCAAACCGTGGAGAATCAGGTAAAATATCATAAAGCGTGCCGGACTGAGAGTATACCAGATCCAGATATTGGGAACACTCTATGGATTTTTCTTCAGTCACACACGCTCCCATAGCAATATCTTGGGCAATTTTGTTAACGAAGGAGGTGGTGAACCAATGAGTTAGTATCTGATCAGGTATATGGAACTTGATCAGTATACGACAACATCGCCACTCATGAATGTGATCAGAAATGTCGGTGGCTTTGTCCTGCTTCAAAGAAGTCAGGAGGTGTGTCCCGGCTTCATAGCAAACCGGTAACTGAAAGTGAGTAAGAAAATCCATGGCTAACGTATTGAAATCTTGAAAGATGCCATGGGATAATTCAATATACCACTTAGCGGCAGCACCAGTCAAAGTGCACTGGAAGAGGTGTAGACGAATTGAATCATCCACCCAAGAGTTGGACGAACACCAAAGATGGTAAGTCATCACATGAGCTTGGGGGTCCTCCCCAACTTTACCCTGAAACTTGGGGCAATCACTGGGTACCTTGGTAGGAACTGGAGGCCAATAAGGATTGTGAAAAATTGGATCATTGGTTAATTTCAAAACATCCGGTAATTCCAAGGTAGCCAAGAACGGCAATGGAGGATTGGACGGCATGCCTGGCCCTTGATAAGGACCAGTACCTGTACTCCACGTTGGTTGAGAATATCCTTGCCCCCAGGGGTTCTGTCCAGTAGGATTCTAACTGTAGGGGGTATAGGGTGTATAACCAGCCTAATTCAGTTGATGGTAACCAGTGTACGGGGCTTGATAACCAGAGTATGGACCCTGATTATATGTCGGCCTTGTGTGAGCAATCTGTGGATTTGGCTGCTGAGTATAGGTGTAGCCGGGTTGTTGAGAGTAATAGTTAAAACCTTGAGTCTGGGTGTAATTCGGTCAGTATTGACTATGAGAATAGTAACCGCCTTGAGGTTGAGTGGGCTGCTGATAGGTGGGACCCTGCTGAGCTTGATAATTAGAGTGCAGTGGTTGATTTGGCTGCGGCATCGAATAAGTTGGCTGTTGGGCAGGGTTGACAGGATGTGCAGGCTGGCCTGGCTGAGCGGCATGCCCTGGCTGAACAGGGTGACCCGGATAAACAGGTTGTACCGGTTGTGCAGGTTGACCTGGCTGTTGAGACGCACCAGGTTGTGCCGGATGGGCCGGTTGGCCTGGTGGAGGGATACCAGGTTGTGTCAGATGGGCCGATTGGCCTGGTAGCGGAATGGAGCCAGGTTGTTTCTGATGATCGGTTTGACCCAAAACAGGACCATAAGATGGTCCTGGTTGATGTGCAACGTTGGGACCAAGAGGATACTGCGGTTGCATAGGTTGAGAGGGTTGGACTTGCCCCCCAGGACCATATACCGGCCCCGGTTGGTACCCCGGTTGACCTGTGAGTCCTTGAGGTTGTCTAGGTGGGACTCCAGGGAGAGGCTGCACGAGTTGACCGAAAGGGTTGTAATATTGTCCTTGCGGACCATATAATGGCCCTTGCTAGCCTAGAGGGTAGCCCTGTACGGGCTGTCCCTATTGGTCATAAGGATAGCCAGGCTGGCCTGAAGGTTGGCCTTGAAAAGGTTGTCCTTGCGGATTATAAGGTTGTCTAGCCTGGTTGTACAGCAAACCCTGAGCATGAAGTTGAGCCTCAGGAGTAGGTAAACGTAAAGGGTTCCCATGCTCATCGTACTGGTATGGAAAAACATACACGGGTGTACCATCCTGTGCATAATGCGAAAAATACAAGCGGTTGGGATCTTGAGAGGACTGTCCGACCTCGGGGTTCGATTGTTGCAGGGACAATCGATACTCCTCTGGAGAAATATTCTCCGGCATAGCTGATGCTATATAGATGTCTTCGGGAAGGGATGTGGTCCTTACGGACTGGGTAGTAACAGCGTGTGCAGATGTGGCCACACAGACAGTGGGCCTGACGGGTACAGAAGTGACCTGAGGGGATGACGTAATGGGTGTCTTAGGAGACATCCCCAAAGAAGGAACAACCGGCCTCGTAGAAGGATCTGATACCCCCATAGAGGCAGCGACGACAACAATCTGACCCAAAGATCTATACCCAGCTGGTAATGAGGGACCGGGTGATGACATAACAGATGGTTCAGGGTTGTCTTTTGGAAATAATCTCCAAGGAAATAACTGGTAATCTTCACTGGACGTGGGAATTTTCTTGCTGGATTCACTCATGTTTGAGCCTGCCGCTAGATCTTGTAATAGATGGCGAGGACTAGGAGGAATAACAGCAGCTATAAAAGGCGAACCCGATGTAAGAGAAGGGAAGTGCTCCCCTACTCCCAATCCGAACCAAGGGTCGGAAAAGGGCCAATGGAACTTAATAGGTCCTCCAAAGGGTTGTTCAGAGAGAACCGGTCCCCCGTCGGGAAACTCAGAAACGATGGGCTGCTGTGGTTCAGCGGAGGATTGAGAAACCTCTGATGAATCGTCCGTATATGGACTTCCAGTAGACGAAGCAGAAGGTTTCACCACTGTGGTAGTAACGAGAAGAGAAAAAGATCAAACACACACACGAGCTGAAAAAGAGTCAAGGCACACAATCAAACGGCCAACAAGAAAAATCTAATAGGGCGTGTGATCGCGGGTGTTTTGTTTTACCACATTGAAACTTAAAAACTTCACCGTTTCATGTTTTAAGAGTCGAGAAACGGATGAAAGGTGACTCTATCTCTTTCAGTTTTGAAGCAAGTGTGAAAGGACAAGCGCTTGGTGATCCTTTCAAATTTAAAGAGTCAGAAAAGATCAAATGCCTACTTAGGAATACTAGGCAAAGGGTGTACCAAATAACTGTGAACTGCAATATACACCTTGGTTTCAAAATGAAAGAGAAATCAACCAAGGACTTAACGTACGTGCAGGCAATCTCCCTGAATGTTGTGTCCGATGTATCACGGGTATAGGGCGGCAGACTCGGCTTCCTATGGATAAAGGATAGAAACCTAGTGGGGTCTCCCTTTATATACACGACGGTACGAGGAGCACAAGTCCGTACTAGTGCTGTCTAAAGCCAAGAGGCGAACGACAACTACTAGGTTTTAAGACGCCGGAACACGTCTCTAGCCTAGACCTCTAAATGTGTTTCGTTAGATTTCAATGCTGCCTTAGTGTAAATTGAGTAAATTTTAATGTTTATCTTCAATTACATTTCAGTTTTCAGGCCCTAGCGAATGTAATGTCTCAAAATCTCCTAAATGCACACTATATGCCACAGTATATCATTTCATTCGATGAAAGCTAATTATGAGAGAGTTGAGAGATTTTCACATAAACAAAATGATCAAAAAACAACCAGTATATTCTCTAATGCAGCTAATGGAAACAAAAACTTTTCTCTCAAAGTCACTAATCACTAATAACACCGAAAATATTTTAATTTGCACTAACTAATCGAGAGCAAAAGAGATTTTTTGTATTTTCAATGTTTAATAGCAAAAGTGCACTAAACAAAATGAAAACTAATGAAAAGAGCAATTTGAGAAATGATGAGGAAAGAGAAAAACACACCGATTTCACTCGACGCAAACATACAATTAGATCTCCAAATTGACAAATAGTCCCTCAAAACCAAAAGAATCCCAAAGACTCAAATGGACCATGTAATCTAGGCCCAAAACGAGACAAAGCAAAATCTGAATGAAGAAGAAATCAATCGCTCAAACAACGCAATGAAACGATAGAAAACCACCAAACAAATGTAAAGGAGCAATCACAAGGTCGACTGAACTGATAAAAACCAAAAACTCCTAAGGGAGGCTCGACACACAATAGCACCTAGACGCCTTAGGGCTAGAAAGCGAAATCGATGGAAATGGGCAAACAACCAAAGGACGAGGGTCATAGCCAGTCAAACAAGGCTCCAGAACACTCATGCAGTCGAAAAAACAAGACCAAAATCACAGATCAGTCTCAGGAGACTCAAAACACAGAAAACTCTAATACCTCATAGGATTGGCGTGACTGTGAGGCTGAAATTAGCGCCAGAATGGAATTGGCCCAGGTAATACACAAGCAACCTGCGCCAATGGGCGCGAATGTAAAGCTGAAAAGCGCGCCAGTCAAGTTAACCATGTAGAAATGAAAAAGAGCAATCCCAGACACAGACCAGTGATGACAAGGCTAAACAGAAACCAAAAAACCAGAAAAACAAGCCCAAAGAGCTGACCAAGCAAGCAAGGCCAAGAATCAACCGAAAAGACAAAGAGAACACTCCAAGTCATTAAGTTCGTAAACTAAACTGGAGATTCACTGAGGCAACGTTGATCTACTTCGCCAATGCAGAGAAAAAGCGTTTCTAAGGCTATCTGGCCAACTTCAGGCTCCGTATGTAGCTTACAAAACAGAACAACAACAAGCTAGACGATCCCCACTGGAGTTGCCAATTTGTTGTCGAGGTAAATCCCCTCTCCGGACAGAGGCGATCCCTACTAGCCCAGACCGGGTCTAGCAACAATTGTCACACGCTATAGTGCAGGTTCCTAATTGCGAATAAACCAACTAGTGATGAAGGCTTACCTGGAATCCAACGTTGTCGCTTGTAGAGAAAGTAGCGCTCCCATTCCTTAGCTCTGGCAGATCACAATCCTCACGATCTCTGTGATCGGACACCTGCACACGCAAGAAACAAGACAAACGCAAGCATAAAATCCAATACATACAACTGTATGTTAGTTAGAGAAGACATAACTCATGATCATCATCAGGAACAAGAGTGGAACCATAACCAATAGTCGCTTATCATTAATTCATCAAAAAGAAGAATACAACCATAGCTCTGACACTGAATTCTCCTTCGGAGGTTCGTCAGCAGAACATGTCTCGATAAAGCCTGTCAGGGATGGGACAAGCCTCTCTCTCCGGATGTCTTGACAATAATCTCCTTGCTTGGATTTGGCCTTAAGGGAATGAATCAAGGCTCTTGCAGCATAAGGCTCTTGGGAACTTGGAGACTAGCTTGCAAAGGAGATGAGCAAGCTTTTATAGATGGAGGAAGGGGAGTTGGGATCCCTATAATCATGGGATTGGCCCTATATTCAAGGAAGCTTCCATGAGAGGTGGGAAACCACTTCCTCTACATGGAGATCTGTAGCCAAACCTCCCAACTCAAGATAGATACCAGTTCAGGAATTGGTTAGGACGAAACTTCCGCCATTTATTTTTAAAAAAAACTCCTTAAAATGGCTCGCGCGGGTGCGACTCTACGACAGAGCGCCAATTGGCGCGCCCTCTTTGGAGGATTTTCCCCCTTGGTGCAAGGGCTGAACTGGGTACCCACGCCAATCCAAAAAGAGCTGTTTTTAGGGTTTTTCACAAGGATTTTTCTTCAGGGCAATGAAAGCTCATGTTCAGAGGAATATCATGAAAGTGTTTTCAAGTTATGTTGGTGCTCACAGGTCACGGAATGATCCCTCCAATGTGCGGGATGGGGATTACAAGGACAGTGACAAATTGTTGTGTAACAACTAGTGTTCTAAAACTTGGTCTGACTTGGCTCGATGGGCCAGTTGGGTACCAAATAAGCCCTACTCCACCAAGTAGATACATGATGAAGCCATCCAAAATCCAAGAAAAAATTCAGTATTTAATTAAAAAAAAAAAGCCAAAGCATTAAACTGAGAAAATTGTTATAAAGAGATCTCCCACCCCACTATTTGTCTCACACCTTTCTCACAGAGCATTTGGAGTTTTGGAGTAGAACTAAAATATTGAGGATCAATATGATGCTTGAGCTTGGTGTTGGTTTGGAATTTGTTTGGGGTTGTTTGCAATGGATTTAGGTAGCTTAATCATGAGGATATAGTCTATCTTGAAGCTTGGAGGAGTTGTGGACCAAATTATTGTGTCTGCTACCAATTATTCTCATTTCCAGGCATGTTTTCCCTCTCTTTAAGTTGCAAATGTAGATCCTCTGAAATTTGTCCCTGTTTTTATTTTTTTCCCTTTAAAATTCAAATATGTGCCTCTTTAAATTACAAATGCAAATCATCTGAAAACTGACCTTGTTTTGAATTTGACTTATACTTTTTAATTTGCATGAGTCTAGAATTATACTACTTGGATTTCAAAAATATAATGTTCTCTTTCAAACCGCATATTTGAATTTTACCATGTTTGCCACCCTTAGAGTCAACGACCCTAAATTAATCCATGCTAATCTAGATGATGTGAAAATTTATTACAAATATTGCAACAAATGCATTAAGCAGGGAAGGGGGAGTGGGAATTCATAGATTTAAAGAACACTTGGCTAGTATAAGAGGCCGAGTGTCCCCATGCATGGCCCCATTAGAGGATATTGGACATACTAGATTTGAATTGCAAAACTAGCTTGCAAAATTTGAAGAAGACAAGGCTAGGCCAAAAGGATATGTTTGTAGCATGTTTTTCAGACTCTAAAGCCCATGGAGGCCATTTAAAGCCTCGTTGTCACTGATATATATTGGACTCAGTTCCATTTTGAAACTTTTTTGATATATTCAACTTTACATGCTATATGTATGTGCCATGAACAAACTTTTTGATATTCTATTTCAATGGTTTGGAGTCTTATATATTTTTTTGGTAAATCAAGTCACTAAAATAATATTAGTTAAATTATGAGTTTTGAAACATTTACCAACACATACACAAACTTTCCAAACTTCGTATATGACAATGATTCAATCCAATGGACTTGATAGACTATATAGTAGTTTCAATGTGATGGTTTCTCAACTGAATTCTCAAATAGAATTTAAACATTTTGACAATTATTATATATGAACAAGTGACTTACCATTTTCTTATTAAGAAACTGGAAGAAACCAATGCACCATAATTATAAAAATTATCAAGAGGATGATACACTCAAAATGAAGGTTTTTGTGCTCCTACTTTCTCTTGTTCCCCTTACACTGTCTAGATAAACCATTCAGGCCTCCTAACCGAACTAGAATGAAAAATTGTCTTTGTACCTCCATTGTACTGATATCTAATTGATTTAAATTTGATTTCACTGGAATTTGTGGAACAACCTTTGAGTAAGCAATCTTTTCTTCCTCCCCAATCTTTGTTGCATGAAACCAAGGCTTAAAGGAACATGCATCCTCATCAGCATTGACATCTCAGCTGAAAACCATCTTCCATTTAGACAAAATGTAGACTTTGTAAGCCTTATATGTCTCATTGTATCCCACCAAAGTACCCTTCAAACTATATGGTTCCAACTTGTTTCTCTTCTCCTCAACGATATGAATATATACAAGACAACCATAAACACAAAAATGTGATACTTATGGTTTCTCACCATTGAAATCTGTTTCTGGTGTCTTATCCTTCAATATCTAGTGGGTCACATATTCAAAATGTAGATTGTTGTACAACAGGCTTATTCCCAAAGACAAATGGGTAGATCTATGTCATGGATCATTTCCTTCGAAGTCTCTATGATGGGCTTATTTTCCCTCTCTACAACCACATTTTGATGTCTTTTTTAAGGCACTGTAAACTCCCTCTTGATTTCTACTTCTCGATAAAAAGTATCAAACATTTGGAGGTATGTACTCCTCCATTATCTAATCTCAACACTTTAATCATCTCAACTGTTTGTTTTTTCTACAAAATCTTTAAACTCTCGAAACTTCCCAAATGCCTCATCCCTGGTCTTCATGACATAAACACATAACTTGTAAGAGAAATAAATGAATCATTAATTACTGTTATCTAATAATGAGATTGAAGTCATATTTTTCGATACATCTGAAATTTGTCCTTCTTTTCAATTTGACTCAAACTTTGTAATTTGCATAAGTCTAGAGATATGCAACTTAGATTTTAAAAAATATAATGTTGCAACCTCTTTTTTGGGAGGATGTTAAGGCCCATGATCCTTCAAAATAAACTGCAACCAAAACATACAAGCAAAAAATTGGAGGGGACTTGTATTCAATGTTCATGTTTGAGACTAAAGGTAGTTACACTATCACTCCTACAACACAGAGCTAAAAAAACAAAAGCATCAACCTTCAGTAATTATCATAGGTCCATAATGGATCTTGGACATACCATGTTAAATTTGTAGACCATGGTAAGCAGAGCTGCAACACATTGATCTAAAAAAAAATATGATTCGTGAACAACAAATACAACTCTCAAACTTACAAATATCATCACATTAAATAAGAAAAAACTAAATATACAATGAAAGACCCAAAACTATAATGCCACACTCTAATCTCATGTCATGCCTTTATAACTGTAGCAAAGGGTCATGAGTTACAATCATGTTTGGACTAAATCTGTCCCATTTCCTAACATGCATGTAAAATCATGCTAGAGAAGGAAATGTACCCCAAATGCATGCACCCTCCTACTCTAGACTCATATGTTGGGATACCATGCCATGAAAATTGTGCTAAAAACACTTTAAAAATATATCAAATATGTTTTTAACTTCTTATAAAATAATTTTTTTTGCTAGCTTAAGTAAAGAAAATTATTCTAGTTCTAGAAAAACCATAAGCGGAATAAAGCTTTCTCAGAGTAGATTAGCTATTGAAATAATTATGAACTGTCTACATCAAGCAAATATTCCTCACTTGGAGGTTTTTCTAGTGCACCCTCCACCATCTTGGATCTAAAGTTACAAAAGGTGTGCTGCTAAACGTACATTGTGAAGACACTTTCAGAGAAACCAAGTAGGTATTCTAACAATTTGGAGTAGATTTATCACTTTTTTCTCTTCTTCCTAGATCTATTAACTCTAGCTTAAGTTCCATACCATTCAAAATCCCAATTTCAAGAATTCAGTGAAATGAAGCCCTAGAAAATTGATGATGCACTTGAAGTTTAGGGTATGTTTATGTGGTTCACAACCCTTGGAGAATGGTAACCGTTACATCTAAGCAATATTTGTACCATGTAGATCCTCCTAAAGGAGTCACCTCCTATTGGATGGACAAAAATTTTCTACCAACAAAAAACATATAGAGAAGGACTTGGCTCAAACCATATCCAATGCAAAGTTTTCAAGAAACAATAAGAAAAGCCCCTCTTTGACCATATATCTATAACAACATGCCAAAGAAATGATATCCTGTCATATGGATTCAACCTCAAATAAAAAACCCCTATTGAATGGTATCAAAGGAAAGATACAACAATTAAATGATGAATATTACTTGTTGAAGGCCCTCTAAGGTTCAGAGCTTGCTCCAAAATCCAGGGATGAGAGACAAATGGAAGACCATAAGTGTTGATATGTAATGTAATATAAATTCCTTTTGAATAACCGAACACGTAAATACATGCACAAAATATTTGGGTTTCTATCTGAATAATGAACATTTAATTGCAACACAATGAGTTGTGAGTCTAAATTGACAACCAAATCTCTAATACTAAGATCGATTGCATCCAATAATAGTTTGATAACTGCACTATATTCAATGATATTATTGGAATTTCAGCCCAAACAAATACCTTTTATATTAATCAACTCCCCATCAGGGGAAAAAATTTACCATGTTGGGGAAGATAAGCTTCGTGTGCTATGGTAAGCACCATCAGTGAAACCGGTATAATGGTTCGACGACATCCAAAAACCAAGTGGAACACTAGGTAACTAGAGGAAACATGTCTATGAAGCAAAAAATCACACCAAAAAATCTAAAAAGAACACTAATGAATAACACACTAATGTACAAGGTACGATACTTGTGATCAAGCATAATACTTCTTCAGATAGAGCCCATTTAGGGGCTCAACCAACTAATTTCCTTCATAATCTACTAGCTTATAAGCACCTCTTTCCAATACACGTTGAACAATATAGGGCCCATGCCACATTGGCTTGAGCTTCCCGAATCCCAATTTATCATGGGCTTGATCATAGGGTAGGACCAAATCTCCTTCAGAGAAAACACGAGGGTTGATAGATTTGTCCTACTAAGCTTTAACTCATTTCTTTTGTGCTTCAATAACTAAAGTAGCAAGTCTTCGAGTCTCATCGAGAGGCTCGAGGTAAAGCAAATTTTCCTCTTCTGGCAAAGTACCAGGAATTAGCTCGATGGCTAGCTTCAGAGAAGGGATTTTACACTCGATCGGGAGTGTTGCTTCTAGACCATACACCAACTAAAATAGTGTAAATTTGGTAGCGGTCATAGCATAAGTTCTTTAAACCCACAAATCTGAGAAAAGCATGAGATGCCAATCTCGTTTGTGTCTCCCAATGGTTCGTTGAAGCATTTTTACCAAAACGTTGTTAACAACTTTGACTTGGTCATTGGCCTATGGATAGTAAGGAGTGGAGCTATTGTGACGTAGCCCCAGCTGAGCCGTAAGCTCTATCATCATATGATTTCAAAAATGAGAGCCATGGTTAGTGAAAATGGCTATCAGGACACCAAACTGAGTTATGACATGATTAAACAATAATTGCGCCACAATTTGGTCTTCATTATCATATGTAGGTGGCGCAGTTTTTCGACTTCCCCCTTTATGGCAACAACCTTTCTTGGGTGCACAGGACAAATCCGTTGACGAATGGGCTTCGATACTAGATATTTAGGGATTTCGTGCACTACAATACAAGGTCTATGCCAGTCATTTCTTCGTAATACCATGCGAAGAAATCACATAATTCCTTAAAAAGCATGGTGTAAATCTTGATCTTAGTAGGAGAACAAGAGGCACTGATATGAACATTCTCGACAATCCCTAGTTTGACAGAAATGTTGATCGGAAAGGTGGTGGAAATATTTCCCATGTTTCCTTCAGACAACACTTCAAGAATCAAGATGGGATTCCGAAGCAGTCCAGTCAATTCAAACGAAACATGAGATTAAAGACAAGTGAAGATCTCACCGAGGCTTGGGATAAATGAGGAAAAATGATGACCATCATCCCACGGATTTTACTCAAGAGACATAACCTCCATGATACTCTCGTTAGTGGAAAATGTCTCTTTCAAGGGATCATTTGAATCCCAAGAACCAAACCAGGGAGACTATGCATAAGTGTCAAGGGATGAAACCAAATTTTCATTGGTTTCAGAAATAACCTCAGAAGCCAAAAGAATTCTTTGATACATTTTTTCTGCAGGACTGAGAGGCATAACGTCACCAAATCTTGCAAGAAAGTCAGGACTAGGAACAATCCACGAATCATGACCAGATGATATCATGTTCAAAGTGGCGACATTAGGAGACGGGAGTGGAAAATTTCCCATAAGGGACGAGTCCTTGAAAAGGCTTGGCCCAAAATTCTCGTAGGGGTTAGAGGTATTCCCAACATATGGAATGTTTCTTGTTGAAGAATAAGAGGAGAAGAAAGCAAGATAATCTTCCCTTGATGAGGAAAGAGGATAACATGGAATAGGGTGGAGACCATGCAAACCATCGCATGGGTCCAATTGCGTCCAAGAAGGAGGTTGTAATTCAGGTTGGCATCTACCACGTCCACTTCCAAGTTCACTGTCTTTCCCTCCAAGAGGATGGGAAAAGCTTTGAGAATACCGTATGACCTAGAATCTTTGTTGTCAAAAGCTTCCAAATTGTTTGGGGACTGACTCAACGGAGGAGAGCCAATGGCTTTTCAACAAACGATATACATGATGTAGGTTGAAGCGCTTTCATCAACAATATTCCTATGAACAATTTTCCCTATCACGGTGACTTGAATGAGAAAATCCACATGAGATGGGAGATGAAGAAAAAGGTTATCAAGATCGAAAGTAATGAGGTTGGAATCTACCAGATCAAAACCTCCAATGGAAGATAATAGTGCCTTTCGTTGTGATGGAAATGACTGAAGGACTTCCAATGCCAACATCGCCGAAGGCGATTGAGCTAAATCCTCTACAATTTTATAGTGTTTAGCAGCTCATGCGTTCAGATTGTAAGACGATTTCCAAAGAACACCTTTTGGAGGTGGTCAGATTATGGAATCACTACTAGGTCTCTCAATCTAGAGAGGACTAGAACTAGGAGGTACAGAAGAGGAAGGATTATGTGTGGCATACTGTTCAATAGGAGCTTTCGATGGACTTTGGTAATATTTCAATCACATGGCAACAAAAATAGGTTTTATGACAGCTATAAAAACTTGGGAGCTTCCGGATGATTGGGGTTGATCTACCATTTGTGTCTGCTAAGATGCAAATGGTTCTTTCAAGACAACCAGAGTCCCAGGTGTGCCCTTCAAGGGACGGGCAACTTCGGCATGCCAAGGAAAATCCTTGGTGTAATGGTCATCATCACATATCAAATAGGGATATCTAGTCTTGTGTTTGGAAGCGTCGTCAGTAAATATTTTATTGGAATCCTGTTTAGGGTTATTAGATTTGGATTTTCCTTTTCCTTTTTTCTTACCTTTTGAAGATTTTTCTACTGTAGTGGATGGGACAACATTTACCTAAGAGGTTTTACCAGGATTCTTCTGGTTATTCTAAGGTTTGGAGGGTGCAGTGGCAGTGGTGGACTTAGACTTTGAAGAAGCCTTGGGTGCGCCATATCAGCATGGGCCACTGACCCACTAAATCCATCAACGGGAGATGTATCAGGAGGTTGAGACGATGTTGGATAAGCTGAAAGTCGTGGTACATTAGGTAGGATCTCATATAGAGTTCTAGATTTGGAATAAACCAAATCTATATATTGAACGCAAGCAGTGACTTCCTCTTCCATCATGGAACCACCCATGGCGATATATATTGCAATTTGTGGAACAAAATATTTCGCAAACCACGCAGTCAACAACTAATCGAGGATATCGAATTTGATGAGGAAATGTCTACGCCTCCATTCGTAGATGTAATCTGAAATATGGGTAGCATTTGACTATTGTAATGATGTGAGAAGGTGCGTTTCGGTCTCATACCGGAAAGGTAACTGGAAGTGAGTGAGGAAGGCCATGGCCAAGGTGTTAAAATTGAAGAAGACACCTCGAGGGATTACAATATACCATTTATCCACGACACCTATGAGAGTGCATTGGAAAATATGTAGATGAATTGAATAGTCAACCCAATAATTAGAAGATCACCATAAGTGGTACATCATTAAATGGTCTTGGGGGTCTTCCCTAGACTTACCTTAAAATTTTTGGCAATCTCCCGGAATCTTGGTTGGAACTGGAGGCCAATGCAACATATGTTGGATGGGGTCATTTGTCAACTTAGACACATCTGACTGTTCCAATGTAGCAAAAAATGGAGGGGGAGGATGATGAGGAGAAAATGGTCTTTGGAAGTTACCCATATGAAGGTTCCAACCTAGTTGATATATATTCCCCCCCGAATAGGGCATATTTTGACCTACATACACATACTGCCCCCATTGTTGGTAAGGAACTTGTTGTAGCTATTGCTGAACGTAGGGACCCTACTAGGACTGTTGATGAGGCCCCTTTTTGGTGTGAAATTACAATCCTTTCTAGAAATATGGTTCTGTATGAGGTCCTTTATGAACATGACGTCCAACTTGGGGTCCTGTTTGGGTTGGCTGGTACTGAGGGATCTGTTGATATTGAGTACTAGGTTGAGGCCCTGGCTGGGGTTGCTGGTACTGACCCTAAATAATTTGCTTGTATTGGAAACCAGGCTGATTGGGGTGAGAACTAGGTTCACCCAAAGGGATATTCAAAGCAGTTTGGGTGTAAGGACCACACTGAGGGTTAGTCACAACAGTACCCGCTGGATTATGGGGTCGTTGGATGTATTTCTGCGAGACGTTTGGTTGAGGAACATACTGCTACTACATATTCAGCTGTTGAACATATTGATGAGGTACGTTGGGTTGCTGAACATACGGATATTGTACGTTTGGATTTTGGAGATGGGGTTGTTGAACCCGAGAATATTGAACATGACGTTGCTGAGAGACAAATGCAACTGAAGTAGCTTGACTACTCAATGGAGAAGTTCCTCTGACAACATTTGTCGACTATGAAAGCAATGTTCCACCTAGACTAGCATTAGGTTGTCCCTCCCCCGAAATAGGTCCAAAGTTCAGATGTCCCCCACTAGAAAGGGGAGGTGCGTAAAGAGGATTGGACTTCTCCTAAGGCATGGACGAAACCGTAGATTATCCACTCAATAGTGGAACCAAATTAATCGTAGATAGCAACACAGTGGTAGTAGACCCTATTGAAATGGTCATTTGACCTATAGTCACTGTAGGTCGAACAACAGGTTGAGATACAACATCCATATTCGAAATGAATGGGTTTGAAGATGGGGGAATGCTCGTTGACCAAACAGGATCGAGAAATTGTTGAAAATGGCAACAATAAATAGTGAAGGAGGCCTCCTGAAACATCTTTCCTGATCCTAGTTGGGAAGTGATCACCTAAACTAGGTGGGGACCACACATGTGATTTTTGTCGAAAAATCTATTTTTAGACTATGTCTATTTTTAGACATATGGAGCATGGTCCAGGGATTGCAGTATGTTATTCTTGGAGTATTGGTCATGTTGGTAAAAATAGATGGGACTCTATTTTTTGGACTTATAGGTCGAAGTCTATTTTTAGACTGCCTCTCCTTAAAATAGGGAAGTCAAATATTATTTACCCTTAATAATATTTGGACTCTAAATTTCAGTTTTATCTCTTGGAGCACTTCAGTTTGACCCCCGGAGGTGGGGCATGCAGCTTCCAGAAGGATTTACGCTTTTCCTATGAGTTAGGTGAGCTAATGCATGGTTGACTTCAGTTAGAGCTCAAGTGGCGGAGTTCGGTGGAGTTGATGCGACAGTTAATGGAGGTGGTGTTCTGGTTAACTAGTTGAACTAGTTGTATTTAGTTTAATTGGCTAATACACTAGAGATGAGTTGTGTGAATTAAATATTATTTAATTCACTAATTATTAACTCATTATTCAACTAAATAACACATCAGTTTAACTCAGTGCATGGACAGTTCAGTGGCGACAAGTGAAAGAAGTAGATGAAAGGGTTAAGTTAGCTATCAGTTGTGACATCAGTTGTGCATGAGATTTGCACCACACTTGGAGGAAATTACCAATGACAATTGCGCAGTTGGAGCCAGTGAGATTCAAACCTGGATCTCTATTTAGACCAGCCTTGATTGCGCAATAGAGACAGAGAAGTAGTGGGTGTGTTTTGAACTTGTGACTTGTTCAAAACCAAGCTAGTTTTTGTGTAGCTTTGGGAGATAGCATTGAGTACTTGTGAGGAGTTTGTACTATGTATTTTCTGCATTTTCTCTCCATTTGTAATATACTATAGCTGGGGGTTTTCAGCTATAAGCTTTCCCCATACATATTGTGTTAATGTGTGTGATGATTTGATGTGCTATCGCTTCTATTCTTTCCGCATGTGACAATTAATTGTAGAAGAGATTATGTGTTATGCATGCAATTCGAAATTGATGTGTGATCGGGTTAATCTCCATTGAATAAGTGATTTATTCAGCAAATTTCTACATGGTATCGGAGCAATATTAATTGTCGAGATCTATTACGGTGATTGCAAACTTATTTCCTCGGACAGAGCCTGCATACGGGCCAGATAGCCTCCGGATTCATCTTTCTTTGGAAAGTGAAAGGTCTGGTAAAAGCCCATGTAGTCAATCTCTGATTTGGAAATAATTTTTTCTCAAGTGTAGATCGGAATCGATTGAGTTATCAGCTGGTGGTGAAATTTGAATTTGCAGATTTGTGTTCTTGGTGCCGCGGCGAAAATGTCTTTCATCGGTTTGCGACTCGAATATGCCTTGGAAGGAAGTTCGAATTATGTTGCATGGAAGGACCGCATGGAGGCTATATTAGATGATAATGGGCTGTTGGAATTTGTGGAGAAAGAGATTCCAAAGCCTACTTCTAATGATGCTGCTGTTGTGGAAGCCTAGCGAAAGAAACAAGCAAAATGTCGAAGGATCCTGTTAGAGGGCGTAAAGGATCACATTGTATCCAGCCTGCATGGAAAGGCTTCTCCATATTTGATGTGGAAAGCTTTGATGGATCTATACCAAAGCAAGAGTGACCAAAGGAAGCTGGCGCTCAAAGATAGACTCAGGAACATCAAGATGGAGAAAGGCGACAACATCGCAAAATACCTCACGAAGTTCACTCAGTGCAGAGATGAGCTGGGAAGTGTGGGGGTGACTGTCGAAGATGAGGATATGGTGGACCTGGCTCTCCTTGGTCTTTCGAAGGCTTGGCATTCCTATCAGGATAGTGTCAATGGTCGGGAGAAGTTTCCGGGATGGGAGCGACTGTGGTCGGATCTCATGCAAGAGGAGATCAGGAGGACTACCAGGGACGGATCTTCATCAAAGGTATCTGATGAAGAAGACTGCGCTTTGGCTGCCAAAGCAAGGAAGGGGAAGGGCAAGGAGAAGGCTTCTCAATCTGGTGCGGATGGTAAAGAGTGTGACATGTCCAAAGTGAAGTGTTTTCATTGTCACGATCATGGACATTACGCCACGAATTGCCCAAAGAAGAAGAAGAACAAGCAGGCTGCTGGATCTGCAGCTGGTGAGGCTCTTGCCTCGCAATTTGAGCTGGACTTCTCATTGATCGCATGCATTGTGTCTAGTGCATTGGGATCGGGGTGGTATATTGATAGTGGCGCTTCCTTTCACATGACGGGAGATGCAAATCTTTTCAGTGACTTGGTGGAGAAAGGTCTCCGGATGCATGTTGAGTTGGGCGACGGTGGACGATACAATGCGACCGGCATTGGTACCATAACCTTTCAGAGGGAGTCAGGTAAACTCATTCTTTTACAAGATGTATTGCATGTACCAGGTCTAACAAAGAATCTGATCTCAGTCACAATGTTAGAGGATAAAGGATATGAGGTTGTCTTTAGAGAAGGAAAAGTTTTCCTTTGGCACAAGGCAACGGGACAAGTCAAGAAGGTTGGGATTCGGGCAAAGAATCTCTAAAGACTTGAAGTAGATGGGATTTCTACGAAGCTTCCTACTGTTAGGAAGCGGAAGGAAGACATGCAACTGAAGCTTGAGAGGGAGCAAGTGTTGCATGCAGGCGAGAAAGACATGCAATTGATGCTTGAGAGGGAGCAAGTTTTGCATGCAGGTGATAGTGAACCTCGGGATGTGGAGCAGCCACAAGAGGATCATGGAGCAGAAGAGACCACTCATGCAGAGAAATTTCATGCCAGACGGGCAGAGGGAGTGCATGCAGCTATACCACTAGGTGTAAGGTGGGACGACATGCATGATTAATCCCATGAGGAGATTTCTGGGAAGATTCATGAGATGGTGTGGATCTCATGGATTGAACCTGGCTAAGAGGTGCCCACAGCGCAACAGTAGCAAGATCAGTTGGAGTGATGCAGGCAGATCAAAGTGACAGTGTCGGATACTGGAGTGCGGATCAGAGTTGACAGCAAGTGCAAGAGTGCATGGGTGCAAGAGTTCAACAGCGCAGTAGTTCACATTGACATGTACGGTTGGCCAAGTAGAAAGTCAAAGGAGCTGATGATAGATGCATCAGACTGATTGAGTTGTTTGGAGCCTATTCAGTTTCAGAGGAGTTGTAGAGCAGATGCATGGAGTTGCATGGCGCTTGTGAAGGTTGCAGGGCGAATGTATGGAGTTGCATGTCGCATACAAAGACAGTACTTTCTTGTTGAGAGGGAGTGTTGAAGATTGCAACAAGAAACAGTGAAGGAGGCATCCTGAAACATATTTCCTGATCCTAGTTGGAAAGTGATCACCTAAACTAGGTGGGGGCCACACAAGTGATTTTTGTCGCAAAGTCTATTTTTAGACTATGTCTATTTTTAGACATATGGAGCATGGTCCAGGGATTGCAGTATGTTATTCTTTGAGTATTGGTCATGTTGGTAAAAATAGATGGGACTCTATTTTTTGGACCTATAGGTCGAAGTCTATTTTTAGACTGCCTCTCCTTAAAATAGGGAAGTCAAATATTATTTACCCTTAATAATATTTGGACTATAAACTTCAGTTTACTCTCTTGGAGCACTTCGGTTTGACCTGGAGGGGTACAGGGCATGGAAACTCGGAGAGGATTTACACTTTTTCCTGAGTTAGGTGAGCTAATGCATGGTTGACTTCGAGTTAGAGCTCAATTCGGTGGAATTCCAGTTGGAGTTGATGCGACGATTAAAGGACGCGATTTGTGTTCGGTTAGTTGAACTAGTTGTGTTAGTTTAACGCTAATACACCTAGAGATGATTTATTGTGAATTAAATATTATTTAATTCACTAATTATTAACTCATTATTCAACTAAATAACACATCAGTTTAACTCAGTGCATGGACAGTTCAGTGGCGACAAGTGAAAGAGGTAGATGAAAGGGTTAAGTTAGCTATTAATTGCGACATCAGTTGTGCATGAGATTTGCACCACACTTGGAGGAAATTACCAATGAAAATTGCGCAATTGGAGCCAGTGAGATTCGAACCTAGATCTCTATTTAGACCAGCCTTGATTGCGCAATAGAGGCAGAGAAGTAGTGGGTGTGTTTTGAACCTGTGACTTGGTCAAAACCAAGCTAGTTTTTGTGTAGCTTTGGGAGATAGTACTGAGTACTTGTGAGGAGTTTGTACTATGTATTTGCTGCATTTTCTCTCCATTTGTAATATACTATAGCTGGGGGTTTTCAGCTATAAGCTTTCCCCATACATACTGTGTTAATGTGTGTGATGATTTGATGTGCTATCGCTTCTATTCTTTCCGCATGTGACAATTAATTGTAGAAGAGATTATGTGTTATGCTTGCAATTCGAAATTGATGTGTGATCAAGTTAATCTCCATTGAATAAGTGATTTATTCAGAAAATTTCTACAGAAATAAATATGTAGCTCCCGAAGCTCCTAAAACAAGGCTTTCAAGAGAGGTATACCCATGCAGAAGTGAATATACAACTTTACTAAAGGGTATTCCCATCTCACTTCTTGTATATTGAGGAGTGATGACGTAAGGATATCCTTCAAGAGGAAACATGGATGAGATTTCTTTTGGAATGTGAATTGCAGTGGTTTCCTGTAAATTTCTCTAAGGGGCACTCACGAATGGAATATCATCAATGTTAGATTCCATTTAAGGAGGAAACAATTGACGAGCAGTAGTGTGAGATGCTACTGGAGAAGCAGTAAGGGGAACGTCAGGTTTTTCAAAAGGACTATAAGCCTGTTGAAGTGAGACCACTATTAGATTGAAGAGAAAATTTGGAGGAAATATCGTAAATTGTGCAAATTGTTCGCGACTTTCTAGCTCAGGATCCTCAAATGATGATGAAAGAAAATCGCCAGGTGGTGGACAAGAAAAAACGGTTTTACACTTATGACAATTCCAAGTTCAGCGCCTTTAGCTTCAAGGGGTCTAACTGGAAAATGGTGGACCCTAAGAGGATGTTCTTAAGATCCTTCAGAGGAGGAAGGAGGTGAATCTGATGATTCAGCCATGGTGACCTTTAAGGAAAGATCAAAGAGAGAAAAGGTGAATCAATTTTGATTAATTTAAAATTTAAAATTAACGAAGCAAAGATGAGGCCAAAGAACTGCATAGGTAAGATGTTATTACAGGGATTTTATTTTAGAAATTAAACAAAAAATAAATAAAAAAGGGTGAACTAGGCACAAAGGATTACCAGGTATTTGTGAACTGCAATATACACCTTAGTGATAAATGATAGAAAAAATTACCAAGGACTTAACGTACTACGGCCAATCTCCCCGAATGTTGTGTTCGGTGTATCAAGTCTACAAGGCAGCCAACTCAGCTACCTATGGCAGGATTTCAACCTAGTGGTGTCTCCCCATATAACTCGACGGTACGTGGGAGTCCAACCCGTAGTAGTGATTTGTAATGTGTAACCATATGATGAGAGTGTCCCCTTATAATCTTCATATGTGAAGCATAGTCCTATATACTTCCATACATGGGACGGGGTTTCACCTCTGGAATGTAACAAAAAATATTTGCAGCAACTCCTATGTTTAATGATGCCGAAGCACATCTCTATCATATACCTATAAATGTTTTTGTTAATTTAAAATTCTCCTTAAGGCTAACTGGATAAATTTTAAAGTTGATCTTCAGTTAAGTCTCAGTTTAAGGCTCAATATCAATGTCACCTTAATCCTATAATGTAGCTAAATGCTAAAAGATATTCTTTCGATTTCGATGACTTCTAAATTGATGAGGGAAGAAGTGAAAACAAGAGTGCAAGTAATGAAACAAACAATTATGCACCCCCCCTCCCCCCAACTAGTTCGAAACTACTGAAATGTTTCTTTTAAAGATCAAATTCACTTTCACTATTCCCCAAAATGAAAACTTATTTAAAAATGAAATTTCCTCTCTTTTCACTAAGATGCATAACATTTGTTTGTTTTTATTCTATTTTGAAAGCTGAAAATGCAAATGCAATCAGTGAACTAAAGTAAAATCAACCAAATTAATAAAAAAATGCAAAAGAATCATCTTCATTTTTCTTTCTATCGAATGGAAAGTAAGATCACTTCAAAACATGTACAAATGAAAATCACTTTAACTCTTTTTCAAAACGATGAAAAATAAACCAAATCCAGATTTCAAAATGAAAATAACTTTAAATTTAGTCTTTTAAATTCAGGAACTAAATAAGACACATCCCTCCAAACTTACGAAACAAAAAAATTCTATTTTATGTTTAACACTTAATTAAAGGTGATCTCTAAGTGTTGTGCAAATTCAAACAACTTCAAAACAATCTAGAAGAAATGTGCCACAGTGTTTGAACTAAATGGAATAGAACTCTAAAGCAAAGCCTACCAACTCTCTGACGATAAATAAAAGTGACAAGTGAAGGGAAATTGACCAGAAAACCTAGGGAATGTTTAAACTTCACTCTAACCACAAGCAAGTCAAAGAGACAAAACCAACCATTCAAACAACCCAAACAAACCAAATCCAATGGCAAGAGGTCAAGACACACTGGGAATATAGTGGAAACCCTAAATTTTTCCTATCCCTGGGATCAACACGTCTGTGATGAACATAACAGTGCTGAAAGGAAAATCAGCGTGATTGCTTTATATAAAACATCATTGTCAGTGCTATTATAAGGGCATAAAATGCGTTGAGTGCTAAAAACAAGGAAAAATAAAAAAATAATTCATACTAAAACCAGACCTAACACACTAAAATAACTATCAAATACTACGCAGACCTATAGAGTCCCAAGAAGACTTAGATCTTGATGATCAGTCAAACTAATCAGAAATCAACCCAAGAAAGGGAAGGAAGAGAGGCTAAAGCTCCCTAACGGAGTCGCCAATTTTGTTGTGAAGATAAATCCACTCTGTGAACAGAGGTGATCTCTCTAGCCCTAAAGTGGTTCTAGCAACTTAAAAGACTATTGAATGTAAGATTTCTTAGCTAATATCCAAAACAATATGAGAAATGGAATATGCCTACCTTTTCCTGATGTTATGCTTGAATCCTTTGATGATGGCCTCGATCCACAATCCCTTAGGCTCGCTCCTCACTACTAGTGACGTACGATTACCTGCAGGAGACAAAGAGACAATATAAAATGTAATCCAAGATGAAACATACATTGAACATTGGCTATATAACATATCAAGGAACATTAGAATATTTGTGCAAATGATTAGACACATGTGGAAAGAAAACACCATATGTTTTATTAATAAATATGAAAGATAGATCTTACAACCATGGCCTTGATGTTGGGGGCCTCCCTTTGGTGATGTATGAGTCCTTCACCTAAGCTCTTAAAGCATTCCTTCTCTCGAATAGCTTAGGTGTTATCACAATATAGGGATGCAAAGGAAAATGAATGATCAAACCAGCCCAACAATGACCAACCAGTAGTGGAAGGATTGGGATCGATTTATAGGAAGGGAGAAGAGGTTGGGAGCCCATGAAAGAAGGAGGAAGGCCATTTTCCAAGGGATAATCCCTCATTGATAAGATCATATCTCTAAAATAAGAGAGTTGTACCCTATCACCACCGACTAACAACCAACTCACTGCCCTGGAACTTCTAGAGGTCGAACCTTCTCCTCCATTTGACAAAAAAATGCCAGAAAGGGTTCAACACAGTTTTCCCTGAAAAAAAAGTGCTAACAACACTAGGCCAGAACTTTCAACCTACCATCAACATAGGCAGGCCATTAGAGAAAAGCGTTGACCCACAAAATTAGGGTTTTGACTAAGTTTCTCGAGTGATCTTTCAAGGGAACTTTGTTTGAGTCTTTAGAGGATGTCTTTATGTATTTTGTCCAGGTGGAAATACTGCACAATATTTTTCATAGGGAACTTCAGGATCAAGGACGGGAAGTGAGAAAAGTGACAATTTACCATGTAACAATGAAGCTGGAGAAGACCCTCACCATCCCACTTTCTTGAAGTGAAATAATAACATGAAGAATCTTAGGTCCCCCTCTCTATGAGAGTTTATTTTATATATTTTATTTCTATTGTTATAATAACCTAGGACTTAATGGCTAGCAACCAAGCTATATCCAACACTGGCATGTCTTGCTTCTATTATATTTAGTGGCCAACAACACAACTATACTTAGTCAGTAGGGGAATTTTGAGGTCTAAAATGGGCCTCCTAAGAAAATTGTACAACCAAAATAAACTTTATAAGAACCAATTTGATTCAAGATGATGATGTCAACCATGAGGGATGATTCACTATTTTTGGAGTAAAAAAAGTAAAAAGATTTGAAAATAATAAAATAATAAAACTACTTTTCCAACTCGTATTTTTAACTTATCTCCTTAAGGTTTTACTCAAATTTTGAGCATGATTACTTGTTGGCTGCAAAATTTAATTCCTCATCCAAGGAGTACCCATGTTGCATAATTTTGATGGACCCTACTACACAAAAAATGAGAAATACATGAAAAAACATGATTTCAATCTTGTTTTTCAAGTATTTCTCATTTTTTGTGTAGAAGGGTCCATCAAAAGTATGGAACATGGGGACTCCTTGGATGAGGAATCAAATTCTGCATGTAACGAGTGTTTCTGCTTGAAATTTGAGTAAACCCATATGGAGATAAGTTCAAAAAATAGTTTTTTCTTTTTACCCTCCAAAATTTGATGATGTAAACTAATCTTATTTTATTATTTCCACTATTATTTTATAATTTCCATAGGAGGCTCATTTTAGACCTCAAAATTCCCCTAATGATTATTTTATTTTGATTATATTATGAGACAATGGACAAGGGCCAAATATTAGTGTTTTAAAACTTGGTCTGACTTGACTCGATGGGCCAGTTTTGTGCCAAATAAGCCCTACTCCGCCAAGTAGATGCATGATGAACCCATACAAAATCCAAGTCAAAAATTCAGCATTCAATTAAAAAACACAAAAAACCAAAGCATTAAATTGAGCAAATTTCTATAAAGAGATCTCCCACC
Organism: Pinus albicaulis; assembly: GCA_034641835.2. Lineage (NCBI taxonomy): Eukaryota > Viridiplantae > Streptophyta > Pinopsida > Pinales > Pinaceae > Pinus > Pinus albicaulis. The sequence goes on from CM076580.1 coordinate 1,571,945,201, forward strand.
CATATATTTGTCTCACACCTTTCTCACAAAGAATTTATGAGTATTTCAAGTTTTGGAGCAGAGCTGAAATAGTGAAGAGCAATATGACGCTTGAGATTGGTGCTGGTTTGGAATTTTTTTGAGGTTGTTTGCAATGGATTTAGGCATCTTAATGATGAGGCTATAGTCCATCTTGAAGCTTGGAGGGGTTGTGGACCATATTCTTGTGTCCACTGCCCATTATTCTCATTTCCAAGCATGTTTTCCCTCTCTTTAAGTTGCAAATGTAGATCCTCTGAAATTTGCCCCTGTTTCTTATTTTTTTCCCTTCAAAATTCAAATATGTGCCTCTTTAAATTACAAATTCAAATCATCTCAAATATGACCCTGTTTTTAATTTGACTCGGACTTTTTAATTTGCACAAGTCTAAAATTATACTACTTGAATTTCAGAAATATAATATTCTCTTTCAAACTGTAGATTGGAATTTTACCATGGTTTCCACCCTTAGAGTCAACGATCCTGCATGGATCCATGTTGATCAGGATGATGTGAAAATTTATTGCAAATACTGCAAGAAATGCATTAATAAGGGCAAGGGGAGTGGGAATTCATAGATTTAAAGAATACTTGGCTAGTATAAGAGGCCAAGCTTCCCAATGCATGGCCCCATTAGAGAAGATTAGACATATTAGATTTGAATTGAAAAACCAACTTGCAAAATTTGAAGACAAGGCTAGGCCAAAAGGAGATGGTTGTATCATGTTTTTTCAAACTCGAAAGCATATGGAGGCCATTTAGAGCCTCATTGTTGCTGATATATATTGGACTCAGTGCCATTTTGAAATTTTTTTGATATATTCAGCTTTATATGGTATATGTATGTGCCATGAGCAGACTTTTACATATTCTATTTAAATTGTTTGGAGTCTTAAATATTTTTTCGTAAATCAAGTCACTAAAATATTATTAGTCAGAGTCTGAGTTTTGAAACATTGACCAACACATACAAAAACTTTCCATACTTTGTATATGAAATTATTCAAGCCAGTGGACTTGATAGACTATATAGTAGTTTCAATTTGAGGGTTTCTCAATTGAATTCTCAAATAACATTTAAACATTTTGACAATTAGTATATACGAACAAATGACTTACCATTTTCTTATTAAGAAATTGGAAGAAACCAATCCAACATAATTAGGAAACTTCTCAAGAGGATGAAACACTCAAAACAAATATTTATGTGATCCTACTTGCTATTGTGCCCCTTACACTGTCTAGATAAACCATTCAGACCTCCTAACTAAACTAGAAGGAAAAATGGTCTTTGTACCTCCATTGTATTGGTATCTAACTGATTTCAATTTGATTTCACTGGAATTTTTGGAACGAAATTTGAGGAAGAAAACTTATCTTCCTCCCCAATATTTGTTGCATGACACTAAGGCTTAAAGGACCATGCATCTTCATCAAACTTGACATCTCAGCTGAAAACCATCTTCCATTTAGACAAAATGTAGACTTTGTAAGCCTTATATGTCTCATTATATCCCACCAAAGTACCAATCAAACTAGATGGTTCCAACTTGGTTCTATTCTCCCCAATGATATGAATATATAGAAGACAACCAAAAACACAAAAATGTGATACTTGTGGTTTCTCACCATTGAAATATGTTTCTAGTGTCTTATCATTCAATATCTAGTGTGGTCACATGTTCAAAATTTATATTTTTGTACAACATGCATATGCTTAAAGACTAGTAGGCAGATCTATGTCATGGATCATTGCCTTGGAAGTCTCTATGATGTGCCTATTCTTCCTCTCTACAACCACATTTTGATGTGTTTTGTATAGCATTGTCCGTCTCCCTCTTGACCTCTACTCCCCTGCAAAAAGAGTCAAACTCTTTGGAGGTATATACTCCTCTATTATCTGATCTCAACACTTTAATCTTCTCACTTGTTTGGTTTTTCTACAAAAGATTTAAACTATAAAAAATTCCCAAAGACCTCATCCCTTATATTCATGACATAAGCATAGAGCTTCTAAGAGAGATATATGAATCATCAATTAATGTTACCTAATAATGAGATTTAATTCATGGTTTCACATACATCTGAAATTTGTCCTCCTTTTCAATTTGACTCAAACTTTCTAATTTGCAAAAGTCTAGAGACATGCAACTTAGATTTTACATATCCAATGTTGCAGCCTATTTTTTGACATGATGCCAAGGCCAATGCTCCTTCAAAAGCAACTACAACTGACACATACAAATATAAAAATTGGAGGGGCCTTCCAATCAATGTTCATATTTGAGACTAAAGGTAGTTACACTATCACTCCTACAACAAGGAGCTAAACAAAATAAAGCAGCAACCTTCAGTAAAGTATCATAGGTCTGGAATGGATCTTGGAAATCCCATGCTTAAAACCTTCTAACAAAACTTCCCTGTCCTAGGTAGTAGCCCTACTATCCATATGCATGGAATCCTAGAAGATTCCAGAACGTGCTCTCATACCATGTCAAATTTGTAGACCATGGTAAGCAAAGCTACAACACATTGATCTACAAATACATATGATTTTCCAGAAGATTTATGATAAATTAGATATGGATCACAGAATTTTACACTCTCAAACAATTATAACTCTCAAAGTTACAACTATTATCGCATTAAATGAGAAAAAAACTAAAAGCACAATGAAAGGACTAAAACTACAATACCTCACTCTACTCTCATGCCCTAGTTTTATAACCATAGAAAATGGTCGTGAATTACAATCAAGTTTAGACTAAATCTGTCCTAGTTCCCAACCTACATGAAAAATCATGATAGAGAAGAAATGCACCCCAAATGCATGCACCCTCGTACTCTAGACTCATTTTGGGCTACCATGCGAAGAAAAAATAATGTAAACTATGAAACATGAACTATAAACTGAAAACGAGAACTTGAGCAAAAAAATCCCAAAAGCATAGGAAAAATAGCTCGAAAACGAGAAGTGTTGATGCTAGAATACCAACATTTTTTCTAGGGTAACTTTTCAACATGTTTTAAACATGGCAGTGAAAACAATTTTTTTTGGAGCAAAAAACACCCTGAAAACAAAAAGTGTTAATAGTGGAATATAATTTTTTTTTCTTCAGGATAGATTTTCAACATTTTGAAATAATGACATAAAAGATAAAATATCATGGCTCCATTAAACCTTAAAATTTAAAAAGTAAAATGAAAACAAAAAAAAATAAAAAATAAAAAATAAAACAAAGAAAAAAAAAAACAAAACAAAAGTTAAAAATAACAATAAAAAGTAAATACAAGTATATATTAGGAAAAAACATTAAAAAAAAAAAATGACAAAAAAAATAAATTAAATATATAAAAATATATAAAAACGAAAAACAAAAAAGTCAAACATAAAAATGTCAAAAAAAAAAAAAAAACCTACTATAAAAGATAAAACAAAAATAAAAATAAAAAAATAATTTCAAAAAACATAATTAAAGAAAAAAAAATACTTTATTGAATAATTAAAAAAAAACATTAAAATAAGTCAATAAACTATACATTAAAAAAACACATTTAAAAAAAAATTAATAAAATTTTAAATTTTAAATTTTAAAAATTAAAAAACTTAAAATTAAAAAATTAAAAAAATCAAAATAATAAAAATAAAAAACTAAAAATAGAAAACATTAAAAAAACGAATTATAAAAAATATTAAAATAAATAAGTAAAAAAAAAACATTAAAAAAAAATTTAAGATATAAAAAAAACTAAAATAACAAACAAAAACTACTAAAAAGTAAAAATAAAATAACTAAAACTAATTAAAATTGATTAAAAAAATTAATAATTATAATTTTAAAAAATAAAAAAAATATACAAATTCGGTCCCTTGGGCCACCAGTGTGCTCAAGCAGATTCTCATAATCGACTTTGAGCCCATTGGTGGCCCGAGGGGTTGTCTGTCGTGGGCGGGTGAAGCTACAACAACTATATTAGGATGAAAAACCTAAAGAGGAATAAGACCACTTGAAAAATGGTTAAATAATCAACATTTAACAAAAATGGTCAAAATCCGCATGAAAATATTCAACATTTAAAAAAAAATTCCACACTTCATACATTATAAAATTTAAACTCTAAAAGATAAGCCCTCTAAAAAAGGGGGTTGATGTTGCATCAACACTTTTCAAAATTAGCATGAAAAATCGCTAACATTTTTTAAAAAATGTTCATACCTGATACATGAGAAAATTTAAAGTGCCAAAAATATGCTAAAGACAAAAAAAAGTGTATTCTGAATCAACGTTTTTTAAAATCAAATGATTTTTTGCTACCTCAAAAAAAGGGTGTATTCTGAATCAACACTTTTCAAAATCAGATGATTTTTTTCTACCTACAAAAAAAGTGTATTCTGAATCAACACTTTTCAAAATTAGATGCATTTTTTCTACTTCAAAAAGGCGGTTACTCATATCAGTTCCTATTTCAAATTTTACATTGTTAAAAGTATGCTAAAAACACTTTCCAAATATATGAAATATGTTTTTAACTTCTTATAAAATAATATTTTTTCTAGTTTAAGAAAAGAAATCTATTCTAGTTCTGGAAAAACCATAAATGAAATAAAACTTGCTCAGAGTAGATTAGTTGTCGAAAGACTTTCAACTGTCTACATCAAACAAATATGCCTCACTTGGAGGTTTTTCTAGTGCACCCTCCACCATCTTGGATCTAAAGTTACAAAATGTGTGTTTCCTATAAAGGCATATTGTGAAGACACCATTAGAAAAACCAAGTAAATATTCTAACAATTTGGAGGAGATTTATCACTTTTCTTCTCTTCTTCATATCTCTATTCACTCTAGCTTACATGTCATAACCTTCAGAATCCCAATTTCAAGAATTAAGTGAAATCAATCCCAAGAAAATTGATGATGGACTTGAAGTTTAGGGTATGTTTATGTGGTTCAAAGTCCTTGGAGAATGGTAATTGTTACATCTAAGGAATATTTGTACCATGTAGATTTGCCCAAAGGAGTCACCCCCTATTGGATGGACAAAATGTTGCTACCAACAACAAGCATATGGGAAATTACTTGGCTCACATCATCCCCAATGTAGAGTTTTCAAGAAAAAAGAAAAAATATTCCTCTTTCACCATAGATCTATAATAGCATGCCAAAGAAATGATATCCTATCATATGAATTCAGCCTCAAAGAAGAACCCCCTATTGAATGGTATCAAGGGAAAGCTACAACAATTCAATGATGAATATTAGTTGTTGAAAGCCCTCCAAGGATCAAAGCTTTCTCCAAAATCCATGGATGAGAGATAAATAGAAGACCATGAGGCCGGAGAAGACCCCCACCATCCCATTTCCTTGAAGTGAATAAATAACACGAAGAATCTTAGGTCCCCCTCTCTATGAGGGTTTAGTTTATACATTTTATTTCTATTTTTCTAATAACATAGGATTTAGTGGCTAGAAGACAAGCTATATCCAACACTGGCATGTCTTGATTCTATTATATTTAGTGGCCAACGACCCAATTATACTTAGTATTATTTTCTTTTGATTATATTACAAGATAATAGACAAGGACCCCACACTAGTGTTCTAAAAATTGGCCCGACTTGGCTTGATAGGCCAATTTGATACCAAATAAGCCCTACTCAGCCAATTATATGCATGATGACCCCATACAAAACCCAAGAAAAAAATCAGTAAAACACTCAAAAGACACAAAAAACCAAAGAATTAAACTTAACAAACTACTATAAAGATATCTCCCGCCCCTCTATTTGTCTCACACCTTTCGCATAGAGAATTTGTGAGCATTTGGAATTTTGGAGCAGAGCTGAAATATTAAAGAGCAATGTGACACTTGAGCTTGGTGCTAGTTTGACATTTGTTTGAGGTTGTTTGCAATGGATTTAGGTAGCTTAATTAGGAGGATATATTTCATTTTGAATCTTGGAGGAGTTGTGGACCAAATTATTATGCCCACTACCCATTATTCTCATTTCCAGGCATGTTTTCCCGCTCTTTAAATTGCAAACGTAGATCCTCTGAAATTTGTCCCTGTTTTTAATTTTTTTCTCTTCCAAATTCAAATATGTGCCTCTTTAAATTACAAATGTAAATCATTTGAAATTTGTCCTTGCCTTGAATTTGACTAAGACTTTTTAATTTGCGCAAATCTAGAATTATGATACTCGAATTTTAGAAATCTAATGTTCTCTTTCAAAGCTGCAGATTGGAATTTTATCATGGTTTCCACCCTTAGAGTCAAAGATCATGCATGTATCCATGCTAATTTAGATGTTGTGAAAATTTATTGCAAATGCTACAAGAAATGCATTAAGAATGGGAGGGGGAGTGGGAATTCATAGATTTAAAGAACACTTGGCTAGTACAAGAGGACAAGTTTCCCCATGCATGGCCCCATTAGAGGAGATTGGACATATTATATTTGAATTGAAAAAACCATCTTGCCAAATTTGAAGAAGACAAGACTAGACCAAAAGGAGATTGTTGTAGCATGTTTTACGAGTCTAAATCCTATGGAGGCCATTTAGAGCCTCATTTTTTGCTAATATATATTGGACTCGAGTGCCATTTTAAAAAAAAATATTATATATTAATATCTACATGGTATATGTATGTGCCATGAGAAGACTTTTGCATATTCTATTCCAATGGTTTGGAGTGTTATATATTTTTTTGGTAAGTCGAGACATTGAAATAACATCAATCTAAGTCTGAGTTTTCAAAAATTGACCAACACATACACAAAATTTCCAAACTTTGTATATGAAATTATTCAAGCCAATGGACTTGATAAACTATATAGATGTTTCAATGTGAGGGTTTCTCAACTGAATTCTCAAATAGCATTTAAACATTTTTACAATTAGTATATATGAAAAAATGACTTACCATTTTCTTATTAAGAAATTTGAATAAACCATTGCACCATAATTAGGAAACCTCTCAATAGAATGACACACTAAAAACGAAGATTTATGTGCTCCTACTTGCTCTTGTGCCCCCTCCACTATCTAGTTAAACCATTCGGGCCTCCTAATTGGACTAGAAGGAAAAATGGTCTTTGTACCTCCATTGTACTAGTATCTAACTGATTTCAATTTGATTTCACTAGAATTTATGGAACAACCTTTTCGGAATAAATTTTATCTTATCCCCCAATCTTTGTTGCATGAAACTAAGGCTTAAAAGACCATGCATCCTCATCAAACTTGACATCGTCCATTTAAAAAAACTGTAGACTTTGTAAGCCTTATATGTCTCATTGTATCCCACCAAAGTAACCTTCAAACTAGATGGTTCCAACTTGGTTATTTTCTCCCTAATGACACGAATATATATAAGACAACCAACAACACCAAAATGTGATACTTGTGGTTTCTCACTAATGAAATCTGTTTTTGGTGTCTTATCCCTGAATATCTAGTGAGGTCACATATTCGAAATGTAGATTGTTGTAAAAAATGCTTATTCCCAAAGACAAATGGTAATATATATGTCATGAATAATTTCCTTGCAAGTCTCTATGATGGGCCTATTCTTCCTCTCTACAAAAACAATTTGATGTGTTTTGTTAGGCACTGTCAACTCGCTCTTGATCTTTACTTCCCTGCAAAAAGTATCAAACTCTTTGGAGGTATATACTCCTCCATTATCTGATCTCAACACTTCAATCTTCTCACCTTGTTTGACTTTTCTAAAAAAGCTTTAAACTCTCAAATATTCTCAAAAAACCTCATCCCCTGATCTTCATGACACACACACAGAGCTTCTAAGAAAAAATAAATGAATCATCAATTAATGTTACCTAATAAAGAGTTTGAAGTCATGGTTTCACATATATCTGAAATTTTTCCTCCTTTTCAATTAGACCTAGACTTTGTAATTTGCAAAATTCTAGATACATTCAACTAGGATTTTAGAAATCTAGTGTTGCAACCTCTTATTGGACAGGATATCAAGGCCCATGATCCTACAAAAGAAATTTCAATGGACACATATAAGAAAAAAAATTGGAGGGGCCTTCCAATCAATCTTCATATTTGAGACTAAAGGTAGTTACACTATCACTCCTACAACACAGAGCTAAACAAAAAGAAGAAGCAACCTTCTGTAAACTATCATAGGTACATAATGGATCTTGGACATCCCATTCTTAAAAATTTCTAAAAAAACTTCCCTATCCTAGGTAGTAGCCCTACTACCCATATACATGGAATCCTAGAAGATTTCATAACATGCTCTCATACTATGTTAAATTTGGAGACCATGGTAAGAATAGCTACAACATATTGATCTGCAAATACATATGGTTCATGAACAACAAATACAAATCTCAAACTCTCAAACTTAAATGCTCAAACTTACAACTATCATCGCATTAAATAAAATAAAAAACTAGATACACAATGAAAGGCCCAAAACTAGAATACCTCACTCTACTCTCATGCCTTACCTTTATGGCCATAGCAAAGGGCCATGAGTTACAATTAATTTTGGAATAAATCTGTCCTACTTCCAAACCTGCATGGAAAATCACGCGAGAGAAGGAAATGCACCCCAAATGCATGCACCCTCCTACTCTAGACTCATATGTTGGGTTACCTTTCTAGGAAAGTTGTGCTAAAAACACTTTCCAAATATATCAAATATGTTTTTTACTTCTTATAAAATAATTTTTTTGCTAGTTTAAGAAAACAAACCTATTCTAGTTCTGGAAAAATGATAAACGAAATAAAAATTTCTCAAAGTGGATCAACTATTGAAATATTTTCAACTGTCTACTTCAAGCAAATATGCCTCACTTGGAGTTTTTATAGTGCACCCTCCACCATCTTGGATCTAAAGTCACAAAAAGTGTGGTGCTAAAGGTACATTGTGAAAGCACTTTCAAAGCAACCAAGTAGATATTCTAACAATTTGGAGGATATTTATCACTTTTATTCTCTTCTTCCTACCTCTATTCACTCTAGTTACATGCCATACCCTTCAGAATCCCTATTTCAAGAATTAATTAAATTGAATCCCAAGAAAATTGATGATGGAATTGAAGTTTAGTGTATTTTTATGTGGTTCACATTCCTTGGAGAATGGTAACCATTACATCTAAGGAATATTTTTACAATGTAGATCCGCCCAAATGAGTCACCTCATGTCAGATAAACCAAGAAATTGACCCTGATAGTGTTGAGTGAATTGAATCTGTGACCTAATAGTGTCGAGTGAATTGAATTGGTGACATCTCAATAGTAGATGTGTTTTACCAACAAGGACTCGACCAACTGGGCTAACCCTTCAAACTAATTTCAGAGTATGTTTATTTTCTAACTTTTGTATTTTGATTTTGGTTTTTCGTTGGGGTGGGCATGGCTTGTGTGGTCAAAATGACCTGATAGAATCATAAACAGCCATTGAACAAGGGTTAACCAAATTCAAGTCCATAGCCCACGTTTTGTTTAATATATTGAACATTCGGTTGCATATATGGTTTGGTAATGATATTTAGTAACTAAGGTAAATGGAAAAATAGTTCGAGAGCATAGATTGAAAGAAAAGATAAAACATGCCTAAAACATTTTGAGGCATTCCTCATTTCCCTCAGCTGAAAGTGTTTATGCATTTACAAACGCCAAGGCTAACCATGGCATGACCTCCAAGTAGATGCCAACTAGAAAACATCATCTCCTTGGTGCAACGATGCCATATTAAATACATATATCCATAAGTATTATTATCGATTCCCAATGATTTCCAAAAACAACCACCTTGAATTCTTCCTCCGTGTGATTCTTCCTCTTCGCCCTCTCCTCTTCAATCCACCCCCCCCCCCACGAAAGCAAAAAATCTCTTATTTTTTTATGTATGTCATCACAATTAAAACACTAAAATATCTTACGACAAATTATTTTCTTTTTCATTCATTTTCATTAATTAATGTGTATATATCTTCATTTCAAGCATAAAATTTATCGTGGACCTTCCCCCTCTTACTCACTTTGGAACTTGGATTTGTTTTCACTAGTGTTGTAAATACAATGGCAAGAATTTAAAATGTGCGCCACCATTAAATGGTATTTTTTTCAAAATTATGCTATATTGGATAATGTGATGTGGGTTTTTGTTTTCTAATAAAAAAAATATTATTTAAATATAAAATGGAATTTTTGTCTCCGTAATATTAAGTTTATTTTGGGAAATTAAAAAGGAAAATGTTATTATCCCTATTCATATTTAATTCTTGGGAGATTAAAAAGGAAAATGTTATTATCCTCATTCATTTTTAATTTGTGCTTAAAATATATTTTTTCTTCATAAATTTATTATTGATTACATTTTTTTGTCAATCAAATATTGATTGAGGTTGGCAAGATATCAATGATCTCATTCTCATTTTTATAATGGAGAGAAATACAAAAATTTACATGTAGATATTGAACATTGATAATGGACGGTGATACAAATAGTTACATGATTAATAATGAAGATGACGGGAGGCACTCATCTCCTTCTCAACTCAATGGCACCTACCTCAAACCCTTATAGGGCTCCACCCATAGATTGCACAAGGCCTTTGGATTGTAAAGCAAAGCAAGGAATTCAATGATTTCAAGGGAGAATCAGAGCCATGACACTTCTAAATATCATTTGGATTCTTGTTAGGTGTTTCCTATAACCAATCTCAAAGGATTTCTCTCATGTTTTATGTGTTTTTCACAATAATTCAACCTCGTAGACTTACTTAAAAAGCACATTATCCTACATAACTTAACAACCTTTCAATGATGGAAATAGACATGTATATTTTGATGATGGTGGTGTACATGTGTTTTTTGTGTATCCTATTGAGGGTGACAGACGTGTCTTACGTTTATCGCAACATGCACGTGTATTGCATTGATGGTACTGGCATGATGTCTTTTATTGGTATTGCACCGAGGTATATGTTAACGGTGGTAAGCTCTTATATGGGATTGGATATTTTGATCATCACGGTTCCTAGTGGTTTTACTTTCATTGAAATGTAGCTTATTGTATACAATTAAAATGACTAACATAAACCATTGATTCATATGATTGTAGTACTTGTTAGGTAGTCATTTTTTTGTTCCTAGACTAAATTAGTCATTCACATTAGTCATTTTTAGCTTCATTACTTATTAGCTAGTCTTATATTTTATCCTCAAACTAAATTAGTCAATTATATTAGTCTTTTTTAGTTAGGTTACTTAAGATTGCTTATTTTTGGTAGTATTTCACTTGGAAAAGTTGTGGTGACTAACATTTTTAGTCCCCTAGTCACTAATTTCTCATTTTCTACTAGTGATATATATATATATAGTGAGAGAGAGAGAGGGTCTTTAATGCTTACTATAGAGTTGACACATAACATTTAAAAGAACATTAATAACCAAAAAAATTATTATGCATGAACCATAATTAAAATATTTCAAAATTCTCTCTCACATATATTAAAAAATATATTATGGTTAAAACATTTCAGTAGTGTGTTGCTAAGTTTGAAGGACATGTGTCATTCATTCAAAATGGAATTGATATGTAGCTAAGAACCGATGTAAACCATCTTGACTATAAATTTACAATGCACGAGGGGCTCAAGGCTTTATAAGTGTTTTGTTTTATTGTTTATTTATATATTATTATTATTATTTAATTTTGAAAAAAATCTAGTAAATATTTGCAACTGAGGCCACATGATATATTAGAGTTAAGATGGTTTTTAAAACATTTTAGTGTTGTGATGTTGAACATGAGGAGATGTGTGATTATCTTGGTCAACATGGATTACACACACACCACTGGGGCTTCACTAGGGAACAATATCATACCACATGCATTCATATTGGGGGATATATATTGAGGAAAAAATGACATAATATATTGGGGTATATATAGGGGGTAAAGGATTTTTATATTGGTAGGTATACAAAATGGAACTTAAATTTAATAAACATATATAAAGGGGTATAACAAATGTTAGTAACTGAATGGACACCTACAATATCTAGTGAAAGTAGGGGTTTCTTAAATTGGGAAGGTGTATTGGGCTTGTATTAGTAGGGGGTTAAATAATGTGATTTTTAGAGGTATTTTCCAATATGTAGTCAAGTTAGGGGTATTTTTTAGTATTCCATGAACACACGTGATATGTTATAGGTTCATTGAGTGAAGCCCCTGTGACACACACACACACATTCTTAACAACTAACATATAGATCCCTCTTAATTGTTGATCTATCATGGGAAGAAATGGATAAGAATTGAGAAGTCTGTCAAGATTATTTTTTTCATGTAAAGGGGTTTCATCCCTCATGATATATCTGAAGTTAAGATGGATCTACGTTAGGAGTTAAAATTTCAATGGTGTTTTTCTATAATATGAGGTAAATGTGAAATTCCTTCCATGCTACACGTGGAGTTGGTATTTGGCTCTTGCACACACAAACATATAATCTGTGTGTGTGTGAAAAAAGAAGTGTAAATCCATCTTTACTCTCCATCTAGCATGTCTTGAGATGAATTAATATGTGAATATTTATTCCATTTAATTCAATTTATCACCACCATATTTATCGTTACACATTTTTTCTTCCCATATATTACTTTGTTGGGTTTGAACATTGTTTTCATTCTTTTTTAGGGTTAGCTTTAAAAAAAAAAAAAAATTATGTATTTTTAAGTAATCCTAATTTTTTTTCTTAGTTCATTGAGATTATAAAGAAACAAATTTGATTTAAAAAATTATGGAAGACGTTAGCAATGTTGGGTCCATTATCATTTGGAATACAATTTCAAATCCATTTTATCCATCATGGAAGGGGTACTATTAAACCAGAGTTGAAAGAAAAAATTAAGAGGAAATTTAGTGTTTATGAGACAAAAATGATATTCATCTTTGGTGTCCATATGCAAGCTTCAATTTGTAAAGACTTCAAAATAATATATGAGAGTGTGGACGATACACTAAAATATGAAGTGAAACATCAACTCAATATGGTCTTAAATCCTCTATGTGCATGACTACCAAATCTAGTAGAATTAGAGAAAAAATAATTAGTGGAAGCACCAAAACATAGAGAGTCCCACTAAATGCATAGTTGAAAGCAATGAATGTTTCCAAATTTTAATATTTTACCATATTATTTTAATTATCTAATTCTTGTATAACATATATATTTCCATTTGTTTCATATATACATTTGTGTGTGTGTGTATTCATAAATATATAGCATTTATGCTTATATTATAAGAAGTTGAATATATATATATACCATTCCTGGGCCAAACAGATTCAATGCTTGATTATGTAGCCATCTAATCCACACCTTTGCAAATTAATTTCTTTTGGAGATGAATAAAACATTTTAGGATGTAATTCATTTGGGATTTTCTTGCACATTGATGTGCCATCATCTTTCTAATTAAGGGATTAGGGAGTTAAAATTGGGAAGTCTCACATAGTTGATTTTGAGTTCATATGATAAGGCCTGCTCCACCATGTAAAGAGGAAAGTTGAGAAAAGAAAAATCTCCCCTCATATTCAAAGTGACTTTGTCATAAGCTAAGACTGCTTCTTCTATGGTTTTGAATGTTCCAAGCCATATCAATGCTCATTGTTGAGACAAATTTTGTACTTCTGCCACAAATTATTCACATGGGCACCTTTGCACCCCCCCATAGTGCATCCTTGTAGGTGGGAAATATGTGTACCTCGATTTTTGAGTCTTTTTTAAATGTAATGGTCATTTCCTAGGATTGGGAATGCCTTTGATTAGAATCTTCTCTCCCTAATCAACTATCACCAAAATCTTATGATCGTTTCCAAGATCTTCTTGAATTCTTACTACTAAGTATAACTTCCAAATTTCAATCATCAAAAATTCTTGTTGAGGCCTTCTTCAATTGCACCAAGGTTCCATCTAATTTGGGCCTAAATTTCTCTCCATGACTATTGTTGGCTTCATAATTTAGGAACTTCATTGAGCTAATCACTCTCGGGCCTTTCTATGGGGGTTATTATTTCACTAGTCCACTCTTTAAATACATGTTGATGGGGGCATTGATGGTCATGGTCATTATATGAGTAGCATACCATGTAGAACTGAATGTGAATGGATAAATTAGATGGATTGGAATTTGTGAATAAAGGGCCCTAAATGACCACACATTTCTCCAAATATTTAATGCATCTTTAATGTGCCCTATTTATCATCAAAATGTTCATCTCTAGGGATTGTAATTTGTAAGTTGGAAGGAAGAATAAGTCATCGGTAAAGTTTCCTACTATAGTAGCAAATGAAACAATAATGAACATGTGAATCCTTCCCTTTTTTTCTCAGCAATAAAACATTGAGATTCAAGTTTCGATTCTCTTCCTAATAATGTGCACTTAGCTTTAATGCCTTTGAATAACTGCTTCATCGATAAATATGCTACCCAATATTCAAATCCCATGTAGTAATAGTTATTTACCTCGTACCTGATATGAAATAGATTGGAAATGAGACTGCATTGTACCTACTTCCATCATATTATCTACCATCCAATGGAAAAAAACATGGTATTTTACTAAAAGACAAAGTAGAGGGTGATACATTTTACTTTGACATTATTCATTAGATCTTTATGAGCGCAAGCCTTGGTTTCAATTTTATTTAAATTATTCTCTCTTTATTCATGTCGATCTTTCATTTCATTCTTGAAATAGTGTCATGCAAATGTAGAATCATGTAAAAAAAGTGCCTTTTAACATACATTGAAATTCTCCACCATTGGAAAATATTTTTGCTAAGCCCTCACAATTTTTTTTGGATGTATATAGATTTGTGTGAGTATCATTGAAATATAGTGTTTGTAAGGAGTTTCAACATATCATTTAGATCTTCAAATTTATAATGTTTCTTCAATGTATTTTGAAATATGGGTTACTAAAACAAATCCTCATTATCAAATGTTGGACTATGGGTAATCAATATGGTCAGACTAGTCAAAATCATCATGGCTAAGAACAAAGTGATGTCTAATAAATTATATAATTTCTAGATTGTCCTAATTTAAGTTCATTTTCAATGAATAATTTTATATTAATTTTAACTAAAATATAATTATGTAACATCTAATAATATTTTTTTATGGGATTATATGATGCTCTCCAAACTCATTTATGTGTTTGTTATTTTTTATATTATGTTTGGTTCCCTTAACATTTTACTGTTATCTTCATACATATATAATCCAAATAGAAGAGGCCATCAACCATTTAATTGTTCATCTCTAGAAAATTATATATTTAATTTTGTGAATATATTAATTAGAATGAGAAATATTACAAAGGATGTTTGTTTTTTTAATAGTCATCTCAAGTGAAATATTTTTCTTCATTCTTCTATGGGTCAATTCGTAATAAATTTATATGGAATTCCTATCCTCGGAACTTGTCATTTAGAATCAATGAGTTATTTCTATTACAAATTTGTCAAGTTGTGACTCTCACTTGCACTTTGGAATAGTAAGCCCATTTGAATTAGTAATTTCCAACATTTAATTTAATTGTAATGATGACCCATGAAAGCTTCTTGATACATAATAACCTTATGTTTCTTCCTACCCCAATAGTCCTTGAAATATTTTCTTTATATATAATCAATATATTGTTCTTGAAAAGATCCATTAGAAACACTAATTGAGGTTGACATAATGGTGAAAGGAAAACTTAAAACTCCCCACATCACATTCTTCCATTGTATGTGCATTCACATTGACCCCAATAGAAATATTTTCGAAGTAATCATTTCATCAAAAAAGAACTTCCCCAACAATTGAAGAACATAATTACCACCCTAATTCACTTTGGTGTTTCATTTCTTCCACTTTAGGAGTATGCTAGTTATAGTCACAACAACAATTTTCATATAAAGAGTCATGGGTGTGAATAAAATGAAGCATATAAAATGATCTTGAGTTGTAAAATTATAATGAAACGAGAAAATTCAGGGGAAAGAGAAACTAATGGTGTATAACCTCAACTTGGTGAAGAAAGTGGTGCGAATTTTTAAGAACTTAATTGGAATTTTATGCCATTTACAAAGATTCAATTCTACATGTTCAGAAAAAGAAAAACATATGCAAAAATGGGACTCTTGATTTGGAAAATGAGAAATGGTTGTACCAAAAAAAATCATTTTAACTTCATTGAAAAAGAACAAAACAGAGCGAAAAATGAACCTATTGATTTTGATTGGGAAAAACGTAGTGGAGAGTGAAAAATCTTACAGATTTTCATTGAATTTTAATCCTACATAGTGACCGGTTTTATTTTTCCAAAAAGAAAGTGGGAAACTAGAAACTGAAATGGGAAAAAGTGAAAGAAAACTGGGCCATTTGATTTTGACTCGATAAAATGTTAATAAAATTTTCGTTAAAATACTCATGATATTAATCAAATTTTTTTTGTTGTTTATAGAAATTTAATCCCACTAACATTGAAAAGTGAAATGAAGAAAAAAATGAACTAACATCTAATTATAATGTGTACATCTAAAAGCGAAACATAGAGAAAAATATTGAAAAATCTATTTTTTCAGTATTATTAAAAATTACTTTCAAGATTTAATCATAATTTTAAAGTCTTATACATTTTTGTACAATACAACACTATGTGGATAATTGACTCAATTTTTTTTTCTATAATTTATTTGTAATATTCATGTCTTGATTTTTAAATATTTGTGCATTTTGTTGTTAAGTTTCATAGAAAATCATTAAAAAATAAAATCCTTAAGAATAGCTCATGCTTAAATAAGTTACTATCCACCATAATTTAAGCAAGTCTTTGAATAAAAATGTACAGAAATAAGATATAAATAATTATACTTAGCAAGAGTTACTTCCCACCACTATTTATATATTCCTTAGACATTTTAGCAAATAAGAGGAAAAATGTAAATGTGTTGACTTACTAGTAGTTACCATCCACCAAAATTTATAAAAATCCTTTCTCTGTTGATCAGCGGTTGTCATTGATGTCAACCCAAGCAACACCAGGGGCAAACCCAATATTGCATGGGAATTTTGACCTATAAAATTAATATATTTTGGTTCAATAATGCTTTTGATGGTTTCTACTTGTCGAGATGTTTCCGTTGATATATGGCACGACATGTAATTCTTCACAATTTGAGAGATATTCATATTTGAAGTTTGTACCCCCAGTTAGTGGGATAAAACCCCATGGGGTTGGGGCGTGGGTCATTGAAAAATCATAATTAATATTTTTTTAAGCTCCTAAAATCCCTCCCACGTTCACTTGTTGAAGCCCCTCTCAACTTAAGCATTTATATAAATTGTGATCTTCTCTTCCTCCTTAGGCAAGGGATTTCGCCATCTAAAATAGGTCATCGTGGAATTTTCACTCTAATGTTTTTTCTACGAAGGTTCAGAAGTTGAAATTTTTCTGAGACGAAGCAGAAATCCTAAGGAAGTTGCTGTAAAAATTTCAAATCAAGGTGCGCAACATTTTTGGAGATATGACCTGTGGAAGTCAGGGTTTTTGCAAGCTCCTGAAATTCATCTCAAAGAAGTGACCTTGCTAAATTAGTCATAACTCTCTCTCTGAGTATCGGATTGGAATTCCTTAAAAAGTGACGGATAGTGCACAGTCTCTAATTTTTTATATATCAATTTCAGAGCCAAATGAAGAAACAGTGATACTTGGCATGTCGTACAAGTGCGCTCTGCTGAAACAATCCATAATTAGGGCATTGTGAGAGATTGGGTATAAATCTCTCTTAAAGAATCCAAATTGGGTAAGACCTATGGCATTGGAAATATGACTCAGAGGAATACTACAGGACTGAAAATCAGATATTGAGGATCTAAAATAACAGAGATACACTAGATTCAATATTGAGCTCCTAGAAGGCAAGAAAAATCTAGATCATGTGTTATCAAGGGTTGCAAAGGACTAGACTTTCTACGGAAGCAAAGCAAAGCAAGGTGCATCAGAGGGTACCATGACAAGAGCATCAACCAAGGTGCATAACAGTAGCAAGAAGTTCATCATATGAAGTCTTTAAGTGGGCAGCACTACATACAATCATTGTAAGGGTATCATTGTACTTAGTCATTGTAAATACATTATTGTACAAATTGTACTAATATCTATCTGCCAAGGGTTGAAGAGGTAGTGCTGGGAGGTCTAGGATCATCATTAGGTGGTTGTGTCAAAGTTGGGGTTATGGTCTAGTATATCTTCTTCTTCTACATCATTCTATATCATTGTAAAGTGGACCATTTTCCCTGGTACGGGAATCCATTCTTCTTTTATTCTTCTATAGGGTGGTAGGGTGGTGCTAGGGTGAGTTGTAGCTCATTGGGTGTTGGGGCATCCGTTCAGTTGACTACTGAAGAATCTCGGGCATTGGAGCATCCATCCAGTGGGAGTTGGAGAAGAATGCTTTTCTAGATTCTAGGAAGTTGGAGCTTTATTTTCAATTAGAGTTGAATATTAAAGAATTATTAGAAAAGCATTAGGTGGTTTTTGTCCCGGAGTGGGTTTCCACCTTAAAAAATGTGTGCATTTGTGTTCCTCCTGTTTTTTGCTATCATTGTACAAACACTGATAATAATTGAAGATTAACTAATGCTCTAATTGAAAGGAATACTGATTCACCGCCCCCCCTCCCCCCCTCTCAGTATTTCCAACATTCTCCTTAGTAAATAGAACAATGTTTCACTAAATGCAACAACACAAAGGCAGTGGTTGTGGTCTCTTTAATATTTGGTGTCGGTGCCCTTGACTTGCTTTTTTGTTTCGTATTAATAGTATTTTATAAAAAAATAAACTATGCAAGAAGTCCTCAATGTTCCCCTATCCCTTTTTATAGCGGATTTACCTTATTAATCCATTTTCATAGGGTAGGGACTATAACAATCGAATTGGAGACATAACATTAATATTTCTCTATGATAACCTATAGTTTTATCCTTTTTCATGAAATATACAATGGTTTCACCCAATCAAATAGACGTAATTTTTTTTCATGACCAATAAGAATTTTTTATCATCTTATTTGGCCTCTTCCCGAAACAAAGACGTTATATGATCTATATTGTTCATATAATATCTTGGTGAAAAGCGTTTGAATCTCTTGGTGAAAAGGGTTTAAATGTTTCTTTCTTTTCAAACCTAAACGAATGCTAGCATTAGTTCACTAGCATTAAATGTCTGGTTAATGATTTGAGGTTTTTGGTTTGTATTACTTAGTAATATATATGTGTTCTCACTTACGCTACACTACATCGCTGTAGGACCAAGTGGCTATGGCCACATGGCTATCTGCATGTAATAGCCATGTACATGTGCTACTTGTGATACATGTTGAATAGCCATGTGCATGTGCTACCTGTGATACCTGTGTACCCTTTCTTTGAAGGAGACCTTATACTGGCTGGATGTGGGATATTCACAGGGACTGGTAGCCGAAGATGGACGAGAAAGGAGGAGATTCCTGCGCACACCCTCTGGCAACAACTACATGGTTAGATTTTGTGGCTCTGCACTCAGTGACCAGAACCAAAGGCAAGAAAAACCAATCAATGTTGCAAGTAAGAAAAAATTGTATCCTTTTACTTAATTTTCCTGAATTCAGTGTTCACCTTGTGACCAGACCATTAACGAATGCAAACAATTTTTTAAAACGGAGCTAATTAATTTCTGAAAACGAAGCTAATTAATTGAAATAAAATGTACCCCTAGTAACAACTACATGGTTAGATTATGTGGCTCTGCAAGAAAAACCAATCAATGTTGCAAGTAAGAAACAATTGTATCCTTTTTAATTTTCCTAAATTCAGTATTCACCTTGTGACCAGACCATTAACGAATGCAAACAACTTCTGAAAACGAAGCTTATGTGTTTGCAATTATTTCTCTTCTTTGTTGTTTACTTGTGTGTTTGCAATTATTTCTTCTTTGTTGTCATCTGAGGATTCTAATTTCTTTCTGCTTGTAGGAATTCACGCATATCAACTAACCCTGATGCCTAACAGCTAAAACAAACAAATCGAATGCATGGCAGCTAAAACAAACAAATTGAACAATTCGAGGAAACCCAATTGAAACCCCATGTAACCCATGGCCAACACTCTTCACTCACTTTCAGAGAAACATGATCAAAGGCAAAGAAACACCAATAATTTATTTATGTTCTGTTTACAAAGAACTTGAATTTGGAGCAATTTGGTGAGTTTTGCACAATCAAGATTGTTCAAGAACATTTCCAATTTCCACACTCACCTGTTTTTAGAGCCATTTTTCCTTGATCACCTAAAATCTACTTCCACATTTTAGTTTGACCTCTAGCCCTGTCAACTCAAACTTCACAGCCATCAGCAGTCGAGGCAGAAGACAGAAGACAATTCCTTGGCCAGAACAGTGGGATTTTCATCAACGTCTGTATATAATGTTGGAGATCCATTGTGCTTCTTCCAGAAACGCATATAAGTTAATATTTTCCATACGGTATTTCGGGCATAGGTGAGCATGTCTCGACCTTGAATATTCTCCGCCTCTGGAGCTATTTGATTAACACAATCGAAAAACAACATATATACTCATTTCCAGATGACCACCCGCTATGCTCCACCAGAAGCACAGAAGAATGTTGAAAATATTAAAGTCACCTGCTAGCCTTTGAGCAGGAAGAAAAGAGTATAGAGGCAACAACAATAGAGATTGAGTGCACAACACTATTTATTAAAGAAGAATGGGAAGAACCGTAAGGACGAAATCAATGTTGATGGGCCACAACCACAATTGCAGAGGAGAATTAATTTTTGTTATGGGCGTAGCCATCTTTGCAGAGGAATGAAGACTTTCATAGTTCCAAACTACGGAAGAACAGAGTTTATTAAAAAGAGTCCTTTCAGGCTTCTAAAGCCCTCAACAACCAAAATGAAGAGAATTACTTAAGTGTCTTGTTGATGTGAAGATTCGCGATGCGATGCGATCACAATCGCAATCGCAAATCACAACAAATATATATTTCAAAGTACGAGTGTCTTGTTGATATGGAAGAGTTCTGCAAGCGGAACGTTTTCAGATAATATACAACCAAACCTTATATTATAATCGCCCTCCACCACAGTCGAGGCCTGTGGGTCCACAGACCACGCGGCAATTCAATATACAATCACAAAGTTTGAATCGCGACCATTTTTGTTTATGCCCCAATTACTTTAACCAAAGGGCGGACCTGATCTATTGTATAGGGCAAAGTTTATTTTCCAATCGCATCCGTCTCCCAATCGCAATCGGAAACTCTTTTGTGCGAGGCACGATCGCATAATGTTATAACACGGAGCCGACGTGTTTAGGGAGAATTGATAAGAGCTCATCGCGTCTGTTTTTCAATCGCAATCAGAACTTTTAGTTGGTCGCTTGTTTATTGATGAGCCCGGACCCGATTGGTTTATTAACTAGATTTAAATTTTGGTCCATCGCATCCGACTTTCAATCACAATCGGAACTGTTGTTTGGTGCATTTGTTTTATTGAAAATGTGGACCCGATAAACATTTTAAATGGATTTAAATCGCAGCGGAAGCGCATTGTAGTGGGCCCGAAGGTTTTACTTTATTACAGATTTAGTTTTAAGTTTAAAAGGGTCTTCTTATATAGTTTGTAATAAATTTTTTTATGTGCGGCATATAAAATCCAAAAGGCCTGAGAGCGTGTGTATCATTTTTGTAATGTTTTGTTTTGTTTTAGCACAGTAGTGCAGGAAATGAAAAACACAGCAGCGTTGTCTTTTGAGACCAAAAAAAAAAAAAAAAAAATTGGGTGTGCAATGTGTTGTAGCAGTAGTCACTATTTTGAATCCCTCTGTTAGAGGAAGAATTTGTAACAGTTTTTTTTGAAGAAATAGAAGTTTTTTCTCAGAGTTGAAACTCTGTCTCCTGTCAAGAAATTTTAATATTTTCTCCGTGTTGAAGAGGGGAGTTTTATTCTCCATTTGTTGTTCTGGAATTCTCAGAAATTCCAACGGATATCGAACTATTAAAGCTAACACGCTGCAATTCCAACGATTATTTCGCATTTCAGATTTTCGGCACATAAAATGTCCTCGGTTGACCATTCATTGTCGGTTGACCATCATTGTCGAAAATGAAATGAAAATCTCATTAGGCGTAGTGATTCCCCGACCCCAAATCGACAGGCCACAGAACCATCCTTTGAGTTCTTGTTGCGTTTCTAAATACAATGGACAAAGTCACAGTCAGATATAGTGGGCAAGGTCGACCATGAAAATATTTTCATGGAGTTCTTGTTGCGTTTCTAAATATAATGGACAAAGTTATAGTGAGATATACTGGACAAGGTCTACCATGAAAATATTTTCATGGAAAATATCCAAAACGTGGTTGTGTTCCTGAGTTTGTTACTTGGGAGTTTTGGACACATTTGCATATTTTGACGTTTGTTGAAGTGTATTCATATTTTCATAGGTTATATCCGAAGAAAACGCCAAACATTTAGTTGAATATTTGGACGTGTGTTGATGTGTGTTCATATTTTCATAGGTTGGCTTCGAAGAGAACGCCAAACATTTCGGTCCAACGGGAGGGACACCAAAGAGAGCTTCCCCCACCAGCTAATTGTTGAGAAATCATGGTATACCTATAGTTTTCCTAGTAATCGAGAATTCAAAGGTATAGGCCTATTTATACTCTCAATCAGTCTTTGTGGAGTTATCACCCACAAATTTCATTACGGTCATTCGTGATTATTCGGTGTCGAGTCAAATTTCATTACGGTAATTCGTGATTATTCGGTGTTGAGTCAAATAAATCTTTGGCAGGGATATCAGTTCCTGACGCACGTATATGCATCTCAGAAAATCGACTGTAGAATCCCGCTCTCAATATGTTATGTTCTATAATCGTTGGGGGCGTAATGTCTCCGAAAATTCCTACATGATGAGGATTTTTGAAGTCTTATCTCTAACAATGTGATCTCTCGCAGTTTTCCTATACAGGATACCTCATCTTTAGTCGCGATCAGTGATTCATCTTGAGCCATGAGTTTGCACAATCCTTGCCCTTTTGTTCTTTTAGTAACTTATCTCTCTCCACATCGTATTCCTGAACCTCTGTTACCCCAACTTTCATTCTTTGGATTAATGAGTATTCAAAAAATATCATCTTTCTTTCACAACCCCGCTCATAAAGACCATGGAGCTATCTTGTCTCGACTCATTTTTTTGTAATAACACTGTGACTATAGCTTGCTTTGATGCAAATGTAAATATTTTGAATCTTTGCTTTAGTCTGGTCTACTCAATATGGGAGCAGTGGAGATTCCCTCCTTCAGTCGTTTAGAGGCTTGCTTCGTCTTCAAATTTCCATTTTATGTCTACATCTTTCTCCAACATCCATGTGATGAGAGCATCTACTCTGTGAATTCTACGTAGTGAAGAAAATGAACTAAAGTTTGGTTGGGTGCCTTCATCCTCAACTCAAGCTTCTACTCGTTCAACCGGATGTGTTATATCAATGGCGGGATCAATGACTGAATCATCTGTCTGATGTGTTGGTTCTATTTGTTGGCATTCCAGGTCACCCTTTGTATTTGCAACAATGGCCCCTAAAGCAAGTTTAGATGCAATAGCCTAGTACTTCAAATGCTCGTCTTGGACGGAAATCGTAGAGTCATGGAGGGCACTACAACGATGATTGATGAATGTTGAACAATAGACAATGCTACAAGACAACATACAATTTTTTCCTCCCGAAAAAGGCTGGTTAGGGACTTGTTGCTTGCAACTCCTCTTGTTTTCATTATGTCCTGTCGGACCAAAAATTTCACCATTCAACAAACTTCCTTATGTTAAATAAAATTTTCACAGGCTTCTCCAAAACTACCAGATTCATTCATAGACTGAAATTTACCATGGGTTCTTGGATCCACTAGTTTCAAAAGGGATAATAGGCGATTTTTTCAGGACTTCGTGGTCCGTCTGGACTTCACTCAGTTATATCAATTTTTTTTCAAATGTAATAATTCACCGTTCAACCAAATGTAATAACTCACAGTTCAACCAAATTATACATGAGCATTCCATTCGAAAACTGAGAATATCATGCTACAGTAAAGAGAAATTATAGAGTATACTAATAGAAAACAAAATGATTCTATTCTTCTTCACTTGGGTCTCGCACCCGCGATATCAACAAACCCATATTTTTATACAAAACACAAGGAATTTCTTCCATAACAAAATAAGGATTTCGATATCAACAAACCCATATTTTTATACAAAACACAAGGAATTTCTTCCATAACAAAATAAGGATGTGTTGGTTAACAATGACCTTCCCAAATATGACATTTGGGCTCTTTTACAAGCCTTCTAATGAAAAAATAACAATTTTCCTCGATAGAGGAAGACATAAACAAAATAGGTAACAATATGTATGCATAACCATCCCTCAAGGGACACATAACCACAACAGAGCAATAATGTTGGAAGACATTTACATGGAATATATATACATATATATTTTTTAGGAAATCAAAATGTAGAGTGATTCTCCTACATCATACCCCATCAGAACAAACAAATGACTTCATGGACTCTTGTCCATGAGGTCTGCAATAATGCTGTCATGTTTGAGGATCTCTCCCTTACTCATCCAAACTACTTCTTCAATCAGAAGATCCTTCTATTTGGCCAAATACTTGTAATAATTTTTGTTCTTGGTCTTTTTTATGAGATTTTGGTTAAGAATCATCTCCATCCGTAACTTATTGGATGTTGGTAGCTGAGATTCCCACCCAATATGCTCTTGTTCATCATGTTTCTCCTCTCTAGCCTCTTCATATGGATATAAGTCTACAACATTAAATATAGGAGATATTCCCATATCAAGGGGTAACTCGATCTCATAAGCATTTTCTAAGAACTTTCTCAATAGTTTTTAGGTCTAATATTATTTAATTTATGTTTATTATATTCAAATTTTGGGAGAGGATCCTTCCTCATATGGGCTAAAACCATGTACCCAACTTTAGAATTTACTTCCCTTCTCTTAAGATTAGCTCACTACTTGTACTTAAGGTTGTTTTCCGGTAGCTTCCCCTTGACTTGCTCATGTATCATTTGCATGGTTGTAGAAAATTCTTCTACATCAACACTTAGAACTTCTTATTTTCCCAAATTCCTATGTTTATAAATACCTTTGGAATGCATGTCATATACAATTTGAAATTTGTACTCCTATTAGGAAAATCATTATAGGAAAACTCAACTTGTGGGAGAATTTGATCCCATTATTTATTATTTTTGTTAACTAGACACCTCAACAAATTTTCCAAACATATATTAACCACCTTAGTATTCCCATCTATGTGGAGATGGTAGGTTGAACTATATGTTAGGTTTTTTACCAATTTCTTACATAAAGTCCTCCAAAAGTTCCCAACAAATTTTGTGTCTCAATCTGAGACTACACTCTTGAGAATTCCATGAAGTCTCACTACTTTCCTTGAAAACAAACTAGCAATGTGGGTAGCATAATTTATTTTTTAATAGGGTATAAAGTGTGTCATCTTGGAAAATTAGTCCACCACTAAAAAAATGGATCATGTTTCCTTTGAGTTTTTGGAAAATCCAGAACAAATTCCATACTTATGGCTTCCCAAGGATTATCAAGTATGGTAAATGGCTAATATATCCCAACATTATTTTGTATTCCTTTAGAATACCGACAAATTATGCAACCATCCACAAAAATTTTAACATTGGTCCTCATTCCCGACCAATGATAAAAATGAACTCAGAAGTGAAATGTCTATCATAGCTAAAATGACCAGCTAGCCCTCCATTGTGCTTCTTCTTTAGCAGATTATCTCTCATCGGCCCTCTTCAAATGCATAGTTTGTTGCCCTTAAATAAAATTCACTCTTGAATCATGTATTCTAGCCATTGAATTTGATCCCTAATCACGTGGTTTTCACAAGATTCATAAATTTCTTTGAAGTCTAAATCTTCCTTGTACACTTCTGGCAAGTGTTCATATCCCCAAGTGTTGACTTGATATTATTGCAAAACCAAGTATCTTCTGATCAAAGCATCAACAATTTTATTAGCATTTCCATTAATATGTTTTAAAACAAAAGAAACATTTTGCATATGTATTCAACCCATTTAGCATGTCTTTGGTTCAACTTGTCTTGTCTAGTTATGAAATGTAATGAAAGATTATCTGTGTATAGAATGAACTCTTTGGGCATAAGGTAATTCCTCAACTTCTTGAGGGATTGAATTATTGCCTAAAATTCCTTGTCGTAAGTGGAATAATTCTTCTTGGTCTCATTTAATGTCTAATTGAAGTATGTAAATGGTTGATCATCTTGGCTAAAAATAGCTCCAACAATGATGCCACTGACATCACACTTCACCTGGAAAGGATATTAGAAATCAAGAAAAAATAAAATTGGTTGCTCTGTTGTTTTCTCCTTCAACAATTGGAATGCCTCTTTCATTGCTACTATCCATTTAAAAACTTGTTGTTCCCTTTTAATGGTTTCCACTATTGATGCACAAAACACGACTAGAATTTCAAACAAACTTTTGGTAAAAGCTAGCCAACCCATGGAAGCTTCTCACTTAATGGATATTTGTTGGAGAAGGAAAATACTTAATGAATTTTACTTTTATAGGGGTCATTTTCATTCCTTCAAAATAAATTACAAACCCTAAATAAATTAAGTTCGTCTTAAAAAAATAACACTTTTCAAGTTTATTAAAAACATTTCTTGTTTTAATTTCCTCAACACTAGCTTTAAAAATATGAGATGTTCTTCCTTGGTTCTATTATACACAAGGATATCATCTAACTAAACAATCAGAAATTTGCTGATAAAATCCTCGAGTAATTTATTCATGAGCCTCATAAAATTTTTGGGAGTGTTGGTTAAGCCAAGAGCCATAACTAACCATGCATACAGGCCATCATTTGTTTTGAAGGTTTCCTTCCACTTGTCCCCTTCTCTCATTCTCATTTGGTGATACCCACTCTTTGAATATATTTTTGAAAATTATTTGGAACCACTTATTCAATTCATTATATCATCCATGCAGGATAAGGGAATCATATACGTGGTCATTATTTTGTTGATAGCTCTTGAGTCGGTGCAAATTCACCAACCTCCATCCTTCTTTGGGCGCAAGACCACCAGTACAACACAAGGACTCAAACTTTCCTTCATTAGCCCTTTGTTCAAAAAATACTAGACTTGGTTTCTAATCTCTTCATTTTCTTTAGGTGTCATCCTATAGGTTGTCATATTAGGTAAATTGGCTCCTTGAATTAAATTTATATAATGGTTGATGCTCCTTATAGGTGGAAAGGTGTTCCATAACTCATCGATAATAACATTATGTAATATTCCAAAAATTTAGCCTACATCTAAATGGAATATTATAGTTGGTTTAATCACTAGGTAGGTGAATAAATGGGTAGGGAGGCCCATAAACCTCTTTAGAAGGACTAATAACACTCCTAATGTGAAAGGAGGAAGAATAAGAAGTTGGGTTAAGCACCTTTGGGTGTGAATAGGATTTGGATCATGTTGATTCAGTCAACTTTGACCAAGTCAACAACGTTGTCATGGAGGAGTGGCCTTGATGATGGGACAGTGTAGTTTTAGAGGAGGAAAAATTGCATGAGCTTTGTGGAAAATATGGATGGGACCCAATGTGGAAAGGTTCACTTGCTATATATGGAGAGGATGGCAACCTTTATTATTCATGTTTTAGATTATTATTTTGGTATTGGTCTGCTTAGACCTTGCTCCTCTTGCTGTTTAGCAGGGTTGCAGTGTTGTTTAGCACTGGGTGTTCCTGATCGAGAATCCCTACCTCATCCTTAGGGAAGGAGAGGTTCTTTGAGCTACATTTCCTCATTCTGAAATTTTGGCCAAGCTACCTCCTTCAGCTACAACATAGTTTATGTTTAGATCTGGGTTTTGTTGCAGGGTGTAGCAAAGGATGATCTCATAGAGTCATTTCTAAGATTTTTTTTGGAGAGGTTGTCTATTCATTGGAGG
The DNA here is from genome assembly GCA_034641835.2 of Pinus albicaulis. Taxonomy (NCBI): domain Eukaryota; kingdom Viridiplantae; phylum Streptophyta; class Pinopsida; order Pinales; family Pinaceae; genus Pinus; species Pinus albicaulis. The sequence continues at coordinate 1,571,973,380 of CM076580.1, forward strand.
ATCGGCAAGGAGGACTCCCATACATATTTTGACATCTTTGGCATCATGCCAACCATCTTCTATCCCTCATAATGCAGTCACCATCCTAAACTGTGTTATTTTTGGAGGCATTTTCTAGGAGGGTTCATTGAGCTCATCAGGAGGGTCTATTTCTGAGTAGAGGGATCAACCTTATAATTAGAAATACCATTGGAGGAGGACATAATTATTTCAGATCTGTCATAGCCTCATTTCATATCAGATCCTGTTTGCAGTGACACATTAACTCCAGGGTTATTTGTCACATTGTATGTTTCTTGGTATTTGTAGCAATCCTTTCCGGGTTGGCTAGAAGCCTTGTGTTGGAGCCCACATCTTCTTTGCTAGGCATTTATTTTGTTTCTATTAGCCATATTTCATTTATGTACATCTAAAACAGCAACTACACTGATATAGACAGTGTTGTCACTACTCTTCGGCATTCTATATAGTTGTAGCAACCCATGTGCTAATTGTTTTGATCGTTGGAGGCTTGTTCCTATTGCTTGAGTGGCTTGTCCCTCATGATATTTTTGTATATTTCTGCTGATATCTTAATAAAATGATGGCTGCATATTAAACCCTCTTATGTCATGTTCAGATTTTTTGTGTTTTACATTATTGTGTTCATGTATTGCTGCATCCCTATTTTGGGATATTACAGTGGTATCAGAGCATAATCTTGGCTCAGCCTATGCATCCAAGACATTATGCCATTAGGAGGAGAAGCTTCTCACAAGAAAGAGAATATTTACAAAAGAAACAAAGGCATGATTCCATTATTTGGAGAAATGAAGGAAGAGAGGGTCTCCTTGCTTCTTTTCCAAGCTATGAAAAATATCAAAGAAGGTCTCAAGGATAGGAAATTTCTGAGAGGGTTTGAAAGTGAAGAAATACCTAGCTATTCACAAGATGGGTGTGAGAATTTAGCCACACATGTAGATCCACAGCACAGCCTATTGCCCACATTCACTACAAGAAGGATGGAGGAAGGAGATGCACCAAGGGAGAAGACATTGAGTGACTATCTTCAGGAGTATGAGTCTCAATCATGGAGATTCAAAGAGCACTTGGACTTCCAAGGGTTTTTCCAACTCAAGGAAGCTAGAAGATCCCGCAACCATAATAGAAGCAAGAGAGGTAGAATCTTTCTACCTAACTTTGATGGATCAACAGAGTGCACAGCCAAAGCTTGGGTGGAGGAGCTAGATTCTTATTTCCAGCTACACCAAGTTTTAGAAAAGGAGGCCATCAGAGTAGCAGCGCTGCACCTCAAAGGTATGGCCCATGATTGGTGGTTTTATAGTTATTCTTCATTTTATCATGCAAATGTAAACACTTATGCTGGGTTCACTAAGGAATTTGTGAGAAGATTTGACATTAAACATTGTAAAACATCTTTTGTGGAACCCAAAAACTCAAAACCTTTGCATGAGATAGAGAGATCTATCTTTCCAACTCCACTCCATATTTCTGATGAAGGGGATAAAAACATGCATGATACCTTTCCAAGGGCAAGATCCCCACCTTTTGAACCCTCTTCTATTGGTGAAGGCAAGGAGGAACCTCCTTCAAGGGAAGACCAAGATCAAGGATCTCTCATTGATGATGAGGCATTCTCACATATTGATGAAGAGGATGAGCAGAGAAGAGCTAACAGCGTTGTACCATCGGGAGAAGATCCATCACCACATGGAGATGGGAAGGAAGCCATTGCTTCCATTAGAGGAGCCCTTGTGTGTTGTGAAACCAACTCCAAAAATAGAAGAAAAGAGATATCAACGCCTTAGAAATAAGCCACTTCAAGGGGGCAACCTCCAATACATTACATGAATGAAAAATTCTTGGATGATACAAATTACAAAACCTACTTTCTATATATAGGAGTCCATGGGGCCACAATGTAATCCTAGCTAACCTAACAATAATAATTTAAGGGCACAATAATAACAATATGTGGGTTACAAGGGTACAATAATAACAATAAGGGGGTTACACTAACAACAATAAGAGACTATACTAGTAATATAGGGACCTAACATGCCTCTCTCCTTCAAAAAAATTTTGTCCTCAATGCTTGAGTAGCTCTAGGTGTTTCTGTATAAAATTCTCATCCTCCCATGTAGAATCTTCAGTGGGTAAGTTCTTCCACTTGATGAGATACTCTGGAATTGATCGATTCCGTAGCTGTCGAGTTCTGGTTTCCGTGACCGCTTCAGGTTCCAATATGATTTTTCCTTCCTCATCAAGTTCCGGCAATATTGTTTGAGCTGGAATATTTTCTATAACCTTCTTTAAGCACGAAACATCGAAAACTGGGTGCACTTGAGAAGAAGGAGGAAGCTCCAATTTGTATGACATAGTACCAATCTTTTGCAACACCTTGTAACGACCATAGTACTCTGGTGATAATTTATTATCCTTCTTAGCTTGCTTGAGGTACATATGTTTGTATGATTGTAGCCATGAAAAACCCAGTCTCCTACATCAAAACTTCTCTCGCTGTGATGTTGATCTGCCTATTGTTTCATTTGATTTTGTACCAAATTTAGGTTATCCTTTAAGAGTTGGAGAACTTCTTGTTGATGCTCGATGTGATATTCCACTACTTGAACCTTCGAATTTTCTCTTAAAGATGATGTGATGGATGGTGGATGATATCCATAAAGTGCCATAAATGGGGTCATTTTTTCTACAGTATGGAAGGAAGTGTTATACCACCATTCAGCGAGAGGTAACCACTTGACCCATTGTCTTTGTTTGTCAGATACAAAACCAAGAATATATCCTTCTAAACATTTATTTACTAGATCAGATACAAAACCAAGAATATATCCTTCTAAACATTTATTTACTATATCAGATACAAAACCAAGAATATATCCTTCTAAAAATTTATTTACTATCTCAGTTTGACCATCGGATTGAGGATGATAAGATGAGCTATGAGCTAATTGAGTACCCAAACAAGAAAATAACTCCGTCCAAAAATTTCCAGTAAAAATGGGATCTCTGTCACTCACAATAACCCTTGGGTTTACATGTAGCTTTTGAATTGTGACCATAAATGTAGTAGCAATTGTACTTGCTTTAAATGGATGAGATAATGTACAAAAGTGTGCATACTTGGTAAGTCTATCAACTACCACCATGATGACACTCTTTCCTTCGGACTTAGGTAAACCTGTGATAAAATCCATTGAAATCTCCTCCCAAAATTGACTTCGAATGGATAAAGGTTGTAGAAGACCCGGGGTCTTAATTGTCTCATCTTTATTATGTTGGAAAACCAAACATTCTGCCACAAACTTTTGAATATCATATTTAACGCCATCCCAAAAAAATTCTTTATTCACCCTGTGGTATGTTTTTAAAAATCCTGAGTGTCCTCCTAAAGGAGAAGTGTGCAATTCCAAAATAATCTTTTGTTTTAGTTGGGAATTCTTACAAAGATATAAGCAATCTTTGTACCATAAGGAATCATTTTTCCAACTAAATGTATCAGATCTACTACGATATTGCTGCAACTTTTGAATGAGTGTCCACACTTCTTCGTCCTTATTCCATTCATCTCTTGCTTCGGTTATCCAATCTGGTTGGATAATAGAAATGGCACAAAGCAATGCTTCCACCTCTTCATTATTTCTTGAGAGTGCATCTGCAACAACATTAAGCTTTCCTTTTTGTAGATTATTTCAAAGTCATAACCCAACATCTTTGTGACCCATTTTTGCTGCTCTTCTGAAGATAGTCTTTGTTCCAAAAAGTGTTTAAGACTATCATGATCAATTTTTACCTTGAAGTGTCTTCCCATTAGGTAAGTTCTCCATTTCTTTAGAGCATGCAGTATTGCTAACATTTCCTTCTCATAAATAGGTTTCTGTAAATAATTTCCTTTGATTGGACGACTTTCAAAAGCAATGGGTCTTCCTTCCTGCATTAAAACAGCACCAATTCCATTTCCTGAGGCATCACATTCCACAATAAAGGTTTTTGTGAAGTCTGGTGTAGCTAAGACCGGTGCTAGGCACATTGCCTCTTTAAGATGTTCAAAGGCCTTAGTTGCTTCAGGAGTCCATGAGAATGCATCTTTCTTCAATAATGTTGTTATAGGTGCTGCTATTCTCCCATAATTCTTAACAAACTTGCGATAATACCCTGTTAACTTGAGAAATCCTCGCAACTGCTTTATGGTTGTGGGGACTTTCCATTCCTTAATGGCTTTAATTTTGTTAGGGTCTACTTTAACACCCTAGTGAGATACAATATGACCCAGATATTCCACCTCTTGTACTCCAAAGAAACATTTGGATTTTTTTGCATATAATTGTTTCTCCTGCAATAGTTTGAGCACCCTGTCAACATGTTCAACATGATCCTTCCAAGACCTGCTGTAGATTAGTATATCATCAAAAAATACTAGCACAAATTTTCTAAGGAAGGGTTTGAAAATGGCATTCATCAACCCTTGAAATGTAGAAGGTGCATTGGTAAGGCCAAAAGGCATGACCAAAAATTCATAATGACCCTCATGAGTTCGAAATGTTGTTTTCGGAATATCTTCAGTCTTCATTCTAATTTGATGATGTCCTGAACGAAGATCCAACTTGGTAAAATAAATTGCTCAATGTAATTCATCCAATAATTCACCAATCACAGGAATGGGAAATTTATCTTTAATGGTGAGCTTATTGAGCTCCCTATAATCGAGACACATGCGCCATGATCCATCCTTCTTGTGTACCACTACTACAGCAGCAAAGAAAGAGCTTTGACTAGGTTGAATTATACCAGCCTCTAACATTTCTGCAATCATACGTTCAATTTCACTCTTTTGGACATAAGGATATCTGTAAGGTCAGATGTTTAGAGGAACACTTCCTGGAATCAAATGAATAGCATGATCATGATCACGAATAGGTGGGAGTCCTTTGGGAGTATCAAACACATTGGAATGATTTTCCAAGACTCTTTGGAGATATGGAGAAATAGATGATTTTGATGTTGGAACTTCTAGTGAGCATAATTGTGCAATTACGCCTCATTGTTATTTCTTCAGAATCTTTGTCATGACATTAGAGCTTATTATCTTTCCTAGCTTCCCTGTGATACCCCGTAATTTGATTTCCTTTCCTTGCGAAAAAAAATTCAAGAAAAGTTCTTGAAAATTAAAAGCTACAATCCCCAAACATTGTAACCATTGTACTCCTAGTATGACATCAGCACCTCCCATTGGGATGGAAAGCATTGGAATATTCAATACATATTCCCGCTTGGATAGCTTGATATTATGGCATCTTCCAGAGCAATTTATAGTTCCTTAATTTGCAACCATCACTTGACATTCTGGTGCTAGGTATAAGAAACAATTCAATTCCTTGGCTACCTTACAATGAATAAAATTATGGGTACTACCTGAATCAATCAACACTATTACCTTTTTCTTCTTGATATGTCCTTCTATCTTGAGAGTTTGAGGAGCGATAATTCCCACCAATGCATTACACGATATGGTCGGACTCATTTCTTCTTCTTCTAGGGTTGGTTCCTGGTGTATATCCTCCTCTTTTTCATTTTCTTCTTCCTCTTCACAATCTATGTAAAATAATTTCTTCTCAGCACACTTATGACCTTTAGTGTATTTACTATCACAATTGTAGAAAAGGCATTTTGCTCTTTTTTTTCCAATTGTTCTGGTGTCAACCTTATAGGTTCTTGAAATCTAGGAGTAGCAACACTTCCATCTTTATAGAAGTGAGTGGTAGGCTTCCTTGTCGCCATAATTATACATTCAATTTTTCTTACCAACCTGAATGCCTTCTCCAATGAATCAGGTTCCAAAATGAGAACTTCATGTTGGATGTTATCCTTTAAAGTACCTATGAAGAGATCAAACCTGTGTTCCTCTGTAATATCAATTACCCTTATATTCAATTTTTGGAAGTCCTCAATGTGCTCCCCCACTAAACCCTTTTGTTTGAGATTTATCAATTGGCTAAAGAAGGTGTTTCTCTTTGTATCCTCATAATGTGTTATCATTTCCTCCGTAAAAATTGACCAAGTGACAATTTTTTTATGAGAGCAAAGCCATCGATACCATACAAATGTATTTTGTCCTAGATGTAAAGTTTCAATGCGTACCTTTTTTGTGTTTTGCACATTATTGAGATCAAAATATTGCTCCATCTGTAGTATCCATGTTACGGGATCCTTGACATCAAACTTCCTCATATCCATCTTTGGAATATGGTGGTTCTTCCCACCAACATTAGAGTTTATGAAATCACGATTAGCATTTATTTTGTTCTCATCATGAGTTTCCTCTACTAACTTTTCACCATTAGGAAAAAATTGTTGTATCAACTTTGTCAAACCTTCCATGTTTGCTTTTAGATCATTCTTCATGTTTTCCAATTTTTCATCAATGTCATCCATCTTAGCTTCCATGCCAACTTCCATGCCATCCATCTTAGCTTCCAAACCATTCATCTTAGCTTCCATGCCTTTCTTCAAACCATCCATCTTAGTTTCCGTGCCTTTCTTCAAAACTTCCATTTCATTTTTTGTTGCTCTTTGTGATAGTGAAATTTGGTGCACTTGTTCATGGACTTTTGATATCTCATGTTGCATTTCTTCTTCTTTATGAGTCATAGTAGGGCCTTCTGAAGGATTAATGGGGGTTGAATTATTTCTAGGAGGCATTTTAGAACCAAATACTGATAGCTATGCTCAATAGGCCTTTGGAATCAACTATAACTGATTTTTCAAACAAGAATTATGCAATTTGAAAAAAAAATACACACATTTTTCTTGATTTTGAGGAGCTTGATATTGAAACTGAATTATCTCTATGATTTTGGATCTTCAATATCTGAAATTTGGCATTGTAATATTCCACTGAAGCTTCTTTCAAATTCCACAGGTCTGACTTGATTTGGATTCTTGAAGACAAAGTTGTGCCCAATCTCCTGCTATGACCTAATTATGGACTAGTTTAGTAGAGCGAACTTATATGACTTGCCACGTGTCACTATTTGCTCCTTTGGTTCTAAAATTTATGGATAGAAAACTAGAGTCTGTGTACTTCTAGTCACCTTTTACAGAATTCCAATCTGATGCTCAGAGAGAGAGTTATGAATATTTTCCCACGATCACCTCTTTCAAATGAAATTCAAGAGCTTGAAAAAGACCTAACTTCCACAGACCATATCTCCAAAAATTTAGTGTACCAAGCTCTGAAAATTTATGACGATGTTCATCAAGATTTTAGCTTCGCTCTCTAAAAATTTCCACTTCTGAACCTTCATAGAAAGCAATTTATAGCAAACATTATGCGATGACCTTTTTAAGTGAAATTCAGGAGCCTGCAAAAAGACATAACTTCCACAGATCATATCTCCGAACGTATTGCAAACCAAGCTATAAAATTTTGTGAAAATGTTCCTCAGGATTTCAGCTTCCCACTCTAAAAATTTCAGCTTTTTACCCCTAGGAGAAAAAAAATTATAGTGAAAACTCCACGATGACCTGTTTGGAGCAGCAAAACCCTAGAATCCAAAGCTTCGATACCAAATGTTGTGAAACCAGCTCCAAAAATAGAAGAAAAGAGATATCAACGCCTTAGGAATAAGCCACTTCAAGGGGGAAAACTCCAATACATTACATGAATGAAAATTTCTTGGATGATACAAATTACAAAACCTACTTTCTATATATAGGAGTCCATGGCGCCACAATGTAATCCTAGCCGACCTAACAATAATAATTTAAGGGCACAATAATAACAATATGGGGGTTACAAGGGTACAATAATAACAATAAGGGGTTTACACTAACAACAATAAGGGACTATACTAGTAATATAGGGACCTAACATTGTGTCTTTGCAAGGAGTTCCAAATGATCTAACATGTGGTAACCAAAACACAATACCAGAGAAGCATGCATCAGTTTTTTTCGATTGTGAGATGGGAGGAGAAGAAGAGAAGAAGGATCAGCATCAAGGGATGATGAGAATTCACCCTTATCTATTTTGGGAGGTTTCTACACAAAAGAAGGAGAGTGTATTGCGCAGTGAAGAGAGGGAAAAATCAGTCCACTCATATCTACATTCCACTTCAGTATTTGATGTCTCACTACATGGGGGCATTCCACCTAGGAGGCCACCAGATCTAGAGTTGGTAGGAGACATTTTTCCATTTGTTTCAAAACTCTTAGATTCCGGAGGAGTGAAGACTTTGGAGGAGTCTAGCACAGCGTAGAGATTTTGGAATAGACTCAAGGAGGAGGGAGA
>CM076580.1:1571981790-1572163500 GCA_034641835.2 Pinus albicaulis
AAAATGAAGAGAATTACTTAAGTGTCTTGTTGATGTGAAGATTTGCGATGCGATGCGATCACAATCGCAATCACAAATCGCAACATATATATATCCCAAAGTCCAAGTGTCTTGTTGATATCACATAGTTCGCATGTGGGAACGTTTTGATATAATATACAACCAAACCTTGTATTATAATCGCCTTCCACCACGAGTAGAGGCCTATGGATCCATAGACCACGTGACGAGTTCTATATACAATCGCAAAGTTTCAATCGGCGGCTTTTTTGTTTATGCCTCGATCGCATTAACCAAAGGGCGGACCCGATGCGAGTTATGAAACGAGTTTATTTTCCCATCGCATCCGGTTACGAATCGCAATCGGAAGCTCTTTTTGTTTTGGGCCCGATTGCACTATCAAATTGCGGACCCAATTTATTATATATGGCGGAGTTAAAACTACGATCGCATCCCAGGACTATCAATTGCAATCGGAACTTTAGGTCGATTGTTTGTTTTATTGAAGTTCGGACCCGACGCACATCTATAGTGGCGGATTTAATTTTGGTCCATCGCATCCGACTTGCAATCGCAATCGGAACTTTTGTTTGGTGAATTTGTTTTTATTGAAAATGTGGACCCGATAAACATTTTCAAATGGATTTAAATTGCGATGAAGCGCATTATAGTGGGCCCAAAGGTTTTTACCTTATTACTGATTTTGTTTTAATTTTAAAAGGGTCTTTTTTATATAGTTTGTAATTTTTTTTTATATACGCGGCATATAAAAGCCAAAAGGCTTTGAGAGCGTGTGTATCATTTTTGTAATGTTTTTGTTTTGTTTTAGCACAATAGTGCAGGAAATGAAAAAACACAGAAGCGTTGTCTTTTGAGACAAAAATAAAAAATAAAAAATCTTGGGTGTGCACTATGTTGTAGCGGCGATCACTTTTTGAATCCCTCTGTTAGAGGAAGAATGTGTAACAGTTTTTGAAGAAATAGAAGTTTGTTTTCAGAGTTTGAAACTCTGTCTCTTGTCAAGAAATTTTAATATTTTCTCCGTGTTGGATAAGGGAGTTTTATTCTCCATTTGTTGTTCGGGAATTCTCAAAAATTCCAACGGATGTCGAGCCTATTAAAGCTAACATGCCTGCAATTCCAACGATTATTTCACATTTCGGGCACATAAAATGTCCTCGATTGACCATCATTGTCGAAAATGAAATGAAAAAATCTCATTAGGCGTAGTGATTCCCCGAGCCCCAAATCGACGAGCCCACGGAACCATCCTTTGAGTTCTTGTTGTGTTTGTAAATACAATGGACAAAGTCACAGTCGGATACGAGTGGGCAAGGTCGACCATGAAAAATATTTTCATGGAGTTATTGTTGTGTTTCTAAATAAAATGGACAAAGTCACAGTGAGATACGGTGGACAAGGTCGACCATGAAAATATTTTCATGGAAAAATATCCAAAACGTGGTTGCGTTCCCCGCGTGTTACTTGGGAGTTTTGGAAACATTTGCATATTTTGACGTGTGTTGACGTGTGTTCATATTTTCATAGTTTGGATCCGAAGAAAACACCAAACATTTAGTTGAATATTTTGGACGTGTGTTTGATGTGTGTTCATATTTTCATAGGTTGGCTTCAGAAGAGAACGCCAAACATTTCGGTCCAACGGGAGGGACACCAAAGAGAGCTTTCCCCCACCAGCTAATTGTTGAGAAATCATAGTATACCTATAGTTTTCCCCCAGTAATCGAGAATTCAAAGGTATAGGCCTATTTATACTCTCAATCAGTCTTTGTGGAGTTACACCCACAAATTTCATTACGGTCATTTCGTGATTATTTGGTGTTGAGTCAAATTTCATTACGGTAATTCGTGATTATTCGGTGTTGAGTCAAATAAATCTTTGGCGAGGGATATCGGTTCCTGACGCACGTATATGCATCTCGGAAAATTGATTGTAGAATCCCGCTCTCAATATGTTATGTTCTATAATCGTTGGGGGCGTAATGTCTCGAAAAATTCCTACATGATGAGGATTTTTTGAATTCTTATCTCTAACAATGTGATCTCTCGCAGTTTTCCTATACGGGATACCTCATCTTTAGTCGCGATCGGTGATTCATCTTGAGCCATGAGTTTGCACAATCCTTGCCCTTTTGTTCTTTTTAGTAACTTATCTCTCTCCACATCGTATTCTTGAACCTCTGTTACCCCAACTTTCATTCTTTGGATTAATGAGTATTCAAAAAATATCATCTTTCTTTCACAACCCCGCTCATAAAGACCATGGAGCTATCTTGTCTCGACTCATTTTTTTGTAATAACATTGTGACTATAGCTTTCTTTGATGCAAATGTAAATATTTTGAATCTTTTCTTTAGTCTGGTCTACTCAATATGGGAGCAGTGGAGATTCCCTCCTTCAGTCGTTTAGAGGCTTGCTTAGTCTTCAAATTTCCATTTTATGTCTACATCTTTCTCCAACATCCATGTGATGAGAGCATCTACTCTGTGAATTCTACGTAGTGAAGAAAATGAACTAAAGTTTGGTTGGGTGCCTTCATCCTCAACTCAAGCTTCTACTCGTTCAACCGGATGTGTTATATCAATGGCGGGATCAATGACTGAATCATCTGTCTGATGTGTTGGTTCTATTTGTTGGCATTCCAGGTCACCCTTTGTATTTGCAACAATGGCCCCTAAAGCAAGTTTAGATGCAATAGCTCTAGTACTTCAAATGCTCGTCTTGGATGGAAATCGTAGAGTCATGGAGGGCACTACAACGATGATTGATGAATGTTGAACAAAGTAGACAATGCTACAAGACAACATACAATTTTTTCCTCCCGAAAAAAGGCTGGTTAGGGACTTGTTGCTTGCAACTCCTCTTGTTTTCATTATGTCCTGTCGGACCAAAAATTTCACCATTCAACAAACTTCCTTATGTTAAATAAAATTTTCACGAGGCTTCTCCAAAACTACCAGATTCATTCATAGACTGAAAATTTACCATGGGTTCTTCGATCCACTAGTTTTCAAAAAGGGATAATAGGCGATTTTTTTCAGGACTTCGTGGTCCGTCTGGACTTCACTCAGTTATATCAATTTTTTTTCAAATGTAATAATTCACCGTTCAACCAAATGTAATAACTCACAGTTCAACCAAATTATACTTGAGCATTCCATTCGAAAACTGAGAATATCATGCTACAGTAAAGAGAAATTATAGAGTATACTAATAGAAAACAAAATGATTCTATTCTTCTTCACTTGGGTCTCGCACCCACGATATCAACAAACCCATATTTTTATACAAAACACAAGGAATTTCTTCCATAACAAAATAAGGATTGTGATATCAACAAACCCATATTTTTATACAAAACACAAGGAATTTCTTCCATAACAAAATAAGGATGTGTTGGTTAACAACGACCTTCCCAAATATGACATTTGGGCTCTTTTACAAGCCTTCTAATGAAAAAAATAACAATTTTCCTCGATAGAGGAAGACATAAACAAAATAGGTAACAATATGTATGCATAACCATCCCTCAAAGGGACACATAACCACAACAGAGCAATAACGTTGGAAGACATTTACATGGAATATATATACATATATATTTTTTAGGAAATCAAAATGTAGAGTGATTCTCCTACATCATACCCCATCAGAAACAAACAAATGACTTCATGGACTCTTGTCCATGAGGTCTGCAATAATGCTGTCATGTTTGAGGATCTCTCCCTTACTCATCCAAACTACTTCTTCAATCAGAAGATCCTTCTATTTGGCCAAATACTTGTAATAATTTTTGTTCTTGGTATTTTTTATGAGATTTTGGTTAAGAATCATCTCCATCCGTAACTTATTGGGATGTTGGTAGCTGAGATTCCCACCCAATATGCTCTTGTTCATCATGTTTCTCCTCTCTAGCCTCTTCATATGGATATAATTCTACAACATTAAATATAGGAGATATTCCCATATCAAGGGGTAACTCGATCTCATAAGCATTTTCTAAGAACTTTCTCAATATTTTTTAGGTTTAATATTATTTAATTTATGTTTATTATATTCAAATTTTGGGAGAGGATCCTTCCTCATATGGGCTAAAACCATGTACCCAACTTTAGAATTTACTTCCCTTCTCTTAAGATTAGCTCACTACTTGTACTTAAGGTTGTTTTCCGGTAGCTTCCCCCTTGACTTGCTCATGTATCATTTGCATGGTTGTAGAAAATTCTTCTACATCAACACTTAGAACTTCTTATTTTCCCAAATTCCTATGTTTATAAATACCTTTGGAATGCATGTCATATACAATTTGAAATTTGTACTCCTATTAGGAAAATCATTATAGGAAAACTCAACTTGTGGGAGAATTTGATCCCATTATTTATTATTTTTGTTAACTAGACAGCTCAACAAATTTTCCAAACATATATTAACCACCTTAGTATTCCCATCTATGTGGAGATGGTAGGTTGAACTATATGTTAGGTTTTTTTACCAATTTCTTACATAAAGTCCTCCAAAAGTTCCCAACAAATTTTGTGTCTCAATCCGAGACTACACTCTTGAGAATTCCATGAAGTCTCACTACTTTCCTTGAAAACAAAACTAGCAATGTGGGTAGCATAATTTATTTTTTTAATAGGGTATAAAGTGTGTCATCTTGGAAAATTAGTCCACCACTAAAAAAAATGGATCATGTTTCCTTTGAGTTTTTGGAAAATCCGAACAAATTCCGTACTTATGGCTTCCCAAGGATTATCAAGTATGGTAAATGGCTAATATATCCCAACATTATTTTGTATTCCTTTAGAATACCGAGCAAATTATGCAACCATCCACAAAAATTTTAACATTGGTCCTCATTCCCTGACCAATGATAAAAAGGAACTCTGAAGTGAAATGTCTATCATAGCTAAAATGACCCGGCTAGCCCTCCATTGTGCTTCTTCTTTAGCAGATTATCTCTCATCGGCCCTCTTCAAATGCATAGTTTGTTGCCCTTAAATAAAATTCACTCTTGAATCATGTATTCTAGCCATTGAATCTGATCCCTAATCACGTGGTTTTCACAAGATTCATAAATTTCTTTGAAGTCTAAATCTTCCTTGTACACTTTTGGCAAGTGTTCATACAGTGTTGACTTGATATTATTGCAAAACCAAGTATCTTGCTGATCAAAGCATCAACAATTTTATTAGCATTTCCATTAATATGTTTTAAAACAAAAGAAACATTTTGCATATGTATTCAACCCATTTAGCATGTCTTTGGTTCAACTTGTCTTGTCTAGTTATGAAATGTAATGAAAGATTATCTATGTATAGAATGAACTCTTTGGGCATAAGGTAATTCCTCAACTTCTTGAGGGATTGAATTATTGCCTAAAATTCCTTGTCAGTAAGTGGAATAATTCTTCTTGGTCTCATTTAATGTCTAATTGAAGTATGTAAATGGTTGATCATCTTGGCTAAAAATAGCTCCAACAATGATGCCACTCGACATCACACTTCACCTGGAAAGGATATTAGAAATCAAGAAAAAATAAAATTGGTTGCTCTCGTTGTTTTCTCCTTCAACATTTGGAATGCCTCTTTCATTGCTACTATCCATTTAAAAAACTTGTTGTTCCCTTTTAATGGTTTACCACTATTGATGCACAAAACACGACTAGAATTTCAAACAAACTTTTGGTAAAACTAGCCAACCCATGGAAGCTTCTCACTTAATGGATATTTGTTGGAGAAGGAAAATACTTAATGAATTTTACTTTTATAGGGGTCATTTTCATTCCTTCAAAATAAATTACAAACCCTAGATAAATTAAGTCCATCTTAAAAAAATAACACTTTTCAAGTTTATTAAAAACATTTCTTGTTTTAATTTCCTCAACACTAGCTTTAAAAAATATGAGATGTTCTTCCTTGGTTCTATTATACACAAGGATATCATCTAACTAAACAATCACAAATTTGTTGATAAAATCCTTGAGTAATTTATTCATGAGCCTCATAAAAATTTTTGGGAGTGTTGGTTAAGCCAAGAGCCATAACTAACCATGCATACGGGCCATCATTTGTTTTGAAGGTTTCCTTCCACTTGTCCCCTTCTCTCATTCTCATTTGGTGATACCCACTCTTTGAATATATTTTTGAAAATTATTTGGAACCACTTATTCAATTCATTATATCATCCATGCGGGATAAGGGAATCATATATGTGGTCATTATTTTGTTGATAGCTCTTGAGTCGGTGCAAATTCACCAACCTCCATCCTTCTTTGGGCGCAGACCACCAGCATAACACAAGGACTCAAACTTTCCTTCATTAGCTCTTTGTTCAAAAAAATACTAGACTTGGTTTTCTAATCTCTTCATTTTCTTTAGGTGTCATCTATAGGTTGTCATATTAGGTAAATTACTCCTTTAATTAAATCGTATAATGGTTGATGCCCTTATAGAAAGGTGTTCCATAACTCATCGATAATAACATTATGTAATATTCCAAAAAATTTAGCCTTCATCTAAATGGAATATTATAGTTGGTTTAATCACTAGGTAGGTGAATAAATGGGTAGGAGGCCCATAAACCTCTTTAGAAGGACATAATAACACTCCTAATGTGAAAGGAGGAAGAATAGAAGTTGGGTTAAGCACCTTTTGGGTGTGAATAGGATTTGGATCATGTTGATCTAATCTACTTTGACTAAGTCGACAAACGTTGCTGGAGGAGCCCTTGATGATGGGAGGTACAGACAGAGGATGTGCAACGCATGAGTTTCTGTGGAAAATATGGATGGGACCCAATGGAAAGGTTCACTTGCTATATATGGAGAGGATGGCAACCTTTATTATTCATGTTTTAGATTATTATTTGGTATTGATCCGCTTAGACCTTGTCTCTTAGTCGTTTAGCAGGGTTGCCACGATCACTGTTTAATTTGGGTGTTCCCGATCGGGAATCCCTACCTCATCCTTAGGGAAGAGAGGTTCTTTGAGCTGCATTTCCTCATTCTCGAAATTTTGGCCAAGCTACCTCCTTCAACTCACAACGTAGTTTATGTTTAGATCTCGGTTTGTTGCGGTGCAAAGAAAAGAGAGGATCTCGTAGAGTCATTTCTAAGCTAGTGGAGAGGTTGTCTATTCATTGAGGATCGCGAAAGGAGGACTCCCATACATATTTTGACATCTTTGGCATCGTGCCAACCATCTTCTATCCCTCACAATGCAAATCCTCGCATCCCGAACCGTGTTATTTTTGGAGGCATTTGCTAGGAGGGTTCATTGAG
The DNA here is from genome assembly GCA_034641835.2 of Pinus albicaulis. Taxonomy (NCBI): domain Eukaryota; kingdom Viridiplantae; phylum Streptophyta; class Pinopsida; order Pinales; family Pinaceae; genus Pinus; species Pinus albicaulis. The sequence continues at coordinate 1,571,989,094 of CM076580.1, forward strand.
CTCATCAGAGGGTCTATTTTCGAGTAGAGGGATCAACCTTATAATTAGAAATACCATTGAGGAGGACATAATTACTTTCATATCCGCTATAGCCTTCATTTCATATCGGGATCAGTCTTTGCAATGACATACTAACTCCAGGGTTATTTGTCACATTGTATGTTTCTTGGTATTTGTGGCAATCCTTTCCGGTTGGCTAGAAGCCTTGTGTTGGAGCCCACATCTTTTGCGTAGGCATTTATTTTTGTTTCTACCAGCCATATTTCATTTATGTACATCAAAACAAATAACTACAATCGTATAGACAGTGTTGTCACCATCTTTATTCTATATGTCACGTAACCCATGTCCTGATTGTTTTGATCTATTGGAGGCTTTGTTCCATTGCTTGAGTAGTTTGTCCCTCATGATATTTTTTGTATATTTCGCTGATATCTTAATAAAATGATGGCTGCATATTAAACCCTCTCTATGTCATGTTCTAGATTTGTTGTGTTTTACATTATTGTGTTCATGTATTGTTTTGCATCCCTATTTTGGGATATTACAGAGTGGTATCGAGCATAATATTGGCTCGACTCTATGCATCCAAGACATTATGCCACTTAGGAGGAGAAGCTTCTCACAAGAAAGAGAATATTTACAAAGAAACAAAGGCATGATTCCATTATTTGGAGAAATGAAGGAAGAGAGGTCCTCGCTTCTTCTTTCCAAGCCTATGAAAAATATCAAAGAAGGTCTCAAGGATAGGAAATTTCAGAGGGTTTGAAAGTGAAGAAATGCCACAGCTATTCACAAGATGGGTGTGAGAATTTAGCCACACATGTAGATCCACAAAGATGCCTACCTTTTGCCCTACATTCACTACAAGAAGGATGGAGGAAGGACAGATGCACCAATGGGAGAAGACCTTTGAGTGACTATCTTCGAGTATGAGTCTCAATCATGGAGATTCAAAGAGCACTGGGACTTAAGGTTTTTCCAACTCAAGGAAGCTAGAAGATCCCGCAACCATAATAGAAGCAAGAGAGGTAGAGCTTTCTACCTAACTTTGATGGATCAACAGAGTGCACATCCAAAGCTTGGGTGGAGGAGCTAGATTCTTATTTCCAACATTTACACCAAGTTTTAGAAAAAGGAGGCCACTACGAGTAGCACGGCCGCACCTCAAAGGTATGGCCCATGATTGGTGGTTTTATAGTTATTCTTCATTTTATCATGCAAATGTAAACACTTATGCTAGTTTATCAGAAGTGTGAGAAGATTTGACATTAAACATTGTAAAACATCTCTTGTGGAACCCAAAAACTCAAAACCTTTGCATGAGATAGAGAGATCTATCTTTCCAACTCCACTCCATATTTCCGATGAAGGGGATAAAAACATGCATGATACCTTTCCAAGGGCAAGATCCCACCTTTTGGAACCCTCTTCTATTGGTGAAGGCAAGTGAGAACCTCCTTCTGGGGGAAGACCAAGATCAAGGATCTCTCATTGATGATGAGGGCATTCTCACATATTGATGAAGAGGATGAGCGAGAGGACAGCTAATAGCTGTTGACCATTGGGCGAGAAGATCCATCACCACATGGAGATGGGAAGGAAGCATTGCTTCCATTAGAGGAGTCCCTTGTGTGTTTGTGAAACCAACTCCAAAAATAGGAAGCAAAAGAGATATCAACGCCTTAGAAATAAACACTTCAAGGGGGCAACCTCCAATACATTACACTGAATGAAAAATTCTTGGATGATACAAATTACAAAACCTACTTTCTATATATAGGAGTCCACGCCACAATGTAATCCTAGTTGACCTAACAATAATAATTTAAGGGCACAATAATAACAATATGGGGGTTACAGTGGTACAATAATAATATAAAGTAATTAACGAAACAATAAGAGACTATACTAGTAATATAGGGACCTAACATGCCTCTCTCCTTCAAAATTTTGTCCTCAATGTTGAGTAGCTCTAGGTGTTGCGGATAAAATTTCTCGTCCTCCCATGTAGAATCTTCTGGTAAGTTCTTCCACTTCCTGATGAGATACTCGGAATTGATCGATTCGTAGCCGTCAGTGTTCGGTTTTGTGACCGACTTCAGGCTCCAATATGATTTTTCCTTCCTCATCAAGTTCGGCAATATTGTTTGAAACTCGGAATATTTTCATTTATACACCTTCTTTACACATGAAACATGGAAAATTGGATGCACTCGTAGCAGCTGGAAGCTCCAATTTGTATGCCATAGTACCACTCTTTGCAACACCTTGTAAGGACCATAGTACTTTGAAGTGATAATTTATTATCCTTCTGAGCTTTGCTTGAGGGACATTTTGTTTTGGATGGTCAGAGCTCGTAAAAATACTCAATCTCCTACATCAAAACTGTTTGTGATGTTGATCTCGCTCGTTGTTTCATTTGATTTTGTGCCAAATTCAGTGTTGTGTCCTTTAAGAGTTGGAGAACTTCTCGTTGATGTCCGATGTGATCTTCCACTACTTGAACCTTCGAATCTTTCTCTTAAATATGATGTGATGGATGGTGGATGATATCCATAACAAGTGCCACAAATGGGGTCATTTTTTTCTACTGATAACGGAAGAAGTGTTATACCACCATTCAAAGGAGAGGTAACCATCTTGACCCATTGTGTTTGTTTATCATATACAAAACCAATAATATATCCTTTATAAACATTTATTTACTAGACTGATACAAAACCAAGAATATATCCTTCTAAACATTTATTTACTATATCGATACAAAACCAAGAATATATCCTTCTAAAAAATTTATTTACTATCTCAGTCGATCATTGGATTGAGGATGATAAGATGAGCTATGAGCTAATTGAGTACCCAAACAAGAAAATAACTCCCATCCAAAAATTTCCATGGGGATCTTTGTCGCTCACAATAACCCTTCGGGTTTCCAGCGTAGCTTTTGAATTCAGTCCATAAATGTAGTAGTAGACGATTTGCCTTTAAATGGATGAGATAATGCTACAAAGAGTGTGCATACTTGTGTAAAGTCTATCAACCACCACCATGATGACACTCTTTCCTTGTCACTTAGTAAACTCGTGATAAAATCCATTGAAATTCCTCCCAAAATTGACTTTTCGAAATGGATAAAGGTTGTAGAAGACCCGTGGGTCTTTAATTGTCTCAACTTTATCTCATTTGGAAAATCCAAATATTCTCGTTACAAACTTTTGAATATCATATTTAATGCATCCCAAAAAAATTCTTTTATTCACTCCCATGGTATGTTTTTAAAAATCCTGAGTGTCCTCCTTTAAAGGAGAAGTGTCAATTCCAAAAGAATCTGTTTTAGTTAGAATTCTTACAAAGATATAATCAATCTTTGTACCATAAGGAATCATTTTTTCCAACTAAATGTATCAGATCTACTACGATATGCTGTCAACCTTTTGAATGAGTTTCCACACTTCTTCGTCCTTCTTCATTCATCTCTTGCTAGGTTATCCAACTGCTTGGATAATAGAAATGGCACAAAGCAATGCTTCCACCTCTTCATTATTTCTTGTGAGAGTGCATCCAACAACATTTAGCTTCCTTTTTGTAGATTATTTCAAAGTCATAACCCAACATCTTTGTGACCCATTTTTGTTGCTCTTTTGAATATAGTCTTTGTTCCAAAAGTGTTTAAGACTATCATGATCATTTTTACACCTTGAAGGGTCTTCCCATTAGGTAAGTTCTCCATTTCTTTAGAGTATGCAGTATTGCTGACATTTCCTTCATAAATAGGTTTCAAATACTTTCCTTGATTTGACAACTTTCAAAAGCAATGGATCTTCCTTCTTGTATTAAAACAACACCAATTTCATTTTTTGAGGAATCACATTCCACGATAAAGTTAGCTGTGAAGTCCAGCGTAGCTAAGACCGATCTAGAGTACATTGCTTCTTTTAAGATGTTCAAACGCCTAGTTGCTGCTCAGTGAGTCCATCAGAAAGTGCATACCTTCTTTAATAATGTTGTTAGTAAGTGTTGCTATTCTCGCATAATTCTTAAATAAACTTGCGATAATACCATTAACTTGAGAAATCCTCAGATCGTGCTTTTCATGGTTGTGGGGGACTTTCCATTCCTTTAATGGATTTAATTTTGTTAGGGTCTACCTTAACACCCCTAGTGAGATACAATATGACCCAGATATTCCACCTCTTGTACTCCAAAGAAACATTTGGATGTTTTTGCATATAATTGTTTCTCCTATAATAGCTTGAGTACCACTGTCAACATGTTGAACATGATCCTTCCAAGACTCCGTCGTAGATTAGTATATCATCAAAAAATACTAGCACAATTCTTTGTCTAGAGAAGGGTTTGAAAATGGCATTCATCAGACCCTTGAAATGTAGAAGGCATTGGTATAGCGTCTAAAAGCGCATGACCAAAAATTCATAATGACCTCATGAGTTCGAAATGTTGTTTTTGAATATCTTCGGTCTTCATTCTAATTTGATGATGTCCCGAACGAAGATCCAACTTGGTAAAATAAATTGTTTCAATGTAATTCATCCAAATAATTCACCAATCACAGAATGGGAAATTTATCTTTAATGGTGAGCTCATTTGAGCTCCCTATAATCGAGACATGCTATGATCCATCCTTCTTGTGTACCAATACCATACAGAGCAGAAAGAGCTTTAACTAGGTTGAATTATACCCGGCCTCTAACATTTCGCAATCATACGTTTAATTTCACTCTTTTGGACATGAGGATATCTCAGAAGGGTCAGATGTTTTAGAGGAACACTTCAAACGGAATCAAATGAATAGCATGATCATGATCACGAATAGGTGGAGTCCTTTTGGGAGTATCAAACACATTGGAATGATTTTTCCAAGACTTTTCGAGATATGGAGAAATATATGATCTTGATGTTGGAACTTCTAGTGAGCATAATTGCAGTAAATTACGCCTCATTGTTATTTCTTCGAATCTTTGTCATGACATTAGAGCTTATTATCTTTCCCAGCTTCCCTGTGATACCCGTAATTTGATTTCCTTTCATAAAAATTTCAAGAAAAGTTCTTGAAAATTAAAAGCTACAATCCCCCACATTGTAACCATTGTACTCCTAGTACGACATCATCACCTCCCATTGGGATGGAAAGCATTGGAATATTCATTACATATTCCCCATGGATAGCTTGATATTATGGCATCTTCCAGATAGCAATTTATAGTTCAAATTTGCAACCATCACTTGACATTATGCGCTAGGTATAAGAAACAATTCAATTCCTACGCACCTTACAATGAATAAAATTATGGGTACTACATCAATCAATCAACACTATTACCTTTTTCTTCTTGATATTTCCTTCTATCTTGAGAGTTTGAGAGCAATAATTCCCACCAATGCATTACACGATATGAGTCGACTCCATTTCTTCTTCTTCTAGGGTTGGTTCCTGGTGTATATCCTCCTCTTTTTCATTTTCTTCTTCCTCTTCACAATCTATGTAAAATAATTTCTTCTCGGACACTTATGACCTTTAGTGTATTTACTATCACAAATTGTAGAAAAGGCATTTTATTTTCTCCAATTGTTCCGTGTCTAGCTTATAGGTTCTTGAAATCTAGGAGTAGCAAATACTTCCATCTTTATATGAAGTGAGTCAGAGGCTTTCCTAGTCGCCATAATTATACAGACATTCAATTTTTCTTACCAACCTCGCACGCCTTCTCCACCAATCAGTTCGTATGAGAACTTCATGTTGGATGATATCCTTTAAAGTAACATGAAGAGACTCAATCCGTGGTTCCTCTCGTAATGACCAATTACCCTTATACCTCAATTTTTGGAAGTCCCCAATGTGCTCCCCACCGTGTCCTTTTGCTTTCCAGAGATTTATCAATTGGCTGAAAGTAAGGTGTTTCTCTTTGTATCCTTACTAGCATGTGTTATCATCTGCCGAAAATTGACCAAGTGACAATTTTTTATGAGAGCACAGCGAGCGATTACCATACAAATGTATTTTGTCCTAGATGGTGAAATCTTTCAACGCACCTTTTGTGTAGTTTTGCACATTATTGAGATCAAAATATTGCTCCATCTCTAGGATCCATGACACGCGGATCTCGACATTCAAACTTCCTCATATCCATCTTTGGAATATGGTGGTCCTTCCCACCAACATTAGAGTTTATGTAAACTCACGATTAGCATTTATTTTGTTCTCATCATGAGTTTCCTCTACTAACTTTTCACCATTAGGAAAATTGCAATCAACTTTGGTCAAATTTCCTTCCATGTTTGCTTTTAGATCATTCTTTCATGTTTTCCAATTTTCTATCAATGCTCGTTCCATCTCTAGCTTTTCGCAAGCCAACTTCCATGCCATCCATCTTAGCTTTCCAACCATTCATCTTAGCTTTCCATGCCTTTTCTTCAAACCATCCATCTTAGTTTCTCGTAGCCTTTTCTTTCACAAAACTTTCCAGCTCTATTTTTTGTTGTCTCTTTGCGAAAGTGAAATTTGGTGCACTTGTTCATGGACTTTTGAGATCTCCACGTTGCATTTCTTCTTCTTTATGAGTCATAGCAGGGCCTTCTCAAGGATGATGGGTGATGGAATTCTTTCTAGGAGGCATTTTAGAACCAACACCGATAGCTAGTGCCTCGTAGGCCTTTTGGAATCAACTAGAACTCGATTTTTCAAACAAGAATTATGCAATTTGAAAAACAAAAATGCACACATTTTTCTTGATTTCTGAGGAGCTTTGATATTGAAACCGGACCATCTCCTATGGATTTTGGATCTCTCGATATCCGAAATTTGGCACTGTGTAATATTCCCAGAATGAAACGCTTTCTTCTGCAAATTCCACAGTCCTGACCTGATTTGATTCTTGAAGACAAAGTTAGAGCCTAATCTCCTCAGCTATGACCGTAATTATGGACTAGCTCAAGAGAGCGAAATTGCATGACTTTGCCACGAGTCATCGTTTTGCTCACTTTTGGTTCTAAAATTTATGGATAGAAAACTAGAGTCCGTACTTCTAGTCACTTTTGCAGTAATTCCAATCCGAGGCTCGTGAGAGAGAGTTACGAATATTTTCCCACGAATCACCTCTTTTCAAAATGAAATTCAGAGCTTGGAAAAGACCTAATCTGCCACGACCACATCTCCAAAATTTAGTGTACCAGAGCTCGAAATTTTGTGACGATGTTTCATCAAGACTTTCAGCTTCGCCTCTAAAAATGCTCCACTGCAACCTTCATAGAAAAGCAATGATAGCAAAACATTCCCGCGATGACCTTTTGCTAAGTGAAATTCAGAGCTCGCAAAAAGACATAACTTCCACAGACTATCGTATCTCCCGAACATATCGCAACCAAGCTGGTAAACATTTTAGACAATGTTCTGTAGATTTCAGCTTCCCACTCTAAAAATTTCAGCTTTTTAACCCTAGGAGAAAAATTTAGAGAGAAAACGCACGATGACTGCGTCGAGCAAGAAAACCCTAGAATCCAAAGCTCTCATACCAAATGTCGTGAAACCAACCCATAGAAGAAAAGAGACATCAACGCCCTTGAAAGGCTTTACCTCAAGGTGGGAAACCTCGATACATTACATGAATGAATGAGTAATTCTTGGATGATACAAATTACAAAACCTACTTTCATATAGAGGAGTCCAAAAGCGTCTACAATGTAATCCTAGCCGACCCAACACAATAATTTATACGGGCACAATAATAACAATATGTATACAAGTACAATAATAACAATAAAGTTACACTAACAACAATAAGGGACTACACTAGGTAATATAGGGACCTAGCATTGTGTCTTTGCAAGGAGTTCCAAATGATCTATACATGTGGTAACCACACACACACCGCAGAGAGCAAAGCCTGCATCGCTATGTCGATTGTGAGATGGGAGGAGAAGAAGAGAAGAAGGACCAAAGATCACGGCGATGATGAGAGTCTCGCCCTTATCTCATTTTCGGGAGGTTTCTACACAGGCACAAGCTGAGACCACATTGCGCAGCGGAAGACAGAGGGACCAGTCCTACCCACTCATATCTACATTCCACCTCAGGAGTCGACGTCTCACTACATGACATTCCGACCGAGGCAGGCGCAGCATCCAGAGTCGGGCAGTGAGGACTCCATCTGGTCTCACCACTCTTAGACTCCGGAGGAGCAGAGACTGGAGGAGTCCAGCGCGCACAGAGACCTTTGGGATGGACTCAAGGAGGAGGGAGACATTCTCATTTTTCACAGACGACCCACCCTCACCACACATGCTCAGGCCGTACAAGCTAGCTTCTCCATGGACCTCGGAGATAGAGTGTACTGCTTTTTGAGGAAATAATCCTCCATACATTGGAGTAGATGCAGGCTACTCATGCTTACATTGGCCAAGATCAGGAGGTTCTTTTTGGATAGCAGCTTCTCATGGGAGGCCAACTTCCAAAAGTCACCACTTCTATTTAAGCATGGGTAGCTACATGATGGGAATGGCAGCATTTTGGAGGATGAATTTGGCATGGGGGATGTCAAATGAGTAGACAAAAACATGTGGAGAGATTCACATTTCAGATCATCAGCGCTGTCTCTTGGGAGGATTGATCCATATTGGAGGTCTCAACTTTTGGTAGAGTACTCCAAGGATCTTGATGCTTGCATGATTCTTGATGACCCGGAGAGATATGATAGATACATGGTGGTTGGAGAGGTCATATATTCTTATGGAAGAGCCTTCTTGACTAGATTTTCTGAGCTCAAGAGGAAGATACTACATGTAGCACATGTGGACTTTCTTTCCATGCACTTTGATGCATTTCATTCTTCGATGAAGGAGTTCACTTGGGAGGGCATCCAGCATATTCCATCATATGGAGAGATGCATAGCCCGGATGGTGATAGAGAGGGTGTCACAGCCACTTCCCTACTCATTGAGAGTGAGGGGAAATTTTTAGTTGAGCCATTTCAGCTCAAGAACCAAAGTACATGGTAGAGAAGGTACAATTTTTCATCATGATTTGCACTTATTTACTTTATATGATCAACATGTTGTATTAAGGAGGGTCTTTCCTTCTTATATATTATATTATGATGTACTTGAGGCCAAGTGTATCATTGAGATTGGCTATCCTATTGGTGGTTTGTGGGGGAAGCCACATGATTCTTGGTGTGCACCATTGACACCACATTGTATATTCATGATTCCATCTTATGGGATGACTGTGGCATCAAAAAAGTGGCTAGGAAAGCACTTTTTTTTCTTTGTTTTGAGGCAGGTAAGGGATGCACTATGCTGGTTCCATGTGTGGAACTATGATCCACTCTCCGGTTGTCATATGGAAACTTGTTTTTATTGGTTTTTGCTTCCATGTATTGCTGATATTCTTATGTTCATGGGGAGCTTTGTTTGGAGAGTGCGGGATGAGTTGGAGATGCCCATTGGGAGTATGATTCTCCCTAATTTACATGTTGTATGTTTCAGGAGAAACAATGGGCAAACCATGATTGCCACATCACATCTCTTTTCTTCATGTGGGAGGAGCCATTTGAAGAACTTGATTTCTTGGAGGAGGCACTTCATGGCTGATTTGTTTAGTGGGGTAACTTGGGCCATTCTTGGAGGCCATGTCAATTCAGCCCAAGATCAACAATAGCCCCGCACTTACCATAAATGGAGAGAGAAACAATTTGAATGGGAAAAACTAATCTCTCCATGCAGACCCAACACATTGCATAGACCGGGGGTTGAGAATTTCTTTGATGAGCTACCTAGGATGGCTCATTTCATTTGGATGATAGCATGGGCATGGGAGTCTCTCATTGGGTGTGAGATCCCCTATGTTAATCATCACTCCTACCTTGAGGAGGCCATGGGATAGCAATAAGGTTTCCACTTACACCTTCCACCTTTTCATGATGTGAGCCATTGGGTTATGCGTCTTTGGGAGGGAACATTGGAGGGCAGATTTATTGCAGATTACTTTGAGCAGTGGTGGGGACTATTGATGGGGAGGCCACAAGAGGAGGAGGGGAGGAATTTTTCTCTCCCTATAAATTTTCTTGAGGACAAGCAACATTTTGGAGGGGAGGACTGTAATATTCCAAAAATTTAGCCTTCATCTAAATGGAATATTATAGTTGGTTTAATCACTAGGTAGGTGAATAAATGGGTAGGGAGGCCCATAAACCTCTTTAGAAGGACTAATAACACTCCTAATGTGAAAGGAGGAATAATAAGTAGCTGGATTAAGCACCTTTGGGTGTGAATAGGATTTGGATCATGTTGATTCAGTCAACTTTGACCAAGTCAACAATGTTGTCATGGAGGAGTGGCCTTTATGATGGGATAGCGCAGTTTTAGAGGAGGACAAATTGCATGAACTTGGTGGCAAATATGGATGGGACGCAATGTGAAGAGGTTCACTTGCTATATATGGAGAGGATGGCAGCCTTTTTTATTCATGTTTTAGATTATTATTTTGGTATTGGTCTTCTTAGACCTTGCTCCTTTTGCTATTTAGTAGGGTTGCAGTGTTGTTTAGCACTGGGTGTTCCTGATCGAGAATCCCTACCTCATCCTCATGGAAGGAGAGGTTATTTGAGCTGCATTTCCTCATTCTGGCATTCTGGCCAAGCTACCTCTTTCATCTACATTGCAGTTTTTGTTTATAGTTGGGTTGTGTTGCAGGGTGTAGCAAAGGAGGATCTCATAGAGTCATTTCTGAGCATGTTTTTCAGTGGAGAGGTTGTCTATTCATTGGAGGATCAGCAAGGAGGACTCCCAGGCATATTTTGACATCTTTGGCATCAGACCAACCATCTTCTATCCCTCACAATGCAGTCACCATCCTGAACTGCGTTATTTTGGAGGCATTTGCTGGGAGGGTTCATTGAGCTCGTCAGGAGGGTCTATTTCTGAGTAGAGGGATCAACCTCCTAATTAGAAATACCATTGGAGGAGGAAATCATTATTTCAGATTTGTCATAGCCTCATTTCATATCAGATCCAGTTCACAGTGGCACATTAACCCTAGGGTTATTTGTCACATTGTATGTTTCTTGGTATTTCTAGCAATCCTTTCTGGGTTGGCTAGAAGCCTTGTGTTGGAGCCCACATCTTCTTTGCTGGGAATTTATTTTTTTTCTATCAGCCATATTTCATTTATGTACATCTACAGTAGTAGTGACACTAATATAGACAGTGTTGTCACTACTCTCTGGCATTCTATACAGTTGTAGCAACTCATGTGCTGATTGTTTTGATCATTGGAGGCTTGTTCCTATTGCTTGAGTGGCTTGTCCCTCATGATCTTTTTGTATATTTCTGCTGATATCTTAATAAAATGATGGATGCATATTAAACCCTCTTATGTCATGTTTATATTTGTTGTGTTTTACATTATTTTGTTAATGTATTGCCGCATCCCTATTTTGGGATATTACACATTAGCATACTCATTGTAACAAGGATTTAATTTCAGTAGGAAACTCATTTAAATTTGTATAAGTAAAGTCTTAGGATTACTAATTAAAGTTAATTTTACCTCTCCCTTTTAATTTCTTATAGAAACTCCTTCCTAGTCATCATTAATACACTAGGGTTAGTTTCCTCCTTGAATCCATTATCATCCAGGGGTAACATGTGCATGCAGTTGTCTCTCTCAAAATATTATATATTTCTCCTCCCATCATGGATAACTCCACATTTCATATTGCCACACCCTTCCTAATAGGATGTGGAATACATCCATAGGTATGATTTCACATGAAACATCATACTTTTAGCTGTCGATCAAGAAATCCACCTTACTTTTCTCATTGGATAGGATCTAATGCCCCTTCTACAACCATGTCACTCGATAAGGAGTGGGTGTGCCATCTTTTTCAACCCCAACCTTTCCACCATTTTCAAAGAAACCAAATTATATATGTTTCCACTATCAATAATCACCTTGCAACATTTTCCCTTGGACTTCCAAACTGTTTTGAACAAGTTCCTTCATTGTGTTGGCTCTTCCTTCTCCTTTTCTCCTTTAATTAAAATATTATTCATCATCAGAGATTTATCCAACATAGGGGTCTCATCTTTTATGTATGTTATTTCTACCTCATCATTGGCTTCTACAATGTGCACTCCTATTTGAATTATAGATTTATTTTTATGAAAACTCCATGAAATATGGTTTATCTTTCCACATATGTAGCATTTAAATTCTCTTTTTGTGCCTCTTCCACTTGGGAAAAATATTTTGCACCTTGATTCTCCTCCTCTGGAAGATTTAATGCTTGAACTTCCTACTTATTCTCTTGGGATCTGGGCTCTTCCCTTGTTGGGATATCCTTTCTGTCTAGTTGCACTCCCTCCTCTGCTATGTTGGCTTTGTTTTCTGTCCAACATTTCTTTGGCCCTCAGTGCTGCCTGACAAGCATCCTCCACAATATTCAAGGGTAAGAGGACAATTCCATCTTTGATTTAATACTTTAGGCCATTTATCTATCTGGCCACCTTCTCCACATCTTACTCAATGTGGTTTTCTATGATATTCAACATATATAATTCCTTTGTATATTCAATCACTGTCATGTACTTCTACCTCGAATTATGCAACTACCTAAATAATTTCAACTTTTTGGAAATATATTTTCATTGATGGAAAAGGAAAAGGTAAATGAAATATAAAATATTGGCAAAGACAAGAAATGGAAAGTTCAAATGAATTGGTAAATATGTTATCATTTGTGACAAAGGAAAAAGTAAAACATGTGGCAAAGGAAAGCGTGGAAATTCTAAAGCACTATAAATGGTGTTATCATTATTAGCAAAGGAAAAGGTGGAAAAGGAAAAGCATGGCAAAGGATGAGTCATAAGAAGATCAACATGGATGAGAAAGGTGCAAAGAATTTGGAACCAGTTCTGGAGTAGCAGATCATCTTAGAAGTAGGTTGAACCCACATAGATAGAAAGAGCTCTGAAAAATATATCTATTTATACGTGGAAGATCTAAAATGCCCCCTTGGATCAAAAGATAGAGTCAGTCAAAGTTTGGTGACCTTAATTCCATGATAGCAGAGTTAAAAGGTGATTAGGTGAGCCTTTGGCACCCATCCAAAGTTGGCATAAGTGCTAAACCCAATAGAAAAGTTTGGTGGAGTCGCAATACAAAGCTTTGGTGATCTAAGGCTCAATTTTTAGCTAAAAATTGAAAGTGCTGGAAATTTCTTCAAACTTGAACAACCAAGTAGAGTTTGTCGCTAGGATTCTAACGCAACTCATTTCATCAAAATCCGAGTTCGTATGACTGAGTTATCGTCTATTGTTCATTTTCTAAAATAGGCAAAAAAAATGAGCAGAACAGGTACAGTGCTGATGTGGCAGGTACAGTCAACATTTGCAGGAATATCCTCCAGAAACAGCCAATGATACTGCGCCAAGTGGCACCACCAGATTCACCGATGATGACTAGGAAGTGAATTTTTTTTATTCCTAAGCCTAAGTGAAATTTTATTAAATAGGAATTTTATTTTATATGGTGGCCAATGGGGAAGGGCCACATGGCATGCCATGTACCCCCCATGGCAAGACAGGTTGGAAGGTCGAATGACAATTCATATCAAAGTTGGAATAAGGTTGGTCGAATTATTATTGGTGGTGGTTTTATTCAGATATATATATATATATTACATATATATATTATAATGTTTTTAAACCACCAGCCACGGCAGAGTTAGCTAAATCTGGAGGCATACTAACCAATGTGGTGGAGGACCTAGAATGGCAGATGGAAAAAGCTAGTGGTGGAGGTCTTCATGACTTAGAGAAAAATTATATGGCGGGGTCGGGGCTCGAACTCCTAACCTCTCGCCTGCCATATGCAGGTTCGACCATCTCTCCTACAGGGTAGTTCTTACCCATACCATCTTCCGCGTCTATTTGAATTGTAACCACTCGACCATTGGGGGTTGGAGGGGGCTAGCCCCGCGGACCAACCCCCTCCCCATGTGACCAGAATATCATGACCGAGAGCCAATTCAAATGAAAAACCGGCAGAAATAAACTCCTTTAATTAATGTTTAAGTGTGTCTTAATGACGTTAATACATCATTAGCACGTAAAGCATGGTTAAAATTTAATCCTATCTTATCTGCTGCTAATCATCCTTATGTTAATTAATCACAACAATTAAAATGGCATAATTTTCGGAGGCAGCGCCAAACTTGGCAGGAATGCCAAATTTAGAAACTTAACTAGTAGTTTCTCCAGTTTTGGAGGAGAAATTGGGGCAAAGTTGGTTTTGGTCACAACTCACTCAATTTTCGACCAAACTAAGCTCAGTAAAAGTCATTCCTAGCTAATTTTAATGCTAGGAACTCAATGAAGTAGGTTTCAGAGGTAGAAGAGGTGATCTACAAGTGTTTTAGTACATTAGAAGATTTTTGAAGGTGAGGCCAACAGTGTTGGGATCATTGCCAGAGCATCTAAAGTCCAAATACAACAAAAAAATAGTCATTTTTGGGAGATTATGATGTTATAAACTCATTGGAACAGGTTCCAAGAGGTTCTGAAGCTTGTAACAGCAATTTGAGCACACTTGAAGCTAATACAAAGATCATACTATGAAGCTGGACCAAGGAGATGTAGCCCAGGAGCGGTGAACTCCTTTATCAAAATTCTCTGTGTTAAGCTCTGTTATATGTGCTTGCTTTTTTTTTTTCTACTACTTCTAGTCTGTCATTCAAAATTATGCTTTTTAATCTTATGAGAAACTCATAATTTCACTAAGTACATTCTTTTCCAATCACGTGCTCATAAACAAACTCATGAAGGATAAGTAAAACAATGCAAAGAAAAGTTTATATTTGAAATAAAACTAGCACAGAATTAACTAGAAAGTAATTTCATATCAATTTGGTATCATAGCACAAGGTTTCTTGCTTGTTTTACTTGAAGATTTTTTAATAGTGCAAATTTACCGATGCTTACAAGATTGAGATTGCAGAGAGGAGACAGGAAGCTACTGATAGCTAGTCTAGAAGTTAGGACAAGAAGGAAGAAGGTTGAGATAGCATCATCCTTACCCAAAGGACCACTCAAGGAAACACTTGAAGCACAAGAGGAATTAATTGCACAAGAGGCTGAAGTGGTTGAAGAGATACAAGTTGCAGAGATAGAGCTTGAATCAACAGCCAAAATGTCATGCCATGAAGGAGCTCATGAACATTATGAGGAAGAGGATGTCAAGAAGGAGTTCAAAGAAATGCAAAGGATGGTGAAACTTATGTATGAATATTTTATGGAAAAGGAAACTGGAGAAGGTTGAAAACACCCTCATAGAGAAGAATCTTCAAACAGTAAAAATGAGGAAGAGAGGAGCTCAAAAGCTAGTGGTGGAAAACCACCTCCTTCTCCACCACCAGCATCATCATCATCCTCATCAGCATCTTCATCTTCCAAATCCACTACAAAAACTCATACCCATACTCATTCCAAGATCCCAAAAGGTAAGACTCTGTTACTCAATTTGGACATCAAATTTGAACTTCCTACATATAATGGAGAAGTTAATGCTAAAAAAATAGATAACTGGATTCGTCAATTACAAGTTTACTGTAGAATTCAAAATCTACAAGAAGACGATATTAAAATCCAATTGGCTTCATTAAGGCTAGAAGGAGCAGCATTAGTTTGGTGGGAGGCAAAGACACGAGGAAATGCACATCCATGGTAAGATTTCCATTAATTGGGTCAAATTCATTTCTTCCATTAAAAAACAATTCTTTCCATTAGCCTATAGGCAGAAAGAAATAATGAATTGGAAAAACTTTAGACAGTTTAAAGGTCAAAGTGTCCAAGAGTATACACAAGAGTTTAGGAAAAGGGCTTTATTACTTGGAGTAGACTTAAATTCACAAGACACACTCTTGAAGTATATAGGAGTTCTACATTCCTACTTAAAACACACTGTTCTCATGTTTAATCCAAATAACTTAGAAGAAGTATGTGTGCAAGCCACACATCTTGGAGTAAGGGGTAAAAACATTTCTGAAGAGGGTAGTAAGAAGAAGCCATTCAAGGGTAAGGGAAAAGAGAAAGGAGGAAAATGGAAGGGAAAGAAGAATGCAAGTGTGAAGCAAGAAGGGGAGAAAATAACATGCAAAAATTGTTCCAAAGAGGGGCATGATGAAGCTTATTGTTGGAAACTACATCCCGAATTAAGACCAAAGAAACCAAATAACAAAGGGAAACAAAATATGACTGCCACCACACAAAAATATCTTGGAAATGATTCAGGAGATGAAACCAAGATAGTTTCCATGGTTAACAAAGGAAAGGAAACAATTGCAAGTTCTAGTACCTCAAACAGTCACAATAACACTTCAAATGAGGATACAAGGATAGAATTTTTCCATGTTAGAGTAATTTTTAGTCATACAAAGATTGATGCCTTATTTTATATAGGGTCACAAGCAAACTTGATTTCAGAAGACTTAGTTAAAAATCTGAACCTTGAAACTTCACCTCATCATAATCCATACTCTTTGGGTTATATAGTTAACAATGAAAATTTACAGGTGACAAGGAAATGTATTTTCAAATTTTCTATTACTGCTAACTTTGTTAATGAAGTTGAGTTAGATTTTGTACCACTTGATATTTCATGAATTATCTTGGGTAGTCCATATTTTTATGACAGGAAAGCGGTATTTTACTATCATGAGAACAAATATCATTTGATCAAAGATGGAGTGGAGTATTTTGTGAGAGCTCATCGGAAGAAATTGAATATCTCTTTAGTTAATGCAGGGCAAATGAAGAGGCTAGTAAATGCAAGTAAAAAGTTTGTGCTTCCTATGATCACAAAAAAGGAAGATGTTAACTATGAATATTTTGAAGGATGTGATGAAAAATTGAAATCTGATTTTTTTGATGTGGGAAGTCAGCATGGTGAGATATTTCAAGAACCAAAGGGGTTGCCACCCAAGAGGGGAATTCAACATGAGATTCAACTACAGCAAGATGTTCCACTTTCGAATATTGGTATGTATCGCATGTCAATCATGGAAAGTTTGGAAATAAAGAAGAAAATCTAAGAGTTGTTGAATAAAGGTATCATATGCCCATCTACTTCGCCATGTGGTTCTCCAATAGTTTTGGTTCCAAATAAGGACGGGATTTGGCACATGTGTATCGATTTTCGTGCACTAAACAAAATCACGGTAAAGAATCACTACCCACTTCCACGCATTGATGATTTGCTTGATCAGTTAAAGCATGCAAAGTATTTCACTAAGTTAGATTTTAGAAGTGGTTATCATCAAGTTAGGATAGTTGAAGAAGACATTTAGAAAACTGCTTTCAAGACTAGACATGGATTGTATGAGTGGTTAGTTATGCCATTTGGCTTAACAAATGCACCAGCTAATTTTATGAGAGTGATGAATGATGTACTTAGACCATTTCTAGATGACTTTTTCATTGTTTACTTAGATGACATACTCATATTCATCAAATCAAGAGAATAACATGTCATGCATGTGAACAAGGTACTTGATGTTTTGAGAAAAGAGCAATTGTTTCTTAAGATGTCAAAGTGCGAATTTGGTAAGACTTCATTCGTATATTTGGGACACATAGTTGGAGGAGATGAATTGAAGATTGATCCTTCCAAAGTTGAGGTCATTTTGAATTGGCCCAAGCCCAATACAGTTACCAAGGTAAGAAGCATTTTAGGGGCAGCAGAGTATTGGAGGAAATTTATTGCTATTTTTTCTTCCATTGCAGCACCATTACATGCATTGACAAGCATAAAGAAAGTCTTCCATTGGGGAGATTTGCAGCAGAAATAATTTGATGCTTTAAATAAAAATATAATTTCAGCACCGGTACTAGCAATTCCAGATCTAAGACAACCATTTGAGATCGAAATGGATGCAGTTGATTATGCTATGGGAGCATTTCTCATGCAGCATCGTAAGCCTATCTCATTTCATTCTGAACTTTTAATGGAGTTGTGACTAAATATCCTACATATGATAAAGAGTTATATGCATTGGTACAAAGTGTAAAGAAATGGAAGAATTACTTGATGGGAAAAGAGACCATTATCCATACCGACCATCAGCCATTGTAGTATTTACAATCACAGTCCAAATTGCAGCAATCAATACATTTCAGGTGGATGGGTTTTTACAACAATTTCACTTGGTTATCAGGTACAAGAAAGGAATCTACAATAAGGTAGTTGATATGCTCTCTAGGCCTATTTTAAATTCAGCTATTATTCTCAAGCACAATTCTATTATGCATGAAAGTTATATTGAACAGTATGTGAATGATAGTGATTTTCAAGATGTGTATGAGAACTTGAGTAAGGGAAACCAAAGTGAAGAGTTATATGATCATGTGCATGAAAATTTGTTGTATCACTTGGGAAAGTTGTGTATACCATAGGGAGAAATAAACAGTATCATAAGAGAGGCACACACATCATTGATTGCAGGACATTTCAGTGTAGGCAAGACAGTAGTGCATCTGCAAAGGTATTGTTATTGGCCATGCATGAATAAAAGTGTTTCTTGTTTTATTAGAGGATGTTCTTTATGTGAAACAAGTAAGCCTAGAAATAATAAGCTTGGTTTGTACACACCACTTCCAGTTCCTTCTCATCCTTGGGAGAGCATGTAAATGGATTTTGTAGGAGGCCTTCCTATGTCAAGGAAAGGTCATGATTATTTGTATGTTGTGGTATATAGGTTAAGAAAAATGTGTATTTTGATGGCATGTAAGAAAACTATTACATCTGAAAAAACTGCTAATATTTTCTTTCAAAATGTATGGATCCATTTTGGTCTTCCTATTTCTATTGTAAGTGATCGATATTCTCGATTTGTTGGGATTTTTTAGTCAAAATTATGGGACATGATGGATACAAAGTTGAAGAAGAGTACAACATTTCATCTGCAAACAGATGGTCAAATACAGGTGATAAATAGGATTATTATTCATCTTCTAAGAGGCTATTGCAGCAAGCATCCCAATTTGTGGGATGAACAATTACAATACTTACAACATGCATACAACCGGGAAAAACATTCTTCCACAAAGACATCGAAATTTGAGGCATGTTTTGGTTACTTTCCAACATCGCCATTAGACTTTATCTTTGAGAAATATGTTGCTATAGATTGACATAGTGACATAGATAAAGCAAGAAAGTTAATTGAGCAAATTTAGTTGGTACATCACATAGTACAAGAGAAACTTGAGAAAATTCAAAGCAGCTACAAGGCAAGGTAGGACAAACATCAGGTTGATCACAAATTTCAAGTTGGAGATGATGTGGTTGTACATAAGCAAAGAAATATTGCAAGGGGAAGGTAAGAATATCAAACCAATCCATTATGGTCCATTTAAAATTATGTAAAAGATTGGTACAAATGCATTCAAGCTAGATTTGCCTACTTATATGCAAATCTATTATGTCGTTGATGTTGAGAATTTGAGATTGTTTGAGCCTCCTTTGATTTATGATCAAGGATAGCATGTTCAGCTGCCATCAATAGATGATTTCTCTCTAGAATATCTTGATGAAATTTAGCAAGATCTCATACTTTCCAGAAGAATCAGAACTTCAAGAAGAGGGAATGTTGAATACCTTAGAGTTGGACTCAAAGGTCAAAATCATTCAAAGGCAAAATGGTTGGAGATTGGAAAAGTCAGGGAGTTGTGTTCTCACTTGCTAAACAATTGATAATATATTTTGGCGTCCAAAAGGCTTCTAGTGGGAAGGAATGATCTAAGGCTCAAGTTTTAGCTAAAAATTCAAAGTGCTCAAAATTGTTTCAAACCTGAACGACCAAATAGAGTTCGTCTCCGGGATTCTGGCGCAACTCATTTCATCAAAATCCGAGTTCGTGTGACTGAGTTATCATCTATTGTTCGTTTTCCAAAAAAAGCAAAAAAATGAGCATAATAGGTACAATGATGATGTGGCAGGTACAGTCAGCATTTGCAGGAATATCCTCCAGAAACAGCCAATGACACTGCACCAAGTGGCACCACCAGATTCGCCGATGATGACTAGGAAGTGAAATTTTTTTATTCCTAAGTCTAAGTGAAATTTTCTTAAATTGGCATTTTATTTTATATGGTGGCCAATGGGGAAGGGCCACATGGGATGCCACGTACCCCTCATGGCAGGACAGGTTGGAAGGTTGAATGACAAGTCATATCAAATTTTGACTAAGGTTGGTCGAATTATTATTGGTGGTGGTATTATTCGGATATATATATATATATATATATATATATATATATATATATATATATATATATATATATATATATATATATATATATATATATATATATATATATATATATATTATAATGTTTTTAAACCACCAACCATAGCGGAGTTAGATAAATATAGAGGCATACTAACCAATGTGGCAAAGGACCTAGAATGGTGAATGGAAAAAGTTAGCGGTGGGGGTCTTCATGACTTAGAGAAAAATTATATGGCGGGGTCGGGGCTCGAACCCCTGACCTCCCACCTGCCATATGCTTGCTTGACCATTTCTCCTACGAGGTAGTTCTTACCCATACCATCTTCCACATCTATTTGAATTGTAACTGCTCGACCATTGGGGATTGGAGGGGGCTAGCCCGGGGGCCAACCCCCTCCCCATGTGACCAGAAGAGTGTGAACGAGAGCTAGTTCAAATGAAAAAACCGGTGGAAATAAACGTTTAACTAATGTTTAAGTGTGGCTTAATGACATTAATACGTCATTAACACGTAAATAGTGGTTAAACTTTTATCCTATGTTATCTGCCGCTAATCCTGCGTATGTTAATTAATCCTGACAATTAAACTGGTGGAATTTTCGGAGGCATCGCCAAAGTTGGTTTTGGTCATAACTCACTCAATTTTCGACCAAAATGAGCTCAGTAAAAGTCATTCCTGGCTAATTTGCATGCTAGGAACTCAATGAAGTAGGTTGCAGAAGAGGAAAAGGTGATCTATAGATGCTTTAGTACATTTGAATATTTTTTAAGGTTAGGGCCAACAGGTGTTTGGGTCATTGCCAGAGCATCCAGAGTCTAAATACAACAAAAAAATAGTCATTTTTGGGATATTATGATGTTATAAACTCATTGGAACAGGTTCCAAGAGGTTCTGAATCTTGTAACAAAAATTTGAGCACACTTGAAGCTAATACAAAGGTCACACTATGAAGTTGGACCAAGGAGATGTAGCCCAGGAGGGGTGAACTCCTTTATCAAAATTCTCTGTGTTAAGCTCTGTTATATGTGCTTGCTATGTTTTCTATTGAACCCCAAAGATGTCCTTTCCTTTCACCAAATTTCACTTCATTTCCTTTGTCCCTTATCAATTATAGGCTTAAATGATCAATAGGATTTATTAAAGTCACTTTAGGAATGCATACAATGATTGACTTGCTATATTTTAGTGGTTTTGTTGTTGTAGTAATTTTTTACTAGACTCAGCTACAGAATGCAGCCATTCTGTAGCTAGTCGCCTATTTTGCAGCTATCTTTATGTTCACACAGGTTACAGGTGTCACTTAAAGGAAAAACACATATGGTTGAATTCCACAACACTCCTACATCATTTCTTGCCCTCTACGAAGTCTAAGCAAAAATCTACAGGTGGTTATGCACGTGGAAGAAACCAAAACTAAGAAGCAGATTCCTACCAGGACAAGGACTCTACATATGTCTTCAGCAAAGTACGAGGCCTCCACAAGAGTTCTAATTTGATTTTAATTGAAAAATACACTTATCCCTATTTCTTCTCCAGGGCAGTTATGTATTTCTCTTATAAAAATAACTCGGGAAACCGAGAGACAGTTAGTTAGTTGATGTTTCATTGTTAAGCTGTCCAAGACCGTAATACTCTGTTTTTTTGAAGTGTTTTCCTCTAATGAAAGAAGCACAAATTTAATACAGGATCTGAAGCAATATTGAGTAGATTTGTGTGCTAATCCGGTGGTAGAGGGCCCCTACTACCCGAGAAGCTCTGTGCATATTGTTTAGATAAGTAACTTTAGCTCTGTTTCATCTCTACTTTAAGCAGTTTTCTGAGCTTTATGTTTTATGCTCACTTACATCGGATGCTACAACCAGTCTTGTTCTTATGAATTGTTCAAAAATATCACTAACACTGAATGAGATATAGTTGTAGTATTTTAGAGATTAGTTTCATTTTTTTGAACTTTATGTTTTTATGCTCACTCACATCAATTGCTATAGCCAGTCTTGTTCTTATGAATTGTTCCAAAATATCACTAATACTGAATGAGATATAGCTGTAGTATTTCAGAGATTAGTTGCATTTTAATTCAGCTGTAATACTCTGGAAGTTATTTGCATTCTAGTTCAATCTGTTCACGGTATTTCAACTTTGATTGATTGCATTCTAGTTCAGTGCTATTCATTATATTTCTAGTTTTAATAGCTAGTTGTACTCTAGTTTTGTTAAATTAGACTTAAAGGCCTTCATTATTTACAAAATGCTTTTGTTCTTAATCTCTATTAATACATTATTATCATAGGAACAAGATTTGGTAATGTCATTTTGAAGTCTTGACTGTTCTGCAATTTCTCATAATTTTACAAACTGCCTCTTTCCAAAACTATTCCAAAAGATTTCTAACCCTTGAATGAGGCTTGATAGTGACATTTTGAGTTGTAGAATGGATTAATTGTAGTGTCATAAGTTAATTTAGAGTAGAGTTCCTTACTATATTGTAGATAATCTTTTCCAAATGTGTTCCAACAAATTTCTAACCATGGATGAGATTTTCTCTGTGATATTGTAAGTTGTTGTTTACTTAGAAGAACCTCATTGCATTAAGCTTATCCTTTTCTCAAGTTGTTTCAACATACTTCTAATGAAACGAATTGGACTAAGTTCATGTTATGAGTTATTGAGTTCATGTTATGAGTTATTTTTCTTGTCAATTTTTGCAATCTGTGAATTAGCATTCTCTGTTCTTAGGTGCCATAAATAGTTTAGAATAGATTTTTCTCTGTTTTAGTGTGACCAACAACTTCTCTTTGCCAACAACTTAGTTATTTTCCTCTTAGCATAAAAACACAAAATAAAAAACACTAGAAAAACACTAAACACAACGAAGTAGGAAGCAGATACCTAGGCACATATAGTGCTCTTCACTTCAACAATTTACTAGCCCCGGTTGACAATTTATGACATCAAGCTAGGAACACTAAGTTGAGCAGACATTTTGGCATCGTTGCCGGGGAAGTGTAACTAGGTAGCCTTGTTTCTTACCTCCCAAAAACAATGATATGCGTAGAGAAAGAGACTCAAGGGGTATATTTATAAGAGGCAGAAGCTTGATTTCTAGAACACCACTTGTTTCACCAAGACCAAGAGGCAGCACACCTCCAACTCAAACCCAAATCCCATCCTATACTGATCACAGACTTCCAAAAGGCTTAAGATCAGATATTCCATCAGAGAGACCTTCCAATTCATCCACTGAACCTGTCTTAGAAGAAGATTCAAGAACCCCTGTTAGAGACATAAACTTTTCTACTTCCATAGAAGAATCAACTATGGCAGAAGAAGGGGGAGGAGGAGTCTTTAATGGAGAAAACACACTATTTGGAGCAGGTATAGGTAGGGGTAGAGGAGGAGGAGGTAGAGGTGTCGAAGGAGAAGGAGGTAGAGGTGAAGAAGGAGGCAGAGGTAGAGGTAGAAGGGAAATGGGAAGCTCTTTTTGGTTTCCTATAGTAGATGAAGAAACCAATGCAACTATGAAAAACATTTCACCCTCTGTCCTTCCAAAATTTTATGGACTCAAAACTGAAGACCCTGAAACCTTCCTATTTTAATTTGAAGTCTTATGTAGAACCTATGATTACTTACAAGATGCCCAAAAACTTAAACTATTCCCTTCAACATTGAAAGGAGCAGCATTAAAATGGTTTATGAGTTTGATCAACAATTCTATTAGGACATGGGAAGACATGAAACATGCATTTCTAGATAGGTATTTGGATTACTATATGCCAGTCAACCATAAGGAGGAAGTGTTTAAAATGCTACAAAAAGAGGATGAAAACTTGGAAGATTTGTTGGAGAGGTTTAACTACAACATCAAAAGAGAAAAAATGGAAAGCTTAGACCAAGATACTTTGAAAGCTCTCTTGTTGAAGACAATTAGGGATGAATGGTTAGATATCCTTAACATGATGGGAAAAGGGGATATATCTCAGCTCACTTTACCTGAAATAGTTGAATTATGTATCAACCTTTCAAGAGGGAAATCTAAAACTGTAAAAGGACCAAGAGACCCTGCTCTTGCAAGGGAAAGTAAGTCTGCTTCTGGGACAGTGAGTAGGGAAGAAATAGGACATATGCTTGATGAATTCAAATCTGATATTTTATGGAGTCTTAGTGAACAAATAGATAGCCTTAAATTACAAAACAAGCAAAAATCTGAATCTGATGCCTTAGCAATATTTTGTCCCAAATGTAGAAAGAAGCATGCCTTGAGAGAGTGCCCTTTGGATGCAAAATTAGTAGATACTTGTGTAATTTTTTCATAAAAACATGAGACCAAGAGTTGTCCTTCACTTCCTGGTCTTAAAGCTATCTTTCAAGAAGAAACCCCTACAAATTCCACAGAATCTCTCAATTTTGTCTCTAGGAGGCCTTGGCAAGGACCCCAAACACAAGAATTCCATGATCAGTCGTATAATCAACCCCCACCAAATTGGAATTATTGGCAGCAACCTTGGACCCAATTCCAAAATCAATCTCAAACTTGGGCACAAGGAGCACAAAATCCCTATAGAAGATACTCTCAGTACTATCAATATCCACCATCCTATCCACCATATCCACATTTCCCTCCTCAACAGAACCCTCAACAAAATCATCAAAATCCACAGCATCAAAATTCACCACTTCCATTACCATTTCCTCAGAAAACAAATTAGTTTCCTGCCCAACCCATACCAAACCCCAATAATAAAAATCCTTAGAACACATACATGATAGAAGGCCAACAGTTTCCAACCTATTTGATCACTCCTTTAGACCTTAATGATGTTCAACTTAGGTTTGGAAGAATACTTGAAAAGAGGAAACCTTCTATAATCATACAAGAGCAAAAATATTCTGAGGAAGATTCTCTATGGGTAAATAAAAATCTTGAAGAGAACACATCTTTTCAAGACCAAACATTGAAAAATCAAAACAAAAAGAACCAATAATTTCAACTCCTATATTAGAGCAGCCATCAACATCCAACTCTACACCTCCCTTTCCAGAAATATTACAAATTGATAGAGGTGTAGAAAAACAAATTATGGTGCCTAATTATGATTTCCTAGATGAGCTGAGAAATGTTTGTATTAAGATTCCATTATTACAAGCTATCAAGGAAATTCCAATCTTAGCAAAGACAATAAAGGAGTTGAGCATGAAGAAAACAGGAAAAAGAATAAGAGAGACAAAGAAAATTCAACTGGCAGGAAAAATAGCAGATATCATGATGGGTAAGATTGCTATTCCAAAGTATCTAGACCTAAGAAATCCAGTTGTTAAAATACACATCAATGGAACTGAGATCCAAAACACACTTATTGATTTAGGAGCAGCAATCAATATCATGAGTAGAAAAATCATGGATAAATTGAAACTTCCCAATCTTCTTTTTACTCCCACATTATTACAATTAGCAGACAGATCTGTGATCAAACCTGATGGGGTAATAAAAGACATTCCATTGTCCCTAGATTCTTGGGAGTATCCTGTGGATTTTATGATCCTAACTCCTAAGAATAATCTAGGAGGACATCCTATTATATTAGGAAGACCCTGGTTAGCTACAGCTAATACTTTCATTAGTTGTAGATTCGGTGATATGTACATCTCTGATGGTAGTTCAACCAAGAAATTTACCTTGTATGCTCCAGCAAAAACAATTACAGAATTAGATTATACTCAATGGATTGAGGACGAAGAAGACATACAATCTCTCTTCACAATTTCAGAAATTAGTGAAGACATCCAGATCTTGAATACCTTAGAAAATTTTGAATCCTCTTCAGAATACAAACATGAAAAATTTCAAGAAGAATCCAATATTGAGTTTTTATCATCCAGACAGATGTCTCTTTATTCCATGGATAAATTTGGCAGCTCTACAATTGAGATATTTCCAGCCAAAACTTTAAACATAAACAAAAACCTAGAGAAATCTCAACAAGAAGAGCTAGTCAAGATATTATAGAGACATTCTTCTGCATATGCATGGGAGTACACTGATATGAAAGGGATAAGCCCTAAGACTTGCACTCGTCACATCTACATAGAGGAAAATTGTAAACCAATCAGACAACCTTAGAGACGGATGAATCCAAATCTTAGGGAGATTGTTAAAGAAGAATTGCAGAAATTGTTAAATGTCAAATTTATCTATCCCATTTCAGATAGTTAGTGGGTTTCTCCTTTGGTAATTGTGCCAAAGAAAAATGGTAAATGGAGGGTATGTATTGACTACCGGGAATTAAACAAAGCTACTCTTAAAGATCATTTTCCCTTACCTTTCATAGATCAGGTGTTAGATACATTAGCTGGCAAAAAGTACTTCTCATTTTTAAATGGGTTTAGTGGTTATAATCAAATTCAAGTAGCACTTGAAGATCAAGACAAAACCACATTTACCTGTCCTTGGGGTACCTATGCTTATCGAGTATTGCCATTTGGACTATGCAATGCACCTGCAACATTTCAAAGGGCAGTACTAGGAATATTTTCAGATCTAATACATGATTGTGTAGAGATATATATGGATGATTTCACAGTCTATGGAAACACATTTGAAGAAGCCTTAGCAAACTTGGAAAAAGTTTTAAAAAGATGTAAAGAAGCAAATATTTCACTAAGTCATGAGAAGTGTTTTATGATGTTCACTGAAGGAATTGTTTTGGGGCATCACATTTCAGGGGATGGGATTAGAGTTGATGAGTCAAAAGTTGAAGTCATCTCTAACTTATCTATTCCAAGTTGTCAAAAATATGTTAGGAGATTTCTAGGATTTACAGGATATTATCGAAGTTTTATAGAAAACTTCACCAAGATAGCATCTCCACTTTTCAAATTACTTACCAAGGACTGTGAATTCAAGTGGAATCCTGATTGCCAATTAGCCTTTGAGACCCTGAAAACAAAAATCTCTGAAGCACCTATTTTAAGGGGACCTAACTGGAAGTTACCTTTTCATATTTCAACAGATGCCTTAGATACAACTTTAGGAGCAGTATTGGGACAAAAAGACCTGATTTCGTATGCCATCTACTATACAAGTAAAAATTTGACTCCTTCAGAGTTAAATTATACTGTAACTGAAAAAGAGTTTTTAGCTATTGTTCATGACATAAAAAAATTCAGACATTATATAATAGGCTATGAAACTTTTGTTCACACAGATCACTCTGCAATTAGCTATCTAATGAACAAATCAATTACTAATGGCAGAGTCATAAGATGGTTAATGCTTTTACAAGAATTCAACATTACCATTCTAGATAGGCCTGGGAAACAAAACACAGTAGCTGACTTCCTATCTAGACTCCAAAACATAAAAAAAAATACTCCAGTTGAAGATCAATTCCCTGATGAATATCTTTTTTCAATTTCTACTCAGACTCCTTGGTTTGCTGACATTGCTAATTATTTAGTTTCAGGGAAATTTCCTTCAATAATGAATGCAAGAGACAAAAGAAAGATCATTTATGACAATGCAAAATATTCATGGGTTTCTAATGAGTTATACAAAACAGGTCCAGATTTTATCATTAGGAGATGTGTTCGGGAAGATGAGATGCCTGAGATCCTCAAGGCATGTCATGATGAACCTTGTGGCGGACACTTTGCTGATAAGAGGACAACTTATAAGGTCCTTCATTTAGAATACTATTGGCCATCCCTTTTTAAAGATGCTAAAGAGTATGTCAAAAGGTGTGACGGTTGCCAAAGGGTAGGGAAACCTTCTCCTTTAGGTGAGATGCCATTGCAGCCTCAGGTACATATTGAACCTTTTGAGAAATGGGCTTTAGATTTTTTAGGACCTATTAGTCCTCCATCAAGACAAAAGAAATATATATTAGTTTGCACTAATTATGTTACCAAATGGGTAGAATACAAGCCATTACTTTCTGCTACTGAAGCATCTGTAGTTAATTTTCTTTTTGAGGATATTTTTACTCGTTTTGGTGTCCCAAGGGAAATTTTTACAGATCAAGGAGCTCAATTCACATCAAGGCTAGTGAAACAAATGGTGGAGAGGTACAAAATCATACATAGAAAATCTACTCCCTATCATCCACAAGCAAAAGGTCAAGTGGAATCTACTAATAATGTCATTGAAGGGATCCTAACAAAGACTGTTCATTTACATAGAAGAGATTGGGCAGACAGGCTTCCTAAAGCCTTGTGGGCCTATAGAACTACATGGAGAAACACAATAGGTCATACTCCTTATGAACATGTTTATGGAAAACAAGTTATGTTTCCCATAGAGTTTCAGATTCAGACTTTTAAAATGGCAGTTCAGCTAGGACTTGATCTAACAGAGGCACAGAAGCACAGATTGGAGCAGATTAATGAATTGGATGTGATCAGACAAGATGCAGTCCAGAAAACAAGTATAGTCCAGCAACAGAGGACTAGATGGCATGATAAGTACATCAAGGAAAAGAAATTCCAAGAAGGTGACTAGGCCCTCTTGTTTAATTCAAAGTTCAAAGATTTTCAAGGTAAATTCCAAACACATTAGCTTGGGCCATATGAAATTATGAAAATTATTGACAATGGAGCAATAAAAATCAGGACAATAGATGAATAGAAGGTCACTTTTCTTGTAAATGGTCATAGATTGAAGCTGTATCATAAGCCACTTTCAAGAGAAGAATTTTTCAAGAGATTCCAGGAAGACAGTGATGTGAAGTTAATGAAGAAGAATCCTTCTTCTTCATCAACTTAATTGAATTTTCTGAATTCAAATGCAAAAAAAAAAAAAAATTATAAACATGAAAACTAATCACTGATTAGCATTTTTATATAGAAAAGATAAAGTGAAAATCATAATCCTTCTGACACTTTAGCTTTTCAAATTTTCTCTTTTCCTGCAAGCAGCTATCACAAAGTCATAAGTGCAGACCCATTTTATATATCATATTCCACTTATGATCCATTTCACTCCATCATATCTCACTTCATTCATATTTCATTCACTCCATTCATCCATACTTCATTCACTCCATTCCATGGTCCACCTCATTTTCATCTCAGATTTTTTTTTTTTTTTTAAATCTGATCTCTTTCTGCAATTGAGAATTACAAATCATAAGTTGCAGACTACTTTTTATGTTTTATTCCACTTCACATTTGTGATTCATTCCATTCCATTATATTTCACTTCACCCATGCTACATTCCACCATATTTCATGATCCATTTTAATACAACATTACATCCATGTTCAAATCATTTCATTCCATGTTTTAAAGTTTTTTTTCAGGAATATTATGCAACCAGACATTCTGCAGCTAGACATTCTGTAGCCAGACATTCTGCAGCCAGATATCCTGAAGGCAACTATCTAGTAATCACCTGTTCAGCAGCAAATTGATCCTACACACCTATGTCAACAAGCAAAATTAAAGGGATTATGAAGACTGAAGGATCAATTATTTTCAAAGGAAGACAAAGCATATTAAAACCACAAAAAATCAAAGGAAATGCTAAGGTAAAGTTGTGAAACTATTATGATAACAGATTATGAAAGTCATCGGTATGGTTAAATCATGTGTGTTTCATAAAGTTATTTTGATTATTCATGTTGATCAAGCCTATTAAACCTATCATAAAATCCTTGGACAAAATCCCTTTCATTCCACTATACCAAATCATCATTTATTAAAAAAATTGACAGTTAGTACTGAAGTGACCTATTAGGTCACGTCACTAACTCGAAGTATTCAGTGATGATTTTGAAATTCTCACGAGATTTTTCCGCGGTCATTTCCTCCATGACAACTCTCAAACTCATTAATTCGTGTGAATCACCCTCACCGTATTTAACTCATCCCATAACCCCTTCATGTCATCTTTCCGTAACAAATTCCTACTACATAAATAGAGAAGTCATCTTTGGGGTGAAAACAACTCTCTACAACCATTTTTACATTGAATAGAAGAGCAGTAACGGAGCAGTAAATTGAAGGTTGAGAAAAGAAGCCATGGGTCTCATCGTAAGGTCCGAACCGGTCATAACCAAATACTTAGAGGGTTACCCACATATTAGAGAAATGCTACAGCAAGTTGAGTGGTTACATTTTTAGGAAAAGTTCAATGGTTTTCATAAGGAGGTAACCAAGACATTTGCACGGTCAGTCAATGGAGCAGAAGTTGAAATAGGAGATGTCAAGTTCACTATTATAGAATCCTTCATTGCAGAGGCAACATAATTACCAAGGCAAGGTGAACGATGGTTCAAAAACAAGGAATTTCACAATGAGGCATGGAGACAAATGCTCAAAACACCAGGTATGGATATTTCAGTTTTTAAGAAGGGCATTCCTAGCTCAGCACTGAAGAATAAATGGCGGAATATGTTGCTCATTTTGCAAAAGTTTATAACTTGTGAGGGAAGGTTTGGTGCCCTATATGTTTATCATATTCGGCTAATGATGCATTTCTTGGATGAAGAAATCAATTTACCCTTTTTCTTACTTCATAGCCTAAAGAGAATGGCCTCTAATGTTCAAAAGAGGGTTCAATTCTTGGAAACCACCTTGTATCATCATAGCCTAGTTAAAATCCTAATTGAACATCATTTGAGAAAGGTGGGAGACAATTGGGATGAGTTCCTAGTGAGGAATCACTTTGAAGAACTCAAGGAATCTCCATCTGAAGGCAAACTTGCAAGAAGAAGTAGGAGAGGGAAAATTTCCAAATATGTTGAAGTTAAAACTGGTAAATCCATACAAGAGGACAGTGAGGAGATTATCTTTGAGAAATTGGCTGAAATTAAGAAACAGCTTAAAAAGGAAAAGATAATAAGAAAGTATGCTAAGGAGAGAGGTGAGGGATCATCTAAACTAAGACGAAGCCATAGGCTTAGAGGCATATTGAAGAAGACAAGAGTTAAGAAAACAGGCATAATAGACATTGAAGATGAAGAGACACCAACTGATAGATCTCCTGAGTATCAGTACGAAGAGGATTTTGATGAAGAAACTCTGGAGATAGACCCAACACAACAACAAATCTATAATTATGTTGAGTCATTAGAAAAGAGAGCCTTAGAAAGCAGAGGAATAACTCCTAGCCCACCAAAATCTACAATTGAAGTACTAAGAAGAGACAAAAATGAATTATAAGTACTCAATAGGCATATAAAGAATGAAAATGAAATTTTAAGGGAACAATTCAAGCTGAAAAGTAACATGAACACAACTCTCTCTCTGCAAATGGAAAAATTGCACAAGGCTAGTGAAAAGCTAAAGAAGAAAAACAGAAAGTTGAGCAGGGCACTTATAAATTTGAGATTCAAGTTGGTCATAAGGAAACCTAGGATGTCATTGAACACCAAGCAAAGAAGAAAAAGGAGGTTAGATTTCCTAGTAGAAGTTTCAGAATACATGGATTGATTGCATGAGGACATGCAAAATCTTTGCAGTGGGGGTATGTTGAACCCCAAATATGTCCTTTCCTTTCACCAAATTTCACTTCATTTCCTTTGCCCCTTATCAATTACAGGCTTAAAAGATCAATAGGATTGATTAAAGTCACTTTAGAAATGCATACAATGACTGACTTTCTATATTTTCGTGGTTTTGTTGTTGTAGTAATTTTTTACTAGACTCAGCTACAGAATGCAGCCATTTTGTAGCTAGTTGCCTATTCCACAGCTATCTTCATGTTCACATAGGTTACAGGTGTCACTTAAAGGAAAAACGCATATGGTTGAATTCCAAAAAACTCCTACATCATTTCTTTCCCTCTACGAAGTCTGAGCAAAAATCTACAGGTGGTTATGCACGTGGAAGAAACCAAAACTAAGAAGTAGATTCCTACCAGGACAAGGACTCTACAGATGTCTTCAGCAAAGTACGAGGCCTCCATAAGAGTTTTAATTTGATTTTAATTGAAAAACACACTTATCCCTATTTCTTCTCTAGGGCAGTTATGTATTTCTCTTATAAAAATAACTCGGGAAACCGAGAGACAGTTAGTTAGTTGATGTTTCATTGTTAAGTTGTCCAAGACCATAATACTCTGTTTTTTTGAAGCGTTTTCCTTTAATGAAAGAAGAACAACTTTAATACAGGATCTGAAGCAATCTTGAGTAGATTTTTGTTCTAATCCGGTGGTAGAGGGCCCTTACTACTCGAGAAGCTCTGTGCATATTGTTTAGATAAGTAACTTTAGCTCTGTTTCGTCTCTACTTTAAGCAGTTTTCTGAACTTTATGTTTTATGCTCACTTACATCGGATGCTACATCCAATCTTGTTCTTATGAATTGTTCAAAAATATCACTAACACTGAATGAGATATAGCTGTAGTATTTTAGAGATTATTTGCATTTTTCTGAACTTTATGTTTTTATGCTCACTCACATCAATTGTTACAGCCAGTCTTGTTCTTATGAATTGTTCCAAAATATCACTAATACTGAATGAGATATAGCTATATTATTTCATAGATTAGTTGCATTTTAATTCAGTTGTAATACTCCGGAGGTTAACTGCATTCTAGTTCAGTTCTGTTCACGGTATTTCAACTTTGATTGATTGCATTCTAGTTCAGTGCTATTCATTATATTTCTAGTTTTATTAGCTAGTTGTACTCTAGTTTTGTTAAATTAGACTTAAAGGCCGTCATAATTTACAGACTGCTCTTGTTCTTAATCTCTATTAATACATTATTATCATAGGAACAAGAATTGGTAATGTCATTTTGAAGTCTAGACTGTTTTGCAATTTCTCATAATTTTACAAACTGCCTCTTTCCAAAACTATTCCAAAAGATTTCTAACCCTTGAATGAGGCTTGATAGTGACAATTTGAGTTTTAGAATGGATTAATTGTAGTGTCATAAGTTAATTTAGAGCAGAGTTCCTTACTATATTGTAGATAATCTTTTCCTAATGTGTTCCAACATATTTCTAACCATGGATGAGATTTTCTCTGTGATATTGTAAGTTGTTGTTTACTTAGAAGAACCTCATTTCATTAAGCTTATCCTTTTCTCAAGTTGTTCCAACATACTTCTAATGAAACGAATTGGACTAAGTTCATGTTATGAGTTATTGAGTTCATGTTATGAGTTATTTTTCTTGTCAAGTTTTGTAATCTGTGAATTAGCATTCTCTGTTCTTAGGTGCCATAAATAGTTTAGAATAGATTTTGCTCTGTTTTAGTGTGACCAACAACTTCTCTTTGCCAACAACTTATTTCTTTTCCTCTTAGCGTAAAAACACAAAATCAAAAACACTAGAAAAACACTAAACACAACGAAATAGGAAGCAGATACCTAGGCACATATAGTGCACTTCACTTCAACAGTTTACTAGCCCTGGTTGACAATTTATGACATCAATTTAGGAACACTAAGTTGAGCAAACATTTTCTATTGCTTCTATTATGTCATTTAAAATTATGCTTTTTAAACTTATGACAAACTCATATTTTCACTAAGTACATTGTTTTCCAATCACATGCTCTTAAACAAACTCATGAAGGATAAGTAAAACAATGCAAATAAAATTTTATATCTGAAATGAAACTAGAAAAACATTAATTGGAAAGTAATTTCAGATCATTCGAACATACATGGCCGACAACTCGGTAATGAGAACTATTTTTATTGGTGTAGGGGGATCCCACTTGAAAATTTGGCCTGACGGAGTTACCCTGACAGTATATTTACGACACATAAGTCTTAGCATTCAGATGAATGGATCAGGATGACACCATCTTTGTGGACTTACCTCAGTGGGTGTACCTTGGAGGATTGCAAAGGGATCACAAAGAGAAAGCTCCGGGAAGTGGACATCAGGACATGATATCAGAGAGCCAACCAATAAGGAGTTGAGCAGGAGCTCCCCACTATGACAACCCAACCCAATGAGGGAGAGCCCGAATTTTTTTTTGGGAGCACAAGGTTAAGCATCGGGCCATGGGGAGAAATTCTAAAAACATTATGGGCGTCATTATTGTCAAGCCTCGAGGCGTTGGGAGGTGGTTTCCCACACCGCCAATCATGTAGATCAGCGAAAGAGAACCACTTTAGGACCACTCCCCCTAATACCATAAACCAAAATGGAGTGGTGTCGAGACCAGTTTCCTAAAACTAGAGGTATAAAAAATATGCAAGCAAAGAAGAGCCAACCCGAAGGTATAATGAAGCTACAAGTGAAGGAGAGATGAACCAAAGAATTTTGAAGCAAAACAAAAGAAATGGAAGGGAATGCTAAAAACATTTATAAAGGAAATCGGTGCAAAACCAAGGACTGCAGGACCCTTTCTCTCTACTCTCCGATAGAAGATAGGTGGCAGCATATTATTGGCTCTTGAGAGATGATGGTGGTTAACGATGTTAGCATGATGTGGTCCAATCGAAGGTGGACACATGGAAATTATATTTGGAATTTTCGGGCACCAAAAAGGCCCATTTCTAGGTGAGGCAGGGACCAATCATAGGTCGAAACATGGCATAGGTGACATCAGCATGACATTATATTGGTGGGTTGTTAGTAGTGCAAAGAAGGGATGTGCCTCACAAGAGGTGTCGGGATGACGAGGCGGCTAACTCAACCTGAATATATATTTTTTTTGTATCTTGCTATAGCGAAAGAACCCCACCAAGACAACTCATCTCGTAGGATATACCTCGACGAGTTTGTTAACAGAGCACAACAGAAGTGCTGGGCAGTGGGCACTAGGACATAGAGGATATATAGTTAAAGCAGGTAGCACTAATCAAAGCATAGGAAAGCAGTTCCCATGGGACACGTCAACCCGAAAGATAGACCCTGGTGGTTTGTAAAGAGGGCATGAGGTAATGCATAGGGATAGAAGGGGCTACGAGCTAAGCCCTGACCCATGGTGATTTACCGTAGAATTGAAACCAAGGGCGAAAAGGTTATAATGAGTCATGAAGTCTCTTAAAGTAGATAAGTGCTTGCCCAAGGTCATTTCACGTAGAAATGATACCAATGATGCAGAGCCATTAATAAATAATTTTGGCTCGTGAAGGGCTTAAATAGGATAACCAACTGAACCCTTGAACCAGTGGTCGTGGAGACCTCATTCTATGACAGGAAACTAGGAAGTTGCCAACGAGAAAGGAGCTTAAGTTCAAAATTTAGTAGAACTATCAGTTTGGCAATAGAATTGGCCTTTAATCCAAAGATAACTATGAATAAAAATAGAAGAAGCCCATCTAAAACCTATAAAAGGCTATAAATTCTAAAACTATAGAAATCAAGCAGTTTAACTAGAAAAAAAAGGATGATCAAGGTTAGAGAACTTGTAGAGGACATAAAAAAGACTAGAATGAAGAGGAAAAAGAAAAAAAAATTGAATATTCTTGCAAATATTTGAAGGCAAGTTAACTAAAACCCCCAATCCAAAAATATTATTCTAGAAATCTTTACAAGAAAAATTTGAGTAGTAGAATTATTAGGAGGAGGGAAAAGTAGAGTGTGTGGATTAGAGGTTGTTGGTGTAGTGTGACGCATAATGGTGGTATGCATTATAGGTGTATCACAAACCAATATTGGTATCTTAAATGTGCTTTTAAAGATGAAAATAAGTGCATTGGTGATTGGTGTTGGTGCATGTTTTGTATCAGTAATCACATATTACTGATGATTTTTGCATCAATAAACAAAGATTGTTGAAGGTATTTGTATGGTGCCTTTGGTGAGTAGTTGCAGTGAGAAATATTGTAACAATCTTGGTTAAAAATCCATGTAATAAAGTTAATAATTGAAAAATAAGTCCAAGGCCATGGGACACGTATTCCAAGTTGAATGTTGGGAAAAAACATAGTGACGGGGATCACTTTTGATTATTAAATGGCTATGGAAATTGGCAAAGGAAATGGAAAAGTGGCACTAATTGAAATTTATTTATGAAAATAATGGAAAATAGGAGAAAAGGGAGGTTAAAGGTCACATAATTTCATCTGAGGAAAATTGAGGGAACTGAAGAAAATAGAGGCCTTAGTGATATAAATGCTTCCGAGGATCAATTCAAAAATATTTTCAGTTGAATATTTTGTCAGTTCAGTCTTTGGCATTCTCATTTAGTTGCATCTCTCTCATACTCTTGCACATTTATATTTCTCTTGGAGCACTCTTGGAGGATTTGGCATACTTTGGATTTGGTGAAAGAAGGCAAAGGAAAACAAGGAAAGCACAAGAGGGAAATGGGATCGGGAGCTACAACATGTTTTCTTTGTAGGTATCGAGAATGTATTATTTCCTTGTTATTTTTGGCATGCATGGTGTATGCATGTTTTTATTTGGTTATGATCTTTCATTGGCATGGAGGATTTCCTAGATTCACAGTGGTTTTTTCTAGCCTTGCCATTTCCTATATAGCCATGGTGTTGTGGTTTTCCCATTTTTTTTATTGGTGCTCATGTTCCTCATGGTTGTGGGTTGAGTTATTAGTTCCTAGAGCCTTAGTTGGAAAATTTATCTATAAGCCCTAGAACAACATGGCTTGAATTACTAGTCCTAGAAACCTTGGTTGGAAAAACGCTCTAGAGCCCTTGGTGAGTTGAGTTACTAGTCCCGGAGCCTTGGTTGGACAAACAATCTGGAGCCCTGCAACAACTGTGGGTTGAGTTACTAGTCCTGGAGCTGAGTTGGAAGAAACGCTCTAGAGCCCTGAACAACTTAAGTAGAGACTGATTTGGTTATGGTTAGTGATGTCCGGCCATGAGGTGGAATCACCAGCTGAGATTTGAGGTGTTTTGGCCTTTGCAATCCCTAACTTGGTTTTTCTTGGTGTATTCCATGAGAACCCACATTCATGCTTGGAATATGGTGTGGGGGTGATTGGATTAAAGAGAGATTTTGTTCAACCCAATATTTGGTCGGGTGGTACGTGGAAGTACTTGACTTGGTTGGATTTGCATATGTTAATAAAATATCTTTCCTCTTGTCATTCATGAGTATTTATGCTTCTTATTATGTGGCTTCAATGGTTGTTCTATCATTGTTATTATTATGGTTATATGCTAGTTATAAACATGGTTTCATGACAGATTCTATTTATGTATCTTAACATGTTTTGAATGTTAAATGAATGGTTATTGAATGCATGACCTAATAGATTTTTTTGCAACTATTATGAGATGGAAACAAACCTTCTCGATGATTCCTAGATAAGTATGAGACCCTTATGTTCAGATATCCAGTTAGGACCTGTAGATTGCATGTTCACAATGTGTTCGAAGAAATATCTGTCATGGTTAGGCTTGGTTAGGTCAATTTATTGTCTAAGTTTGGTGTTAATGGATTTTTTCCAGTGTCATTTATTATTTATGAAATTCTCATTAAGTTTTAGTTAGTGGTCGAGAGTCAAACTCTGAAATGGTGACTTATATTTCCTAGTCGTAGGATTAGAACTAAGTATTCTATATTGAAGTCATTGGGAGGAATTGTTATAAAAGTGATTGGAGAATTAATTTCACTAGATTTCCTTGCCATCAGAGCGACTAGGGCTCCAGGTTAATGAGAAATAAATTTAACTCAAGGTTTGGGCACCTAGAGTTGTTGTTTAGCTTCGGGGGGTCTTGCAGCTCCTGAGGAAGGCCAGTTAAGTTTTGGTTAGCCAATTCCACTTCCTTAATTATACCGAGGAGGTTGATTCATATCATATTAAATATTCGTCACATATTTACCCCGATGGACTGGTGAACTTGGGTAAGTGTGGGAAGAGGGTGTTACAAATTGGTATCAGAACTCCCAGGTGTTAGGTCCCTATAATACTAGTGTATCCCATTCTTTTTTTGTTAGTGTAGACCCCTAATTTTTATTTTTGTGCCCATGTAGTCCCCATATTGTTATTATTGTGCCCCATAGTAGCCCACTATTGTTATTTTTGTGCCCTTACATTATTATTGTTATGTCGGCTAGGATTATATTATGACCCCTTGGACTCCTATATATATAAAGGAGGTTTTTTCATTTGTATCATCCAAGAATTGTTCTTTTTAAGTAATTTAAAGGAGGTTTCTCCATCAAAGAGGATATTTTCTAGTTGGTGATCTATTATTTCTATTTTTTTGTGAGTCGGTTTCATAACATTTGGTATCAGAGCTTGGGATTCTAGGGTTTCGCTTCTTCAAACAGGTCATCTTCGAAGTTTCTCTATAACGTTCTTTCTATGAGAATTCAAAAAGTAAAATTTTTACCATGTCAATTAGAAGTTGTGGTGAACTTCGTGTGAAAATTTCAGATCTTGGTTCTCTATATTTTTGGATTTATGGTCCGGGGAAGTTATGGTTTTTGTATGCTCCAAAATTCAGTCTCAAACAAGTGACCTAGGGAAAATCACCATAACTTGCGTTTCAGACATCATATTTGAATTTTGTAATATGTGACAGAAATTGAACATAATTTAGTTTTTCATGTATAAATTTTAGAGTCAAAGGACAAAACAGTGACACATGGCACTCCTTACAAGTTAGCTCTACCAAACTAGTCTATAATCGGGTAACTGTGGGAAATCGGGCATAACTTTACCTTGACGAATCCAAATTAGGTATGACCTATGGAATTGGAAATAAGACTTAGATGGATACTACAAGACTGAAGTTTAAATATTGGGGATCCGAAATCATAGAGATACATCAGGTTCAATATCGAGCTCCTCAAAATCAAGAAAAATGTGTGTATTTTTTTTAAATTGCATAACTTTTGTTTGAAAAATTAGTTTGAAGTGATTCCAAGGGCATATTGAAGCATAGATATAAGTATTGGGTTCTAAAATGACTCCAAAAATAATTCCAAACCCATTAAGCCCTCAAAAATCTCTACTATGACACATGAAGAGGAATAATTGCAGCATGATATCTCAAAATTATAGGACCAAGTACAACAACAAATTTCGCTCTCACATAAAACAACCAAAAATGAACTAAAAGGTGACATGGATGGTTTAAAAGTAGAAATGGAAGATAATATGGATGGTTTGAAGGATGGCATGAATGCGTTGAAAAATGGCCTGGAAAATAAGATTGATGGTATAAAAGCAAAACCGAAAGGCAACAAGGAAGTTTTAAAGGAAGGTTTGACAAAGTTGCTACAAGAAAAATATTCCTAATGGCAGAAAGGTAGTAGAGGAAACTCATGATTGAAACAAAATAAATGTTAATCATGATTTCATAGACTCTAACTTTGGATTGAAGACCTACCATATTCCAAATATTGATATGAGGAAGTTTGATGGCAAGGATCCTGTAACATGGATACTATAGATGGAGCAGTATTTTGATATCCATAATGTGCAAAACACACAAAAGGTACAGATTGAAACATTATATTTAGAACCCAATACATTTGTATGGTATTGATGGCTTTGTTCTTGTAAAAAAAAAATTAGTTGGTCGATTTGTATGGAGGAAATTATAACACATTATGAGGATATAAAGAGAAAAACCTTCTTTAGCCAATTGATAAATCTCAAAAAAGAAGGTTCAATGGTGGAGCACATTGAGTACTTCCAAAATTTAATATAATGGTAAATGATATTCCAGAGGAGCACAATATTGATGTCTTCATAGGGAATTTAAAGGATAACATCCAACATGAGGTTCGCCTTTGGGAACCTGATTCATTGGAGAAGGCATTCAGGTTGGCGAGA
Source organism: Pinus albicaulis (assembly GCA_034641835.2). Lineage (NCBI taxonomy): Eukaryota > Viridiplantae > Streptophyta > Pinopsida > Pinales > Pinaceae > Pinus > Pinus albicaulis. Next base: position 1,572,029,067 of record CM076580.1, read on the forward strand.
AAAATTGAAAGAAAAATTATGGTGACAAGGAAGCCTAGCACTCAAAATTATAAATATGGAAGTATTGCTACTCCTAGACTTCCATAACTTACAAGGTTGACACAACAACAATTGGATGAAAAAATAGAAAAGGGGCTTTTCTACAGTTGTGATAGCAAATACACTAAAGGTCAGAAGTGTGTTGAGAAGAAATTATTTTACATAGACCGTGAAGAGGAGGAAGAAAAGGAACAAGAAACTTCAAAAGAAGAGGATATACACTAGGAACCAACCCTAGAGAAAGAAGAAATAAATCTAACCATATCTTGTAATGCATTGGAAGGAATTACGACTCCTCAAACTCTCAAGATAGAAGGACATATCAAGAAGAAAAATGTAATAGTGTTGATTGATTCGTGTAGCACCATTAATTTTATTCATTGTAAGGTAGCAAAGGAATTGAATTGCTTCCTATACCCAACACCATAGTTTCAAGTGATGGTTGCAAATGGAGGAACTATAAATTTCTCTAGAAAGTACCATAATATCAAGCTAACCATGGGGGAATATGTATTGAATAGTCCAATGCTATCCATTCCAATGGGTGGTGTCATGATGTTGTACTAGGATTCCAATGGTTACAATATTTGGGGACGGTAGCTTTTAACTTTCAAGAAATTTTTTTGAATTTTTTTTAAAAAGGAAAGGTAGTTGAATTACGGGGTATCGCAAGGAAGTCAGGAAAGATAATCAGCTCTAATGTCATGACAAATATTTTGAAGAAATAAAAACGAGGCGTAATTGCACAATTATGCTCACTATAGGTTCAAACATCAAAATCATCTATTTCTCTATGTCTCCAAAAATTCTTGGAAAATCATTCCAAGGTGTTTGAGGATCCCACCTATTCATGATCATGATCATGCTATTAATTTGATTCCAGGAAGTGTTCCTCCAAACATCAGGCCTTACAAATATCCTTATTCCCAAAAGAGTGAGATTGAACATATGGTTGGAGAAATGCTAGAGGCTAGTATAATTCAACCTAAACAAAGTTCTTTCTTTGCTCCAGTAGTATTGGTGCACAAGAAGGATGGATCATGGCGTATGTGTCCATATTATAGGGAGCTCAACAAGATCACTATTAAAAATAAATTTCTCATCCACGTCATTGATGAATTACATGGAGAAATTTACTTCGCCAAGCTGGATCTTCATTCTAGATATCATCAAATTAGAATGAAGACAGAAGAAATTCCAAAAAAATCATTCAGAACTCATGAGGATCATTATGAATTTTTTTTCATGCCTTTTGGCCTTAATAATCCACCTTCCACATTTCAAGGTTTGATGAATTCCATTTTGAAACCCTTCCTTAGAAAAAAAAATTAGTATTTTTTGATAATATAGTAATCTACAACAAGTCTTGGAAGGATCATGTTCAACATGTTGATAGGGTGCTAAAAATATTGGAGGAGAAACAATTATATGCAAAAACCTCCAAATGTTTCTTTGGAGTATAGGAGATGGAATATTCAGGTCATATTGTATCTCATGAGGGTGTTAAGGTAGATCATAACAAAAATAAATCCATTAAGCAATAGAAAATACCCACAACCATAAAGCATCTTCGACGATTTATGGGGTTAACAGGGTATTATCGCAAGTTAGTTAAGAATTATGGGATAATATCGGCACCTCTAACATCATTACTGAAGAAATATGCATTCTATTGGACTCCAGAAGCAGGTAAGGCCTTTGAACATATTAAAGGGGCAATGTGCCAAGCATCGGTCTTAGCTACATCGGGCTTTAGACTGTATGTGCGGAATGTGTTTCATGAATGCATGTAGGTTGTATATGTGCTTGTTATGTATGCATAGTGATGACCATTGTTGTAGTTGTGTGATCATGTAGAAGTTTATGATGTTTCTATTGGGATAATGGACATGATGATTTCATTATACATATATATACATATGTTATGCTAATCTAGATTGATCTTGTAGACGAGATAACCTCCCCTAAACTTGACTAAGGTATATTTGATTATGTTTATATTTTCTTTATCTAACATATTATGTTTATAGGAAGAAGATCAAGATGTCTAGAAAAATGGTGGAATACAATTCACATGTCTCTCCCTATAGATCAGATGAGTAGCATGGTGATGATTACTCCCCTCACATAGTATATACATTGATAATTTTGAAGGTAGAGATAAGAAGTTGCAAAGCATATAATGATAGGATCATTCAGTCACAAGAAAGAATTACTAGGGCACAAGAGAAACATGCATAGATTAATGCAATGATTCTTTAGAGTTTATCATATTTGCATTGACAAGAACCACTTGGATCAATCATGGGTAGGAGGAAATGATAAATGGCTCATATGGCAGCAGGTCTTGATCAGGACACAGGTTGGATAGAGAGGATATAGTCATAGATGAAAAATTTCTAGATACACCTGACCTAAGGGAAAATGATGATGGGTTCTATCCTAGTTTCATTCAGGGAGACAGTATGGTCATTATCGTCACCATTGATATAGGATAAGTGAGAAGCAGTATTGTCCAGAAGATTTTATGAAATCAAAACCACCTACATTTGATGGATAAATGAAAAAAATTTCGGATGCAGAAGCTTGGTTTCTTGGGATGAATAAATTCTTCAAATTTTTTGATTTCTCAGAGAACATGAAAGCCATGATAGCTACCTTAAGTCGTAAAAGAATAGAAGAAATTTGGTGGGAAGACGTTAAGAATTTCATAGCAATTCAAGAAAAGGATTTTACTTGGAGTGAGTTTGAAAGACTTTTCAGGAAGAAGTATCTATCTGAGAGATACTATGATGACAGGGCGAAGGAATTCCATGATTTAAATATAGGATTTATGACTGATGAGGAGTATACTAGAAGATTCTAGAGCTTCTAAGATATGTGCCTTATTTGGAGGAGAAAGAAAATATTCAGAGATTCATCACTGGGCTGTTGGTAGCATTCAAAGACAGGATGGAGTTCGATTAACTTATATCGTTGGAGGAAGCCATCACAAATTTGAAACATTGTTATGGGAAATCAAAGTGAAGGTATGAATATATACAGGATTGGAAAGGTAATAACAAGACTAAAGTAAAATGGGATAAGAAGCAAGGAATACTACAAGACACAGGTAACAAAAAGAATGCATTTTTTCACAATAATTTCAATATAGTTGATAGAGGACATGGATTTCAGGTTGGGGAGAAAAACAAGGGTGGTGGAATGAAGCATTTACAGTGTTGGAATTGTGGCAAGGATCATCGCAGGAGATACTATCAACAAAATTAGGTTAGCAGACCAAAAATTTACAGTGCTCAAGAGGCAGAGACAGTGGGGGATGTTGGAAAAATTATTCCTCAGATTTATGCAGCATTGGATAATAGGCAGGCGGATCACTAGACATCTATAATCGAGATGGACGGTAATATTTTTGATCAAGTTGTTTCTATTTTCATTGACCATGTATCTAATTATAGTTCAGTTAATCCTGACCTAGTGGAAAAGTGTGGTTTGAATAAATAAGTGCATGCAAATTCTTGGTTAGTGCAGTTGGCTAAAGGTACTAAGAAAAGATTTGATCATTGGTTAAGGACTTTTGCATTTGAGTTGAATGGTATGTCTACATCAACGCATATAAATGTGATTTTGTTGGGATCATACAATATGTTGGGTATGGATTGGTTGTATCTTCACGGGACTAAGGTGGATTGCTATGAAAATTCTATTGAATGTGTGTATGATAATGGAGAACATAGAATCTTGTAGGGTAAGAAGAAGGAAACATTAGTTATAATGGTTACAACTATGCAGGACAAGCGTAGTCACAGTAAGGGGTGTGTATTATTTGCATTGCATATTTATATTGATAAAGGTAAGGATGTCAAGGATGTTGAGGTATTCAAGAGGTACTCAGTTTTACAACAATTTTAGGATGTGTTCCCAATAGAGATTTCAGAATTACCACCTCACAGGGAAGTGGAATTTTCTATTGATTTTGTACCGGGAGAAACAACAACATCAAAGGCACCTTATAGGATGAGCACACCAGAGTTAGTAGAAATGAATATGCAGTTGAAAGAAATGTTGGAAAAATGATATATTCAACCAAGTGTGCCACATTGGGGTGCAACAGTGTTGTTTGTGAAGAAGAAGGGTGGCAATCTCAGGCTATGAATTGGTTACAAGCAATTGAACAAGGTGACGATTAAGAAAAACTATCCATTTTCGAGGATTGATTACATATTTGACTAGTTGAAGGGACCGTTGGTGTTCTCGAACATTGATTTGAGATTAGGATATTATCAGGTAAACATCAAACAAGAGGATATATACAAGACTGCTTTCTGTACTAGGTATAAGCAATATGAGTTTGTTGTATTTCCTTTTGGTCTAACTAATGCTCAAGCTACTTTCATATGTTTGATGAATAGTGTGTTGCGTCCCTATCTAGACAAGTTTGTGATTGTATTCATTGATGATATATTGATATATTATAAAAATGGGGAAGAACATGCAAAACATCTAGAAGGAGTGTTGAAATTTCTAAGATAGCAACAATTTTATACCAAGATTAGTAAATGAAATTTCCTTCAGACAAATCTTCATTACTTGGGGCATGTTGTTTCCAAGCAAGGTATAATAGTGGATCCAAAAAAGAGAAAAGCTATCATGGGAAGGGAAACTCCTAGAAATGTGGATGAGTTCATATCATTCATGGAGTTAACAGGTTATTATAATAGCTTCATCGGGAGATTATCATGGATTTCCTATCCTATTGCATCATTGTAGTGAAAAGGAAATAAATTTGAATGGACAAAGGAATGTTCATCGAGTTTTGAGCAATTGAAGAAGTTTCTTACATATGCTCCAATTATTAAAATTGCATATCCAGATAAAGAGTTTGTGGTGTGTACATATGCTTTCAAGAGAGGAATTGTTGTGGTTTTGGTGCAAGAAGGACATGTAGTATGCTATGAGTCAAGGAAACTGAATGAGCATGAGAAGGACTATGTGACGCATGATATTGAGTTGGCAGTGATTATTCACGCATTGAATATATGGGGACACTATCTACTTGGAAACAGGTTCATCTTGATGACTGATAACAATGGATTGAGATACTTATTTGATCAACCCAAACTAAATGCCAGGAAATCTAGGTGGTTGGCTATGATAAGTGAGTTTGACTTTAAGATCAAGTACATCAAGGGTAAAGAGAATAGGGTTGCATATGCTCTAAGAATGAGAGTATAGGTAAATCAAACAGCATCTATGAGCTCATATGGGATATATTTACAAGATAGGATCTTGTAGGTAGGACAACAAGATGGTAGGTAGAGGGAGCTTAAGCACACGGTATAGGTGAATAGGATGTGGATGATCATCTTATGGCATATGGTTTGGTGAGATTTAGGGACATGATTTATGTCTTGGACAACAATGAAATCAAGAATCGTATCTTGAGGGAATTTCATGCTAAGTCGTATTTAGGTTACCCAAGATATCAAAAGACATTAACATTTGTGAAGGAGTTATACTACTGGCCAAATTTGAAGAAATAGGTGGAAATGTTTGTTGCGAGATGCTTGGATTGTCAACAAGTAAAATCGGAGTATAATCATCCATGTGGATTACTACAGCTGATTCTAATTCCATAGTGGAAATTGGAGTTCATTTCCATGGTATTCATTACAGGTTTTTTGAGGACCTGTATATAGATAGCATGATTCTATTATGGTTATGGTTGAAAGGTTGACAAAGGTAGCACACTTCATTCTAGTAAATTCTAAAAATTCAGCTAGTCAAGTAGCACAGGTCTCCATCAGATATATAGTGAGGTTGCATGGTATTCTGAAAAATATTATGTTAGATAGAGATTCCAAGTTGACTTCCAGGTTTTGGAAAGAGTTATTTGTAGGTTTGAGGACATAGTTGGCCTTCAGTACATATTATCATCCACAAACATATGGAAAGAGAGAGATGGTTAACAAGATTTAGGAGAACATGTTGAGGATGTACACCATGCATCAGCAGCGAAATTGGGAAGAGTATCTTTGACTGGGGGAGTTTGCGTATAAAATTGGGTATCAGGAGTCGCCAAGGATGAGTTCGTTTGAGGAACTTTATGGGCAGAGTTGTAATACTCCTATTATTTGGAGTGATCCAGTGATTAGGGTATTGATTGGATCGGACATGTTAGCGAAGATGGAACAAGAAATGAAAGTAATCAAGAAGAATCTAAAGGTGGCAAAGGATAGAAAAAAGAGTTCTTATAAGGTCCCACCTTACCAACTATCTGTATTATAGAGAAATATTGAAAACTAAATTCAAAATTGGATATTATTATATTTTTTTGTTTCTAAATCCCAAGACAAGCCCAGAGCCAAACTACCAAACGACAACCATCACTTGATCCTCAAGCTCAAAAGTCATATTTAAAATAAAGAGTCTTTAGTGGGATGAATGAATATCAAACTTTATGAGCCACAATTTCCAACAAGCTAATTTTTACTTCTGTTGTGACTAATTTGATTTTATTTTAAATAACATTCTTACGAATTCTTTACCTAAAAGGACAATTTAGCTTCGATATGAGTCGTATCCAATATTTGAAATTTCATATGTAAGATGACACTACAGTAATTCACTTACCCAAATTTGACTTTATCAGCATGAATTTTAACTCAATGGGATTACCACTCATATTCATTGAGACACTCCATAAGCATCTTGATTACAAATCCTAATTTCACTCATGCACTTCTTCTTTTTTATATAAAATTCATAAATGTAAATAGCTATAGCCATTAAATGATTATGACCAACATTTTGAAAGAATACAATATACATCCATTGAGGCATTTTTTCAAACACTTGGTGACCATCATCTCTTAAGAAAATTTTGACAACCATTAACAACATGAAATATGATTCTTACACAACTTATTTGCCTCATAAAATTCATAAAGTTAAACTTCAATATTTTCATATTAGAACACAAACTAAATATTATTAATCATTGACCAAAAACTCAAGAACAAACACCCATAGTTGGCAGTAGTAATCTACAAAATCGCCCAGATTTATGATCTGGGTTCTAAAAAGTACTTGTTTGGAATCAAATGGGGGGTTACAGGGCCAAAAGGCACGGATACTGGGTTCTAAAAAGTAATTTTTTGGAATCAAATGAGGGGTTACAAGGCCAAAAGGCATGGATACCCCCTGATGATGGGCTGAATTGCATTCAGAACGCCCATGAATACAATTCATAAAACAACAAAATTTTATGTCCTTAATGTTTCATTTACGACTTTTGGCAAACACATGGAATGAAAACTTTCAACTACAGCTCTACATGAGGAAAAACAACCTATAGTTATGTGACTAAGATATGCTCATTGAATTCACACATTTCTAAATACACCATATGAGTTCTTGAAACATTTTACAACCCACAAGCTAATTCATTTGACATGATTTGACAAGCTTATTGCACCCATTGCTACAATTTGACAAACACATGGCAGCCCTGAATGCTACAACCATTAAGGCTTTCTGTAAAAATTCTGATAGTAATATTACAAAAACTTGAATAACAAAACATTGAATTATTGATAAGAATATGAAACATAAGCCATAACTATAATTTACCTCAAACTTACCTCAAGCATTTGATCTTCCAAACCATATTTTAGTTGCCATTATTTTTTCATTTTCATTTAAGGGTTGTTTCTATAATTCCTCCAGGTATATTTTGGGTACATGTACATTTTCTTACTTCTGGTGTAAGCTGCAGGTTAGTACTTATTCATGCATAAATAAATTGATAGCATCACTCATTCATGGATTTTGTCAAACACTTTGCAAAATATCTTGAGACCCTTTCTAAAACATGCATCTAATTACTTGAAAAAAAACCATAACTCGTGAAACACTTACCCAAGTCCTTTGGAATTTATTTATTGCAATTACCTTCAAAAATATTTGGCTTTACTTTCTAAAATGCTACAATACCAAGATTAGTACCATAAACTACACCAATAATAACTCCAATATTGAGATCTAAACATCCATACATATAGAATGATCTTAGTCTTCATTTTTAACTAATCAATAATATTCTAGATAACATAGGCTTAAACCAAAATTAGATGCTTACAACAATTTAAATTTATACTTTTTATTTTATGCTAAAGCTATACTATAATTTTAGGACAATGGAAATTATACCTGAAGAGATATTCAGCTCCAATCGTTGATAATATGACCCATGTTGGAACAAGGTCCCCTAGCTGCGTTTTGATGTATATTTTAAGCTACGTTTTAATATATTTGGGTACCAATTAGTCTAGCGACAAGGATTTGGGGTGGATCAAAGCCCCAACGATTTGTAAAAGGGGTCAAAGGGTATACCTAGATTCCGCAAACCATGGTTTGCGGACCACAGGATAGCGTAGGCTATGTTGATATAAATAGAGGGATAGTTTGAGTCTAAAGGTAGGCTTGAATTAAGATTGATGCTACTTGCGAACTGTTAGATCTGTTTGGGTTTTTTTGGGTAAGGACTCCTGTTGGTTGTGTGCATAGAGATCCTCAGTCCTGCTGTGTGCGGACCCCACTAAGCTGTGTGTGCAGACCCCACTAAGTTGTGTGTGCAGGCTTTGTTTTGGTTGTAAGTGGATCTGAATGCTAATGAATGTGAAGTATCGTTAAAGTATTTGTGTGTTATCTGAATTGGTTATGTTTACTGCTGAAGTTCATCTGTAATGTTCATTTAAGTTGTGAAGGTATCTATGTTTTGGAATTAGTATCAGTATATCTGTGATCTGATATTGGCTGCGATTATAGCACTCTGTGATGGTATTTTGGTAATATTCACGTGGATGTGACTGTCCTAATTAGATCTGATAAATTTTTCTTGGTTATATGTTGATTAATCTGTTAAAATGGCTGCGAATAGACTCATTTTGTGCGAATCTAGCAATTTATAACACAAATCTGCCTCGAATTACCTACTCTCTCCCAGGGTGCGGAAACTTGGTTCCAGCACCCTCCCATACTACTTTGGTGAGACCTTGGCCTACAAAATTAAGTCATTGCTGAAAGGGCCAGTAGTATAGGGGTTTGTTGGAAAACCTTAACCTCCGAACCTGGGTCAGGACCCCTCAATCCAAAAAATGGTTTCGTTTCCAGGACCGGGAGCATTTTGAGAGAGAGATCAGGTAATGCCATGAGGTTGTTGGAGACCTGAGTAGGTGGAAATTTAAGATTGGTTTGAAAGGAAAATTCAGGAATTTTCTGTAAAGGAGAATCGCAGCACGAATTTGACGACTAATAAGTGGAATAACAGGTACATTTTCACCGAATTTTATGAAATCTTCTTTGTAACCTTTGCACATGAGCTTCAGGAGTGGTTGGCAAAGCTTGTAGAGTTCCAGACATGTTGGAAGGACGATCAGGTTACGTAGTGGACACTAGAATTGATTCAACTATTAGAGAGGATTGACAATACAATCACCTGAACGGTAGATCACTACGTGGATATCGTGCTAGGCGGGTTTGTGACAGAATTCACAGTCGATTAGTTCGTATCATACTCTGAATCAGAGAAGGGGTTATTCAAAGGTTTCCAGGGTAAGTTCTTGAAAACATTGCCATTGTTAATCAAAATATTGTTGTGTGAAAAGGGTGTTTTGTGTAGCCACACTGAATGAATGGCCTCTTATCATGGTGAGAGTACAACACGAAGTGGTAAGCACTACTAGGTCAACCAAGAAGGGAATAGATCCATATAAAACCCATTAAGAGAGTCAGTTGCACACATAGGAAGTAGTCCTCTGACTACACCACCTTCAAGTCAGCACAAGGGAAAGAAATCACCCACACCTCCGCCACCACCTGAAGAAAATATGGATGCACATATGAAGCTACCCACTTTCAAGGGTGTAGGAGACAAAGATATGAAATGGTTTTGGTTCATAGCAGAATTAGTCTGGACTACGCAGAATGTTGCCTGTGATGCTGTGAAGAGGGCACAACTATCCCTAGCCTTTGAAGGGAGGGAATTGGATTGGTTCATGGGGTACGTAGGCCAACATGCAGATCCATCAATAAAATAAATTAAGGATGCTTTAAAACAAAAGTTTCGGAAGCCTAAGTCCTACTCGTAGATAGTGGTTAACTTGAAATACTTTAAACAGGGACCCATTGAGTCAGTTTGGGAATCTGATCAGTGGCTAAAGAATTTTATCAGAGAGGGGGACTTTCAGTATGATGACAGACAACACAAGGAATGGTTTATCGCCATGTTATTATCTCACTTGCGTGGACCTATGGGACAGCAGGCAATTGAAATGTGAGAGAAGGCATTGGAGATTGCTATGAAAATCGAAGCTACGCCAAGAGACGATGCTCAGTTTGGGGTACAATAGATCCACGGATAGCTGGAGGCGATGCACCTTGAGATCCAGAATCTGCGGAAGGAGCGAGGAAAAGAGGCTAGCCCCGACATATGGTGCATAAAGTGCAGGGTGTCTGGTCACACCAAGGATCACTATCCTTTGTTGGCAGACTACATGTAGGTGGTGGGGCCTAGCCCATTGCGTCCTAAAGAGGCTGTAGGACCAAACGGTCTGACATTTTGGTGCGCTGACTGTCATGTAGCTAGACTGCATGATACCAACTATTGTCCCCGACTTGGTGCTTATGTTCCAGAGTTGAAGAAACAATGGTGTCGATTCTGCACATCGGTGGGACATGATAAACATAACTATCGAACCTATGATTTAATGATAGATTGGGGAAACCTATATAGGGTATAGGCTGACCCTTCTTCACCATGATCTCTCTTAGGCATAGGAGGCTCCCCAGCCAGGGGCAGGGGGGGAAGAGGTGGAAGCATAGGTCGGGGAAGATGGTAGTTGAACTGCTACAACTGTGGAGATGTAGGGCACTTCGCGAGGGACTATCCAAATCCCGTGTGACAATTGTGTAGATATTGTAGACAATTGGATCATGTGATTGAAGATTGCCCAGTATTGACAGCAAAAATGCAGGAAAAATAGTAGACACCAGCGTAGAATGTGGAGAGGGTTAAGGCAAAGCCGCGCAATGACGAACCAAGCGTTAATATCATCACATACAGTGGCATGGCTACTGGAGGAGCTGAGGAGAAAGCTATGGCTGAACCCCTTATTAGAAATCTTCTATCAAGAAGGAAAGCTTGGACCTACAAAAAGAGAAAGAAACTTTCATTGAAGCTCGCAAAGACTTTACCAAGGAGGAAGCATCCACTTCCAAGGCCCTAACTCACCTTAGAGTAAACGATGAAGTTAAAACATTCCTACAAGCATGTATGAAGCTGCTACACAGCCAGAAGGAAGTAGAAAATACTCAAACATTGATAGATAGTTGTGCGGAAAGAACTAATCCTCCCACAGAAGTTAAATATGTTCACAAACTACATTTTGATGTATATTTTAAGCTATGTTTTAATATATTTTGGTATCAGTTAGTCTAGCAACGAGGGTTTGGGGTGGGTCAAAGCCCCAATGATTTGTAAAAGGGGTTAAAGGGTAGACCTAGAGTCCACAAACCACGGTTTGTGGACCACAGGATACTGTAGGCTATGTTGATATAAATAGAGGGATAGTTTGATTCTAAACATAGGCTTGAATTAAGATTGATGCTACGTGTGAACTGTTAGATCTGTTTTGGTTTTTTTGGGTAAGGACTCATGCTGGTTGTGTGCACGGAGATCCTCAGTCCTGCTGTGTGCGAACCCCGCTAGACTGTGTGCTCAGGCTTTGTTATGGTTGTAAGTGGATCTGGATGCTAATGACTGCGAAGTATCGTTAAAGTATCTGTGTGTTATCTGAATTGGTTATGTTTACTGTTGAAGTGCATCTGTAATGTTCATTTAAGCTGTGAAGGTATTTGTGTTCTGGAATTAGCGTAAGTATATTTGTGATCTAATATTGGCTACGATTATAGTACTCTATGATGGTATTTTGGTAATATGCACATGGATGCGACCGTCCTAATTAGATCTGATAGCTTTGTCTTGGTTATATGTTGATTACTCTATTAAAAGGGTTGCGAATAGACTCATTTTGTGCGAATCTAGCAAGTTATAACACAAATCCGCCTTGAATTACCTACTCTCTCCCAGGGTGCAGAAACCTGGTTCCAGCACCCTCCCATACTACTTCGGGTGAGACCTTGGCTTACGAAAGTAGGTCATTGCCGAAAGGGCCAGTAGTATAGGGGTTTTTTGGCAGACCTTAACCTTTGAACTTGGGTCAGGACCCCTTAATCCAACAAATGGTTCCGTTGCCGGGATTGAGAGCATTTTGAGAGAGAGATCGGGTAATTCCACGAGGTCATTGGAGACCTGAGAGGGTGGAAATTAAAGACTGGTTTGAAAGGAAACTTCAGGAATTTTCTATAAAGGAGAATCGCAGCACGAAGTTGACGGCTGATAAGTGGAATAACAAGTACATTTTCACCGAAGTTTATGAAATCTTCTTTGTAACCTTTACACATGAGCTTCAAGAGTGGTTGGCAAGGCTAGTATAGTTCCAGACATGTTGGAAGGATGATCAGGTTATGCAGTGGACACTAGAATTGATTCAACAGTTGGAGAGGACTAACAATAAAATCACCCGAATGGTAGATCACTAGGTGGATAGCGTGCTGGGAGGGTTTGTGACAGAATTCGCAGTCGATTAGTTCATATCCTACTCTGAAGTAGAGCAGAGGTTATTCAAAGGTTTTCGGGGTAATTTCTTGAAAACATTGCCTTTGCTAATCAAAATATTGTTGTGTGAAAAGGGTATTCTATGCAGCCACATCGAATGAGTGACCTCTGATCAGGGTGAGAGTACAACACGAAGTGGTAAGTACTACTGGGTCAACCAAGAAGGAAATAGATCCATCAACAACCCATTAAGAGAGTCAATTACGCACACAGGAATTATTCCTCCAGCTACACCACCTTCAAGTCAACACAAAGGCAAGAACTCACCCACACCTCAGCCACCACCTGAAGAAGATATGGCTACATATATGGCACTTTCAAGGGTGTAGGAGACGAAGATATGGAACAGTTTTGGTTCATAGCAGAATCAGTATGGACTGCGCAGAATGTTTCCAGTGATACTGTGAAGAGGGCACAACTATCCCTAGCCTTTGAAGGGAGGGCACTAGATTGGTTCATGGGGTACGTAGGCCAACATGCGGATCCATAAATAAAATAAATTAAGGATGCTTTAAAACAACAGTTTCAAAAGCCTAAGGCCTACTCGTAGATAGTGGTAATTGACTTGAAAGACTTTAAACAAGGACCCACTAAGTCAGTTTGGGAAGTTGATAAGTGGCCAAAGAAGGTTATCAAAGAGGGGGAATTTCAGTATGATGATAGACAACACAAGGAATGGTTCATTTCCATGTTATTACCTCACATGCATGGACCTATGGGACAACGGGCGATTGAAACGCAAGAGAAGGCATTGGAGATTGCTATGAAGCTCGAAGTTGTGCCAAGAGATGATGCTTAGTTTGGGGTACAACAAATCCAGGGACAGCTGGAGGTGATGCACCTTGAGATCCAGAATCTGTGGAAAGAGAGAGGAAAAGAGGCTAGCCCTGACATATGGTGCATAAGGTGCAGGGTTTCTGGTCACACCAAGGATCATTGTCCTTTGTTGGCAGACTACATGCAGCGCGGGGGGGGGGCTAGCCCATTGCATCCTAAAGAGGCTGTGGGACCAAGTGGTTCGACATTGTGGTGTGCTAACTGCCACATAGCTAGACTGCATGATACCAACCATTGTCCTCATCTTGGTGCTTATGTTCCAGAGTTGAAGCAACAATGGTGTCGATTTTGCTCATTTGTGGGACATGATGAACATAACTGTCGAACCTACAATTTAATGATAGACCGGGGAAACCTATACAGGGTATAGGTTGACCCTTCTTCACCATGACCTCCCTCAGGCATAGGAGGCTCCCGAGCCAGGGGCGGGGGGGGAAGAGGTGGAAGCGTAGGTCGGGGAAGAGGGCAGTTGATCTGCTACAACTATGGATAAGTAGGGCACTTCACGAGGGAATGTATGAATCCTACGCGACAATCGTGCAGATATTGTAGACAGTTGGATCATGTGATTGATGATTGCCCAATATTGATAGAAAAAATGCAGGAAAAATAGAAGACACCAGCGCATAATGTGAAGAGGGTTAAGGCGGAGCCGCGCGATGACGGAACAAGCGTTAATATCATCATGTACATGGGCATGGCTACTGGAGGAGCTGAGGAGAAAGCTGCGGCCGAACCCCTTATTGGAAAAGCTGCTATCAAGAAGGAAATTTTGGACCTACAAAAAGAGAAAGAAACTTTCATTGAATCTTGCAAAGACTTTACCAAGGAGGAGGCATCTACTTCCAAGGCCCCAACACACCTAAGAATAGATGATGAAGTTAAACCATTCCTACAAGCATGTATGAAGTAGCTGGGCAACTAGAAGGCAGTAGAAAATCTTCAAAAACTGATAGATAGTTGTGCGGAAAGAACTAATCCTCCCACAGAAGTTAAAGATGTTCACAAACCTTACGAGCACAAGAAATGCACGGGTCGAGAAATGCATCTTACTGTGCAAATTGGCGCTTATGAGATGGATCAGGTCATCCTGGATCTAGGGTCGGATGCGAACGTCCTACCTAAGAAAACATGGCAATGGATGGGAGAACCTAAGCTAGAATGGTCTACTATACAGCTGTGCATGGCTAACCAATAGAAGATCATATCGTTTGGGAAGACTATCCAAGATTATGGTATATATCGCAGGAGTTAAGGTATGCACGGATTTCGAAGTCATTCAGATTGTGGAAGATGCAGACCCTTATCCCGCACTTCTGGGGTTGGATTGGGAAATAGACATGGGAGGCATTATTAGCCTCAAGAAAAGGACCATGGTATTTGAAAAAGAGGGTACCAGGGTGATAGTCGCATTAGAACCTGCGGAAGGAGAGCAATACACAGAACCGGTGCACGAAGAAGAGGATGTGGATCAAATTTATAAATTAACCACTCGGGATGAGGATTGGATCAAACCTAAGCCTGACAGTATGCTTTGCAGGGAGAAGGATAGTTAATTCCTCTCTAAATTCGACGGGAAGATTGAAAATTGGAAAAATAGGTTACACGATGTATCTGCATTGCGATATCTTAGGATCACAAAGAGCTTCTGATGTATCTCCTCAGAGGTAAGAAAATTGTCTTACTTTGATGATTCTGGTAGTATAAGAGATTTTTTTAGAGCTTTTGAAGCAGAGGTCCCAAGGGAGCGAAGGATGTGGGCCCTTAATCTGGCCATGCACGCAACTCTTGTGAGGTGGTGGGACATGCATAAAGGGACATTTCAGGATTGGGAAGAGTGTCGTGAGATGATGGTCCTATGGTTTGAACCTTCGGTTCACCTGCACGTAAAGAATTTCCTTGGCCCAGGGGACCCGCGCGAACACTTGTCCGCATGGATGGAGGAAGGGTGTGGAAGAACTACAAATGAATGTGTCCACCTGTTTAGTCATGCCCTGGGGCCAATCCCCACTGCATGGTATTTAGATGCAGAACTACACCAGCGCACCCGCCACTAGGATACCCTGAAGGATGAGTTTGTAGGGACATTCGATTTGGTAGGCGGAATGGAGGCACTCGACGAAGCTTTGCAGGATATAGATGCCTTAGTATTTGATGAATCACGCCCTTGTGCAGCACATGGGGCACCAACGTGGGAGACGTAAATGTAGGATATTGTCAACTATCGCAATCTGTCAATGGAGGAATGTGATGAAGATCCACGAAATGTCTCTATCCCAAAGTCAGAGAGAGAGCACGTAGTTGTTGGACCCCCACTGCAGACTGTTGATGTCACTAAGCCTCTGAAGCTGCGAGAAGTCAACATTGGGTCGGAGGATGCCCTTAAGCTCTCACAGGACATAGACGGGGCGGTCCAATAGTTGAACCAGGCTTTTGATAGAGTCACTACTGCCTCAGAAGGACCAGCCTCCCAAAAACTGGTGGAAATCTTGCAGACGACCACCCACAAAGCCTTCAAATGCTAGCCCCGCTTACTACTGCCATGGAGCAGCTCAAAGAATGCATGAAGATTCCACCCAAGCTGTGACTCAGGACGAGTCATAAGATTGTGTTGGGGGCTTGTTGGAACAAGGTCCCCTAGCTGCATTTTTATGTATATTTTAAGTTGTGTTTTAATATATTTTGGTACCAATTATTCTAGCGACGAGGCTTAAGGGTGGGTCAAAGCCCCAACAATTTGTAAAAGGGGTCAAAGGGTAGACCTATAGTCTGCAAACCATGGTTTGTAGACCATGGGATAACGTAGGCTATGTTGATACAAATAGAGGGATATTTTGAGTCTAAAGATAGGCTTTAATTAAGATTGATGCTACATGCGAACTGTTAGATCTGTTTGGGTTGTTTTGGGTAAGGACTCCTACTGGCTGTGTGCACGGAGATCCTCAGTCCTGCTGTGTGCAGACCTCGCTAGGTTGTGTGCATGGGTTGTGTTTTGGTTGTAAGTGGATCTAGATGCTAATGAATGTGAAGTATCATTAAATTATCTCTGGCTTATCTGAATTGGTTATGTTTACTACTAAAGTGCATCTGTAATGTTCAATTAAGCTGCGAAGGTATATGTGTTCTGGAATTAGCATAAGTATATCTGTGATATGATATTGGCTACGATTATAGTACTCTGTGATGGTATTTTGGTAATATGCACGTGGATGGGACTGTCTTGATTAGATCTGATAGCTTTTCTTGGTTATATGTTGATTACTTTATTAAAAGGGCTGCGAATAGACTCATTCTGTGTGAATCTAGCAAGTTATAACACAGGTCCGCCTCAAATTACCTACTCTCTCCCAGGGTGCAGAAACCTAGTTCGAGCACCCTCCCATACTACTTCGGGTGAGACCTTGGCCTGTGAAACTAGGTCATTGTCGAAAGGGCCAATAGTATAGGGTTTGTTGGCAAACCTTAACCTTCGAACCTGGGTCAGGACCCCTCAATCCAATAACCCACCTTTTATCCCTTAACCAACTCATTTGAACCATTAGATTTTCCACCCAACCATATCCACGGAGAAATCCTCCCCCTAGAACCCCCAAGTTGTAAGTTGAGGAAGATAAGTTTCAATTCCTCACAATACCACTCATGGTCAGCTCCACCATGTATAGCTACTTAGTAATTTAATTTAGGAATTTCAAATTCATTTCAAAAGAAATTGGCTACTCTCCAAATCTCCCCCTCTCATAATTTTTTTCAAATCTCTCCAACTCTTGGAATCACAATTCACGTCCCCCCCCACCCCCCTTCAAGTGATAATACACGAGACACATATATAGGAGGAGCAAAAAATTCTTTTCATAAAAGAGGAGTAATATGCATGCCTTGTATTCCTTTTAGAGGAGTGTAACTCATGCCATTAAGGAGAGGTATGCATGTCTTGGTTAAGGAGTGTGACATATGCATTAAAGAGAGTGTAAGAGGAATATTTTATGACATTTATTTAATGAGTGTAAGAGGAATATTCCATTCTTTGATGAGTGCATAAAAGAGAGTGTAATTTATTGTTAAAATAGAGAGAAAGAGAGAGAGTTACATAGAACCATGAGAATCAGTAAGGAGAGAGCTATGAAGTGATTGAGGAGATATAATTCCCATTTAATAATAATATCATAGTCTCATAAAAGATAATAATAATGATATTAATATTAGTAATATTGATAATTAAGTCGATATTGAACTATTAGGATTGATTAAAGATGATTTAAGTGATTTTCCTTCAAATATACTTCATTACCCATTGATTGGAGGTGATTTACTATTTTTGGAAAGTCATACCCGAGATGGTAGACATGACTTTCAATTTTTATAAATCCACTCCAAAATTGTCAGGAATGAGATTTTATTTAGGAAATTCATCCTTGAGCTGCCCATGAGTGGTATTTTTCTTCTAGAGAATAGGGATTCCACACCCCTATTGCATGCATATTTGTGTCTTAGTAGATTGAGGACTTCGCACCGTGATCTACTCTAAAGATCCAAGATTCCACACCTTGATATTTTTAAATATTCAGGAATCCGTGCCCTAAACATTTTATTATATATCCAAGACTCCATGTCTTTATCTTTCATGGATTTACGACTCCGTGCCCTAATCATTTTATTATATATCCAAGACTCCACGTCTTTATATTTCATCAATTTAGGACTCCGTGCCCTAAATTCCATTTTTTCTCATCTATTCTACTTTGAAACTATGTGCTTCACCTTAAGGTATTGATTGTGAGCTCATACTCATTTGATGGTTCATTAGAAGGTCTTCTTCCAAGACTTGCAAACATCACAATCTCATAGATCAAAGGAATCAAATGAATTTCATAATTAGCTTATTCACATTTTACCAAATATTGTGCATGAATTCCACAGTCATTTTGGTTTTGGAGAAATGACTTCTGCAGTCATTTATAACTCAAGCATCCTTGTTGGCAATGACCAAGTCCCCTGCCACATCATGCTTAGTATCAGATTACACACACATAATCACAAAAATCAAGTGTCATCCACAAATCATAATTAACCATATGTTCCATATAACCATGATCATCCATGGATCTGTGTCTCAATCTTGGATCACCATCCCTGTTATACACCTATGTCCAAAATAGGATACCAAAAGAGAAAGCATCGCTAATATGCTCTTAACCAAAATCACTTCTTATACACACAACCATAGATATTATCATAAGCACACAACAACAAAGTGACCCAAACAAGATCTATAGCATATAAGCATGTACATAAGTCTGTCATGCATAATATTATATCATCGTATGAAAATCACCTTCTCTAAGTGTCATCAAACTATCTCACCAATAAGGAACACTACATAATCCCCCTCTTAGGCTAAACTTGGCCCGAATTTTTTTCTATAGTCATAAGATACTTAGTTCCTTTCGATTCTCCTATCAATAAGGTGTTAACCTTATATATATATATATATCCATGAAAACTGAAACATACCATTCTCAGTCAAGTAGAAAATATATCCATGCCATATTAGGCATGTTTTGATATAAAATGCGAAATCTCAAAACCAACCATGCAATTTATAGTACCATATCAAAATAATATTTTATTTAATTGATATGGCATCTACTTAAGTTATATATAATAATTTGATATTATACATGTTTTTCTTTTTCATTGTCTACATGAATCCTGCATGTGTCATCTTCTTGGTTCTATAGTATGTTGATATTTCCAATCCATAAATAGCTCACACATTGGTTTTATAAACAACAATGATGTTCCATCCCATCTCACAATCAAATTTGCATACAATAAGCATAAAATTCATCCTCATACAATTTCCTGTGAAGCTACACAACAAAACATGGTGTCATATATAAAACCCACTGTTACATCCCACTTTATTTATGTCTTCTCAATCCATGTTTCCTCTTTTAATTCCATAAGAAATCCTTGCAATCAAAATCTTTAGGATCTACCTATAGTTTTTACTAAATTTAGGAAAACTCACAATTTGATGTTCAGGACACCATTTTTTTCTTTTTCTTTTTTTAAACTAACAAGCAAAGGTTCCATATAGTCCTCATTGACCCACTTATGTATTATAGACCATTCCTTTAGTTTCCCTAATATTCATTATTATTCACTTCTCTAACATGAGAATAAATTATGATTGACTCTGTTAGAAGATCTTCATTCCAAAAGCAAATTAATGATATCTTTTTGAAATCATCTTGTAATCAAGAAAAAATCTCATAATTATACAAATACGATATATATATTATTGAATCTACCCTGATAACCGTAAGTCAAATTTTTTTCCAACTATAAAATCGCTCATGATTTCTATTCAATAATTAATGAATTCATTTTGTTTCAGGTATTATTCCTTACTATTAACAAGGACGCAAAAGCAAGCTATGAAAACCATACATTTCTCAAAATGTGAAGGATCTTGATGAATTTAAATAAAATTTAGACTATCACAAGGGTATTTCTATCCTAAAGCTATTTTTTTTTTTAAAGATAATTACCACCATCTCAAATGATTACAATATTTTGTAGGAATAATAAATACTCATGCAACTATACAACCAAGCACAAAATTCCTAAATCCAACAATCTCTTTCATTCCACATACAATACAATCATCTTAGGCTTCTAAATCATGCAAGAATTCCAATTCATCAAAATTTGATCTCACTCTCCTTCAATTTCTCCCTCAAAAATATCACAAGCACATATTCTTGTAAAACGAGAACTCAACTAATATTTTCATTAATCACATACCTCTTTAAACACATAAAATGTTCTTCTTCTAAACATGTTATTCTCTTAACAATTTACTAGTTAATCAAATTCCAAGAAAGCAGTTCATCAAGTTCATAAACAATATGAATTTTTGATTCGATCGCCTAACTAACAATAGTTTAGAGTGGCTCATGAGTTCAATTCTCATAATTTCTCTAATGAATTTGGTTAAATATATTTCAACCAATATTAAATTGAAAAAAAAAAATTAAATGGACTATTATGGCTTTCCTAGACCTAATTTGTCTTAAGCCAATAGAAAAATATTTCATCAACTGATCACAATAATCTCTTTCTACATTTCAAGCATTTGAAAATAATTTTAATTCTACCTAAATCCAACACATACAAAAGAATCACCATACTAGAGGATAGATACTTAGTTATAACTTGACTCCATATATCAAAATTTATTATTCCAAACATTCTAAACCACCTAATGGTGTTCACTATATCAATATTTTTATCTTCATTTGTAGCAAAATTATGTTATGAATCTCTATCCATTTAACTTTAATTACACATAATCAATCATCCTTAATCATGTCTATGAGATTCCATCAAAATAATTTGTTCATTCTAACCAGAAGAATTACTTAGCTCATAGATTTATGTTAATATGGATTCCACACCCATACCTTACCTACTTAGTTCATAGATATATGTTAGTATGGATTCCACACCTATACATTAGCTCATTACTTAGCTCATGTATATATGTTAGTATGGATTCTACACCCGTACATTAGCTCATAGATATATGCTAGTATGGATTCCACACCCATACATAACTTGATGAAAAAATAACCTTCAAGTGTTCCTTAAAATGATTTCTACAACCATTCA
This sequence comes from Pinus albicaulis, assembly GCA_034641835.2. Taxonomy (NCBI): domain Eukaryota; kingdom Viridiplantae; phylum Streptophyta; class Pinopsida; order Pinales; family Pinaceae; genus Pinus; species Pinus albicaulis. Next base: position 1,572,050,359 of record CM076580.1, read on the forward strand.
TGCACAAGTCATTTAAGCCTCTTGTTTATTAGAAAGGTCATACGTCAATCTAGTATTTTAGTAATTTCAATTTATTTGATGCATAATGTCAACCCAAATACAAAAACATCATGTCAAATAAATCATAAGAATTCAATTCTTACTCATTAAGAATGTATTCCCAAATCATATTTTAACACATCAAATCAATGCACACACATTACTCTTGAATCTACATTCACAGTTAAAAGTGACATACTTCAAGGTAGCTTATGTTAAGTTTCCATTAGTGTAGGTAAGAAAAGAGTCAAAATTAACATAATGAACTCAATCATCACGTTAATTTACTCTCATCCTTTCACTTGTTACACATTCCCAAAGCATACACAACAAGGTCATCATATTATAGTCCATATTAATCCAATATTTTCCTTGGTATATATGATTTCAGCCAGTAAATATGGCTACAAGGTCCATATCACATTGATAATGATGCCTTAAACATATATCCAACCATGCATGCAATCCACCTATATTACTCATTGATTGACAATCAATCCATTCACATGCTTAGGTTTAACCCCAAGATTCTCAAGCACATCCTTTCCCAACATGTCCTTATGTCTTTTAACATATTTCTAATCATTTTTCTTAACAAAAATATAAATGAATATAAGAAAGCATTCCTTTTTTTTTCTTTCATGAGTCTCTAAATGACATAATAATAATAATATCCCCTATGCAACCAATATGCTTCCAAGTCAACATACACAACAACTCAACATGCATGAAAAATCAACATTCATACATCAGCCTACAAGCAATCATGTTGGCCCATTAGGCCCTAGTGTTGTAACTCGCAATGATACCATATGTAAGTTCCCACCTTATCAAATATATGAATTATAAAGAAATATTGAATAATAAACTCAAAATTGGATTTTTTTTTTTCTTCTCTTCAGAATCCCAAGAGAAGTCCAAAGCCAAACTCTCACTCAAATCCCAAATCCAAACTACCAAACGACAACCATCACTTGAACCTCAAGCTCAAAAGTCATATTTAAAAGAAATAGTCTTTAGTGGGACAAATGAATATCAAACTTTACGAGCCACAATTTCCAACAACTAAATTATTACTTCTCTTGTGACTAATTTGATTTTATTTTAACTAGCATGCTTACAAATTCTTTACCTAAAAGGAGAATTCAGATTCTATAGGAGTGGTAACCAATATTTGTAATTTCATATGTAAGATGACACTACAACAATTCACTTACCCAAATTTAATTTATCAAAATGAATTTTAACTTAATGGGATTACCACTCATATTCATTGAGACACTCCATAAGCATATTGATTACAAATCCTAATTTCACTCAGGCATTTTTTTTTAAACAAAAAATTCATAAATCTAAATAGCTACATCCATTGACTCATTATGACAAAAATTTTGCATGAATACAATATACAGCCATTGAGGCATTTTGTCAAACACTTGGTGACCATCATCTGTTAAGACAATTTTGACAATCATTAACAACATGAAATATGATTCTTACACAACCTATTTGCCTCATAAAATTCCTAAATTTAAACTTCAATATTTGTATATTAAAATAGGAACTAAATATTCTTAATCATTGACCAAAAACTCAACATACACCCATAGTTGGCAGCAATAATTATTAATCGCCCAGATTTATGATTTGGGTTCTAAAAAGTACTTTTTTGGAACCAAATGGGGGGTTACAGGGCCATAAGGCACGAATATCCCCTGATGTTGGGCTTAATCACATTCAAAACGCCTAGGAATGCGATTCTTAAAACAAAAAAAATATATATCCTTAATGTTTCATTTATGACTTTTGGCAAACACATGGAATGAAAACTTTCAACTACAACTCTACATGAGGAAAAAAAACCCATAGTTATGCTACTAATATATGCTCATTGAATTCACACATTTATAAATCCACCATATAAGTTCTTGAAACATTTTACAACCCAAAATCTAATTCATTTGACATGATTTGACAAGCTTATTGCACCCATTGCTACAATTTGACAAACACATGGCAGCCCTGAATGCTACAGCCATTAAGGCTTTCTGTCAAAATTCTGATAGTACTATTACAAAAATTTTAATAACAAAACATTAAATTATTGATAAGAATATGAAACAAAATCCATAAATCAAATTTACCTCAGACTTACCTCAAGCATTTCATCTTCCAAACCATATTTAGTTGTCATTATTTTTGCATTTTATTTTAAGGGTTGTTTCGGTAATTCCTTCAGGTATATTTTGGGTACATGTCCATTTTATTTCTTCTGGTGTAACTTAAAAGTTAGCACTTATTCATGCATAAATAAATTGATAGAATTACTCATTCACAGATTTTGTCAAACATTTTGCAAAATATTCTGAAACCATTTCTAAAATATGCATCTAATTACTTGAAACAAAACCATAACTCATGAAACACTTACCCAAGTCCTTTGGAATTTATTTATTGCAATTACCTTCAAAAATATTTGGCTTTCCTTTCTCAAATGCTACAATACCAAGATTAGTACCATAAACTACACCAATAATAACTCTAATATTGAGATCTAAACATCCATACATATAGATTGATCTTAGTCTTCATTTTTAACTAATCAATAATATTCCAGATAACATAAGCTTAAACCAAAATTAGATTTTTGCAAAAATTCAAATTTCTACTTTTTATTTTATGCTAAAGTTATACTATAATTTTAGGACAATGGAAATTATACCTGAAGAGATATTCAGCTCCAATCGTTGAGAATATGATCCACCTTTGATCCCTTAACCAATTCATTTGAACCATCCGGTTTTCCACCCAACCATATCCAGGGAGAACTCCTCCCCCTGGAACACCCAAGATATAAGAGCTCACAAACAGTACCAAAATATAGCAGTAGAGAGATATCCAAGGAAATTTGAGGAAGATAAGTTTCAATTCCTCACTATACCACTCATGGTAAGCTCCACCATGTATAGCTACTTAGTAATTTAGTTTAGGAATTTCAAATTCATTTCAAAATAAATTGGCTACTCTCCAAGTCTCTCCCTCTCATAATTTTTTTCAAATCTCTCCAACTCTTGGTATCAAATTTCATACCCCCCCCCCCCTTCAAGTGAGAATACATGAGGCACATATATAGGAGGAGAAACAAATTCTTGTAATAAAATAGGAGTAATGTGCATGCCTTGTATTCCTTTTAGATGAGTGTAACTCATGCCATTAAGGAGAGGTATGCGTGTCTTAGTTAAGGAGTGTAACACATGCATTAAAGAGAGTGTAAGAGGAATATTTTATGACATGTCTTTAATGAGTGTAAGAGGAATATTTCATTCTTTGATGAGTGCATAAAAGAGAGTGTAATGTATTGTTAAAATAGAGAGAGAGAGAGAGAGAGAGAGTTACATAGAGCCATGACAATCATCAAGGAGAGTGGTATGAAGTGATTGAGGAGATATAATTCCCTTTTAATAATAATATCATAGTCTCATAAAAGATAATAATAATAATATTGAGAATTAAGTTGATATTGAACTATTAGGATTGATTAAAGATGATATAAGTGATTTTCCTTCAAATATACTTCATTACCCATTGATTAGAGGTGATTTACTATTTTTGGAAAGGAATACTTGAGATGCTAGACATGACTTTCTATTTTTATAAAGCCACTCCAAAATTGTCAGGAATGAGATTTTATTAAGGAAATTCATCCCTGAGCTACCTATGAGCGGTATTTTTCTTCTGGATAATAGGGATTCCGCACCCCTATTGCATGCATCTTCGTGCCTTAGTAGATTGAAGACTGCGCACCCTGATCTACTCTAAAGATCCAAGATTCCACACCTTGATATTTTTAAACATTTAGGACTCTGCGCACTAAAAATTTCATTATAGATCCAAGACTCCATGTCTTTATATTTCATGGATTTAGGACTCCGCGCCCTAATACTTTTATTATATATACAAGACTCCATGTCTTTATATTTCATGAATTTAGGACTCTGCGCCGTAATTTCCATGTCTTCTCATCTATTCTAGTTTGAAACTTCATGCTTCACTTTAAGGTATTAATTATGAGCTCATACCCATCTGATGGTTCGTTGGTAATGTCTTCTTCCAAGACCTGCACACATCACAATCTCATAGATCAAAGGAATCAAATGAATTTCATAATTAACTTATTCACATTTTACCAAAGATTGTGCATGACTTCCACAATCATTTTGGTTTTGGAGAAATGACTTCCACAGTCATTTATAACTCGGGCATCCTTGTTGGAAATAACAAAGTCCCCTGCAACATCATGCTTAGTACGAGATTATGCACATATAATCATACAAATCAGGTATCATCCATAAATCATAATTAACCGTATGTTCCACATAACCATGATCATCCATGGATAGGTGTCTCAATCCTGGACCACCATGCATGTTATACAACCAAGTGACCCAAACCAGGTCTATAGCATATAAGCATGTACATAAGTCTATCATGCATAATATTATATCATTATATCAAAATCACCATCTCTAAGTGTCATGCTACGGAAACTGGAAAAGGCAATGGTAAAGGAAAAGTGGCATTAATTGGCATTTATTTTTGAAAATAATGGAAAATAGGAGAAAAGGAAGGTGAAAGGTCAAAAAATTACACGTGAGGAAAATTGAAGGAAAATAGAGGAAAATAAAGAAAATATAAGCCTTAATGATAAAAATGATTCTAAGGTTCAATTCACATATTTTGTCAGTTGAAGCATTTATCAGTTCAGTCTTTCGAAGTCTCATTCGATTCTCTCTCTCTCATACTCTTGCACACTTAGATCACTCTTGGAGGATTTTGACATACTTTGGATTTGGAGAAAGAAGGCAAAGGAAAAAAATGAAAGCACAAGGGGATAGATGGATCAATAGCTACAATGAGTTTTCTTTGTAGGTACCGAGTTGCATGATAGATTTCCTTGCTATTTTTGAAATTCATGGTATATGCATGTAGTTATTTGGCTATGATCTATCATTGGCATGGAGGATTTCATGGATTGATAATGGTTTTTCCTAGCCTTTCCATTTCTTGGATATCCATGGTGTTGTGGGTTTTCCCATTTGTTTTTTTATTGGTGCTCATCTTCCTTATGGTTGTGGGTTGAGTTATTAGTTCCTAAAGCCATGGCTGGAAAAATGATTTGGAAGCCATGGAAAAACTTGGTTTGAGTTACTAGTCCTAGAATTCTTGGTTGGAAAAATTCTCTCCAGCCGTTGGTGGGTTGAGTTACTAGTCCTAGAGCCTTGGTTGGAAAAACGCTCTGGAGCCCTGCAACAATTGTGGGTTGAGTTACTATCCCTAGAGTTGGTTTGGAACAAACGCTCTAGAGCCCTAGGCAACTTGGGTAGAAACCGATTTGGTGATGGTTAGTGATGTCCAACCATGAGGTGGAATCACTGGTTGAGGGTTGAGGTGGTTTTTCCTCTGGAAGCCATGGTTTCATTTCACTTGGTTTAATCCGTGATATCCCACATTCATGCTTGAAATATGGCGCTAGGGTGATTGGCTGAAAGAGAGATTTCTTTCACCCAATCTATGGTCGAGTGGTACGTGGAAGTCTCTTACTTGGTTGGATTTGCATATGTTAATAATATATCTTTCCTATTATAATTCATGAGTATTTATGCCTGTTATTATGTGGCTTCGATGCCTATTATATCATTGTTATTATTATAGTTATATGTTGGTTATAAGCACGGTTTCATGATAGATTATAGTTATGTCTCTTAACATGTTTTTATTGGTAAATGAATGGTTATTGAATGCATGAACTAATAGATGTTTTTGCAGCTATTATGAGAGGGAAACAAACCTTTTTGATGATTCCTAGATAAGCATGAGACCCTTATGTTCAGATATGAAGGTATGACTTGTAGATTGCATGTTCACAATTTGTTTGACGAAATGTATGTCATGGTTAGGCCTGGTTAGCTCAATTTCTTGTCTAATTTTAGTGTTAATTGATTTTTCCTAGTGTCATTTATCATTTTTGAAAGTCTCGTTAAGCTCTGAGTAGTGGTTGAGAGTCAGGCCCTTTAAAGGAGACTCAGATTTTGACGTAGTAGACTCAGAACTAGGTAATCTATACTATAGTTGTTGGGAGGAAGGGTTATTAGAGTGACTGGAGGGTTACAGTCACTAGATTTCCTTATCATGAGAGCAACTATGGCTCTAGATCATTTAAAAATAAAGTTAATTTAGGGTTTGGGAACCTGGAGTGGGTTTTTAGCTTCTAGGGTCCTGTAGTTCCAAAGGAAGGTGAGTAAAGTTTTGTTTTGTTGATTTCACTTCCTTGATTGTACTTAGGAGGTTGAGTCATATCATAGTAAATCCTCGTCACATATTTACCCTGGTGGACTGGTGAACTTGGGTAAGTGTGGGAGGTGGGTGTTAAAAACATTTATCTGCTTATGAAATAAGTGGGTTGTTGATTTGAGTTTGAAAATGGATGAAATATGGATCAAGTACAGGGCCAACAAGTGGTCGCTTGCAGATCAGGGGTAGTAGCTCCTTCTAGTGTGTAACAACCCTGGTGAAAATTTCATGTAATAAAAGTTAATAAAGGAAAAATAATAGTGATGGTTATGTGACACTTATTCGAAGTTGAATGTTGGGAAAAACATCCTAGTGTGGGTGTTCATTTGGTTTTTTATGGCTAAGGAAATTGGAAAAGGAAATGGCAAAGGCTTTGGAAAGAAAAGTGGCATTAATTGGAATTTTATTTATGAAAATAATGTAAAATAGGAGAAAAGGATGGTGAAAGTTCACAGGTTGCATGTGAGGAGTAAAATGAAGGAAAATAATGGAAAATGAAGAAAATAAAGGCCTAATTGATAAAAAGTATTCTGAGGATCAGTTGGTACCTTTTTTCAGTTTAGTTTTGGAGCTCTCTCTCTATTCTCTCTCTCTCTCTCACTCTTAGACACTTGAGTTTTCTTGGAGCATTTCAGCATTGGATCAATAAAGGTAAAGAAGTCAAAGAGGAAGCAAAGATCAAGAAAGGAAGAGCAAGATCAAGCAACTATAATGGGATTCTTTGTAGGTATCGATGTTCATGTGTGGTTTCCTTGTTATTATTTTCACGCATGGTTATGCATGTATGTTATTGGTTCTCTTTCTATCATTGGCATGGGTTGTTCTAGGTGTGACAATGTTTTTCAGCCTATCATTTCCATTAATGGATAGCCATGGTGTGATGGGGTTCTCATGTTTTGGTTGAGATGGATTTCAATATGGATTCAAAGTTGAGTGAGGTGTATCTATGAATTAAATAACACATTTCTTAGAAACCCCTGAGCCAAACTGTAGGCTGTGTAAATCCAGATTTTTCTTTTGCTCAATGAGCCTATGAATCCTTGACTGGTGAATGGTGGGATATACGGTAAATCCTAAAGGTTGGTGCTCTCCATCAGGCCTAGGAATCTCGAGATGAGATATAAGGTAAAGCCTAGATATTGGAGTCGTGGTTATGGCCTAGTAATCCCTGGATCAAACTATGGATTGCGGTAAATCCTAGAGACTAGGAGAAAAAAAAATTCCTCACAGTGTAGGTGGAGAAATCTGGTAGCATCCATTCTTGTTTTTGCCTAGTGATATGGTGGATATCATGGTAAAGCATGGTATTACATGTTTATTGTTTTGGCCTACTGATCTGGTGTGGGTTACGGTAAATCTTGGTTTCTATTTATGAGGGTGAGGTGGTTTAGTCTTGGGAAGCTCTAGTTGGTTCCTTCGGTTTGAGTCCCACATTCATGATTGGAATTAAGCATGGGGGTGATTGGTTGAAGAGAGATTTGGGTCATCCAATCTATGGTTGGTTGGGACATGGTAGTCCCATACTTGGTTGGTTTTTGTATTCGTTAATGAGAATTTATTTCCTTGGTGTCTTATGTGTAAATGTATGGTTTATATGTGGATTATATGGCTAACGTATCCTAGATAGTTCTATTGTTATTATGTTGGTTGTAATAATGTATTATGACAGTGATGATGTATGGCTCCCATCATGTTTTGATTTGTAAATGAAGGAACAATGTATCTATAACATAATAGATGATAATGTAGCTAATGATGTAAGGGAACAATTCTTCTTAGTGATTATTAGATAAGTATGAAGCCCCTATGCTCAGATATGGGTTTTAGACATCTATATTACATATTTGCGACATGTTTGACGAAATTCCTTTCATGGCTAGTAGGGGTCCAGTTAAGTCCTTGTTCAATTGTTTGCATTTACATCATTATTTCGCTATTATATTTCAGTTCTGAAATGATCATGGAATTCTGGGTAGTGACATGAGCTCTGGGCCTAAAAAATTGGCACATAAATCAGGTTTTCATGCTCATAACTATTGGGAAAAGTCCCCAGTCACATGCATGCCATGTTATGCATGCATCTAGGAGGTTGATGCTTGAAAATGACAGTTTGATGTAGGGGATAGCCTTCTGGAATGCTTTCATGGCTTCTGGTTGTCCTGTAGCAGGTGTATAAGGTCTGTGTAGTTGTGTGGTGATGACTCCATGTCCTTAAGGTGATCTAGGAGGTTGAATTAGATCCTAGTAGCCTCTCATCACATGTTTACCCTAGCTCACCGGTTACTTGGATAGATATGGAATGAGGGCGTTACAAATTAGTATGAACGCATTGTTCACCCCTTAGACTGGCATTAGAGGAAATTTCATCCTAAAAGTTCCCATGAAATTTTCACGTAATTTCCATGTCATAATATGTAAACCAATTAAAATCCTTTAAATTTAAAAAGAGGTACATGTAAATATTTTGGAGGGAAAAGTGTTAGTCATGGTTGTAGTGATTTTTCCATGTGAAAGCAAGGGTGTCCTCATGGAATGTGTCATCATGAGTGTATTATTGGTTACACATTGTTTATGCTTGCATATTGTCAGTATACATTGGTATGGTTTTTATTTTCATGCGTGAGGTCATGGTATGTGTAGTTGATATGGTCATGCGTTGATGATTGGACTCTAGCTAGAATGATGTTTATGTGTTGATACACTCATTTGTTATATGTCTATATGTTGTTATGATTTTTTCTATACATGTATTACACTAATTTTGTTGATCTTGCAGATGAGATATCCTCCCTGAATTATGCTAAGGTGCATTGGTTTATTGTGATTTGGTTTAGCTAACATAGTATGCCTTGCAGGAAGAAATCAAAGATGACTAGAAAGATGGTAGACTACAAATATTCTCCCTATGAATCATATGAGCAACATCATGTTGGGCACTCTTTTGACTTAGTAGAAACACTAAGAAGTTTGAAGGAATAAATAAGGAGTTGTAAGCTAGACAATGACAAAATAATACGGGAACAAGAGAAACAAGTAGATGTTAATGTAGTACTCCTTCGTAGCTTGTCAAAATTGCAGCAATAGGGGCCATTTCGGATTAGCCATGGGGAGGAGGACATAACTAATGGGGCATGTGGAAGTAGGTCTCATGGTGTTCATAGGTCGGATCGAGATGAAAAAGTGAGATATTGAAGGTTGTTAGATACTTCAGATAGGAGAGCTGATGGACATAGGTACTATTATAGTTCTGGTTCTGATAGGCATTACCATCATTAGCGTTACCATCCTTAGAGGAGGAGTGATAGAGGATGCTTTCCGGATGAGTTTAAGAAAGCAACACCACCTACTTTTGATGGATATTTGAAGAATTAGGAAGATTTAGAGGCTTGTATTCTTGGCATGAAGAATTTATTTGAGTTGCATAATTACATAGATAATATGAAGGAAAGAGTAGTTATCTTTAGGTTGAAAGGTAAGGCAGATATCTGGTGGGAAGATGTGAAGCGGGTCAGAAACATTAGGACAAAAGACTTGAATTGGAATGAATTAAATAGGTTTTTCATGAACAATTACTTGTCATAAAGGCACTACAACAGTACAACCAAAGAATTCTATGAGATAATGATGGGAACAATGATAGATGAAGAGTACACAACTAAGTTCCTAGAGCTATTGAGTTATGTAAAATATCTTAGAGATGAAAAGGCTAATGTTCAAAGGTTTTTTAGAGGTTTCCCATTAGCATTTATAGATCAAATTGATTATGATGAGCCTTGGTCACTTGAGGAAGTTATTGGGAAATTAAAGCATTGTTATGAGGAATCGAAGCGTAAGAATGAATCTCAGCAAGGATGGAAAGGGAAAGATAAAGGTAAAGGTGAAAAATAGATGGAAAGAGAAAGGCCTCATAATGCATAAGAGAAAGAAAATGTGCCACCAAAAAAGAAGTTCAATGCAGCTAGACAGGGACATGCGTCACAACAATAGCATATAGTTGAGGGTACAAGATGGTTGGAGTGTTGGACATGTGGTAAGGAGCATCTTAAAATGGATTTTCCACAGAATCAGGGTACTAGGCCTCAGATATATAGTGCAAAGGAGGCACAGACTGTTGGGGATGTTGGTTAAAGTGTTCCTCGTATCTATGAAGCACTAGATAATAGGCAGGAAGACCATCATGCATCTATCATTGAAATGAAGGGTAAGCTTTGTGATCAAGTTTTTTCTATATTGATTGACCTTGGATCTAATTATAGTTATGTTAGTCTTGAATTGGTGGATAAGTTCGGTTTGAATAAAGAAGTGTATGTAGAGTCTTGGATAGTGCAGTTGGCTACAGATACCGAGAATAGAGTTCATCATTGGGTAATAGCTTGTGCATTTGAACTAAATGGTATGCCTACATCCACACATTTGAATTTATTTCCATTGGGATCGTACAGTATGCTCTTGGGTATGGAATGGTTGTATCTTCAAAAGACTAAAATGGATTCTTATGAAAAATCCATTGAGGTCTTGGATGAAAATGGAGAGTAAAGAGTCTTTCAAACTAAGAACAAAGCAACTCCAATGACAATGGTTACAACTATGCAGGCCAAGCATAGTCACAGGAAAGGGTGTGTGTTATTTGTAGTTCATATTTCTAGCAACAAAGGTAAGGAGGTTGCAGATGAAAATGTTTTGAGCATGTAACCAGTGCTACCGTAGTTTTAGGATCTATTCCCCACATACATTTCAGTGTTTCCACCTCATAGGAAAGTAGGCTTTCTATTGAGTTGGTACCTGGGACAACACCAACATCTAAGGCACCTTACAGGATGAACACACCGAAGTTTGTAGAACTGAAGTTGCAGTTAAAGGAAATGCTTGACAAGGGATACATTAGGACAAGTGTATCACCATGGGGAGGACTGGTATTTTAAATGAAGAAGAAATATGGTACTCTTAGGTTATGCATGATTACGAGAAGTTGACAAGGTGATCATCAATAACAAGTATCCATTGCTTAGGATTGATGACTTATTTGATCAACTAAAGGGAGCAAAAATATTCTCAAAGATTGATTTGAGATCTAGATATCATCAGGTACGCATCAAGGAAGAATACATTTACAAGATAACTTTCTGGACCAGGTATGGGCATTATGATTTTGTTGTAGTTCCATTCAGTTTGACTAATTCTCCAACTACCTTTATGTGCTTGATGAATAGTGTGTTGTGTCCTTACCTGGACAAGTTTGTTATTGTGTTCATTGATGATATATTGGTATATTCTAAAAATGAAGAAGATCATGTTGAATACTTAGCAACAACATTGAGGTTGTTGAGAGATCATCAGTTTTATTATAATCTCAACAAGTGCAGTCTCTTTCAGAATGAGGTACATTGCTTGGGACCCGTTGTTTCCAAAGAAGGCATAACAATGGATCCAGAAAAGATAAGAACTATCATGGAGTGGGAAACTCCTAGAAATGTGGATGAGGTAAGTTCCTTCATGGGGTTGACAGGTTATTATAGGAGGTTCATCAAGAACTTATCACAGATTTCTTATATTATTACATCATTTCAAGGAAAGGTAATAAGTTTGAATGGAAAAAGGAATGTGCGACCAATTTTGAGTAGTTGAAGAAGTTTTTGACACATGCTCCAGTGTTAAAGATTGCAGATCTGGATAAAGAGATTGTGGTGTGTAAAAATTATTGCAAGGGAGGACTTGGTGGAGTCCTTATGCAGGAAGGACAGGTGGTGTGCTATGAATCATGAAAACTGAATGAGCACGAGAAGAACTACCCAACACACGATCTTGAGTTCACAGTGATAATACATTATTTGAAGACGTGGAGGAACTATCTTTTTGGCAGTAGGTTTGTACTGATGAGTTATCATAGTGGGTTGAGATACTTGTTTGACCAGCTAAATCTAAATTCCATGAAATCTAGATGGCTGGCCCTGATTAGTGAAGTTTGACTTTGAGATCAGGTACATCAGGGGAAAGGAGAACAAAGTGGCAGGTGCTCTTAGCTGGAAGATACAGGTTAACCATATAGTAGCTATGAGCTCCTATGGGACTAACTTACGGGATCTGATTGCATAGGAAGGTCAATAGGATGGTAGGTATAGAGAGCTTATGCAAAGGTTACATCAGAGTACAGGTACATGTACAGTCAGTGGTATAGGTACAGGTACATGTGCAGGTATAGGTGCACAAGATGTGGAGTATTGTCTTACAGCATCTGGATTGGTCAGGTTTAGAGACAGGATATATGTGGCAGACAACAGTAAGATCAAGAAGGTGATATTGAGGGGGTTTCATGTGAAACCATATTTCTCTCACCCAGGTTATCAAAATACATTAACAAGAGTGAATAATTTTTATTATTGGTTGAATCTGAAGAAGGATGTGTTATAGTTTGTGGCTATATGTTTGGATTGTCAGCAGGTAAAGGTAGAGTGTAGGCATCCAGGTGGAATACTATATCCAATTGTGATTCCAGAGTGAAAATGGGAGGTCATTCCCATCGATTTCATCATTGGTTTTCCCAAGACATCTAGACAACATGATTCCATCATGGTTTTTGTGGACAGGTTGACAAAGGTTGCACACTTCATTCCATTAAAGGCTATGTATTCAAATAGTGATGCGGCACAGGTTTTCATCAGAGATGTGGTCATATTGCATGGTGTTACAAAGAATATTGTGTCAAAAAAGGATGCAAAGTTCACTTCCAAGTTTTGGAAGGAGTTATTTGCAGGTTTGGGCACATAGTTGGCCTTTAACACAAATAATCATCCACAAATAGATGGATAGACTGAGAGGGTCAAAAGGATATTGGAGGACATGTTGAGGATGTATGTGATGCATCGGTAGTGAAAGTGGGAAGAGTATCTTCAACTCATATAGTTCACTTACAATAATGGGTATCAAGAATCCTTGATGATGAGACTATTTGGGCATTGTATGGGCAGAGTTGAAATACTCCCATTAGTTGGAGTGATCCAGTTAACAAGGTGTTGATTGGTCCATACATGTTGGCAGAAATGGAATAGGAAATTTAGGTAATCAAGAAGAATATAAGATCAACACATGATAGACAGAAAATTTATGTAGATCAGAACAAGTTGTTTAAGGAGTTTCAAGTGGGGGAATAGGTGTACTTGCACATCAAACCAAAGAAGAGCTCCTTGTGGATTGGATCGTGTGCCAAGCTAGCACCTCCGTTTTGTGGACCTTTCAATATTATCTAGAGGATTGGGCTAGTATCCTATCAATTTTCACTTCCCCCGACAATGAAATTCCATGATGTTTTCTATGTTTCATTTCTTAAGAAGTATGTTAAAGATGTTGATCAAGTGATTGACTGGTCTATATTTTAGTTGGATCCAGATGGAGAATTCCATCAGAAACCTCGGTATATATTTAAGAAAATGGTTCTCATGCTCTGGAACCAAGAAATCAAGCAGGTTAAAGTGCAATGGAAGCACTTTGGGCTTGATGAAGCTACATGTGGGAGATGGTGGATCAGATGCGGTATATGTATCATTCATTGTTCCCCAGTTGAGGCAAAATAATTTTGGTATATGTTTGGCATATGTTTTGGTGTGATGTTTTAGTATATGTACATGTGTACATGGATGTAAATATCACCATGAGATATGTTATAAAGCTCCAATAAGTTGTATGAGTGTCATGTAATTATAGTTTTTATGTTGTTATGATTATCATGTCGGTTTATTTTCAATAGGGTGATCATTGTAAATGTTGCATCGAGCTATGTTAGTATAAATCTCCATGGGTAGTGTGTTTTATTTTTAGTGTTTTTGTTGAGGTATAGGTGTAGTTGAACACTGAGGATGGTGTCCCCCAAGGGGGAGGGTTCTGTAACAACCCTAATGAAAATTCCATGTAATAAAAGTTAATAAAGACAAAATAATTTCCATGGTTATGAGACACTTATTCCAAGTTGAATGTTGGGAAAATCACCCTAGTGTGGGTGTTCATTTGGTTTATTATGGATAAGGAAATTAACAGAGGCAATGAAAAAGGCTTTGGAAAGGAAAAGTGGCATTAATTGGAATTTGTTTTATGAAAATAATGGAAAACAGGAGAAAAGGAAGGTGAAAGGTCACAAGTTGCATGTGAGGAGGAAAATGAAGGAAAATAATGGAAAATGAAGAAAATAGAGGCATAATTGATAAAAAGGCTTATGAGGATCAGTTGGTACCTTTTGTTAGTTAAGTTGTGGAACTCTCTCTCTCTACTCTCTCTATCTCTCTCACTCTTGGAAACTTAGAGTTTTCATGGAGAATTTTAGCATTGTATAAAAAAGGGAAAAGAAGGAAAAGAGGAAGAAAAGATCAAGGAAGAGAAGGAACAAACAACTACAATGAGATTCTTTGCAGGTATTGATTTGCATGTGTGTTTTCCTTGCTAGATTTTGCATGCATCATTATGCATTTGTGTTCTTAATTCTCTTTTTGTCATTGGCATGGGTTTTTCTAGGTGTGACATTGTTTTTCATCCTAGCCTTTCCATTTCTGGATAGTCATGGTGTGATGGGGTTCTCATGTTTTGGTTGAGCTAGATTGTTGGATGGATTCAAAGATGATTAAGGTGGATATCTGAATGAAAGAAAACGTGGCCTAGAAACCCCTGAACTAGACTTTTGGTTGTGCTAGAGCCACATTTTTTGTTTCCTCGGTGGGCCTAGGAATCCTCAATCGGTGAATGATAGGACATACGGTAAAACCTAGAGGTGGGTGCTCTCCATCAGGCCTAGGAATCCTGGGATGGGATATACAGTAAATGCTGGAGAGTGTAGTCTCATTTATGGCTTAGTAATCCCTGGAACATACTGTGGATTGCGATAAATCCTAGAGACTAGGAGACAATAAAATTCCTCACAGTGTAGGTGGAGCAATCTAGTGCCATCCATGATTTTTTTGGCCTAGTGGTCTGGTGGAGATCATGGTGAATCCTGTTATTACATGTTTATTTTTTTCCTAGTGATCCGGTGTGGTTTGCGGTAAATTAATCTATTGAAATGATGAAAAACCTATTCATGAAAAATGTCTCAGATGAGCATGCACACAATTTATTTTTTAGAAGTCTCAAATTCAGAACTTGGAAACAAATATTTTAATCTATGAAATTGAAATGACAATTGACATGAAAGAAAACTTATTATATTGACATTAAAATAAATCTATTCTAATGACATGAAAATAAATCTATTTTACCAATAGGAGAGTAAATCTATTCTAATGACTTGGAAGTAAATTTAATATAGAAAGCAACAAATCCTATACTAAGAAAGCATTGAATTTTTAAACTATGAAATTTAAAGGCAACCTATTCCAAAAGCAGTTAAATATCAATTGAAGTTACTAATGTGTGCATTGTCAAATTAGAATCATTCATGAGTATCTATAAAATAAATTAAAAAATAATGAATATGTGAAATGAGAGTTATAATGCTTAACCTGCAAAAGAACATAAATGGAATAAGTATGAAAGAATTTAAACAATGCATCTAATCAAAATACTTAAAATGAACATAAAGAAACTAACAAAATAAAGCATTAGAATACAACCCATACTCATTAGGTGGCCATCCCAAAGTGCATCAGAGGTGGAAATTTGAGAAAACTCTTGATCAAACACCAAATTAAGGCAAAACCATATGAAAGTGAACTACAATGGTATTCATTACATCAATCATAAGCATAGTTCAAATCCTTAACATCCAAAAACTCTACATTGAAGCATGAGCACATCTCCCAAACTTTTCACACCTTTTGAGAGGAGAAGGCACTCCTATTTATACAAAAACTAAGATGACCAATTCATAAATGTAGATCCACAAATATCTCATGTGGTTACAACCATGTGTTGACATCTATCAATTAGCATCTCTTCATCTACTCTTCATATCCGCTCACAAATCTCTCCTAGATTTGATAGGAGACACTTATGAAAACTTCCATGATCTTTCTCCATGAAATTTGCTTGACAAATTATCTCAAATATTCCTCAAATTTTCAAGAGTTTGAAGAGGAAATTCGAATTTGATTCTTGGAGGCCAAATATGACTATCTTTGAATCTTCAAATATGCCTACACATGTCAAAAAAATTGTCCAACTTTTATATAGAAGTGAGTACATGTTATTTTATAATATTTAACCATAAATTCACTCAAAATACAAAAATAAATGTATTGGAAAATCATATTCCTAAACCCATATTTTATCATGAAGATGGTCTTAGTGAATGGTTATAGAGCTACATAATATTGAAAATTCTAAAGCAAAATGAAAGAAAAGAGGGTGAAATGAATGATATTTTGGACACCCAACATCCCTCCTAACTGAAGATGTTGCATGTACTAATGCAACTTTGCATTAATTATCATGGATTGTATCATTTTGTGAGGTAGAATATTAATTCATTTTGTGACTTTGAGATACTCTTCAAGACTTGCATCTTTTGAAAAGTCTTTTTTATCTGAAAAATATCTAAGTGGCAGTTCTTATGGTTGGTTCTTGTGTGGAAACCATAACTATTTCAAGTGTTTGTTCTTGTGTGACAACACTTTTCTTTAATTTCTCTTCTTGATGCAACAAAGAATACTTGAGAATGTATTCAAAATGAAGAGCTATTCATATACATATCTATCAATCCTAGCTCATAATATGAATCTTTTACAAAACATATCCATCTTTAGAGAAGCAAAAATAGCAACAACATTCAGTTGGGAGAAATATTTTGGTTAATAATGTATGACATTATGGAATATGGAAATGAAAAATGATAATTAATATCCTCCCCCAAACTAAAGGTGTTTTTTTCTTTTGAAAATGGGGAAATCAATGTCACATGGGATATTTTCCAAATACATGTACTTTAGCATTCAAGGAATTGATGATTAAAGATTAGAAAACAACATACCTTCACCTACCTGAATAGTCAATAAGCTATGCATGTGTGGGATCTAGGTTGTTATTGTTGGATCATGGAATGTGAAGTGAAATAATATGATTTTCTTCTTCTTCTTTTGGTTGCATGAATAGTGGATGAAATCTGAAATTGGAATCTGTGTGCCTTCTTATTGTTGAAACTAATATTATTTCTATTGAAATTTGAAACTGAATCTTGAGTTATTGGAACATTGTTGCAAGCTACTAGAATCATATATTCTTCATTCATACCCGCATCATGGAATAATTCTTTTCTATGTGAATAAATATTGTTGATGTTGAACATAGAAATAAATTGCTATATTAACAACCATTAATGAATGTTTTTAACCAATATGAGACTACTCACCATTAATTTCAATGAGATTCAAGATGCCCAAGTACATATCATTAGGTACGAATAAATGATTTGAATTCGAGTCACCTAGAAGATATGACAAACAGGGGACATTGATGTATTCCCATTGTTTATTGGAGAGAGAAATTTTCATTAAGAAATGAAAGCCTTAAGGTACTAAAAATAACTCTAGTCCTGAACTTAGGTAATGTGTTGAAGTCGATGGGTCAAGACTTGTTAGAAGGGGGGCCTTAATGAATCCCCCATCATCTAACAAGAGCATAAAGTAATGATGTAGAGGACAATAGGTGAAAGATTTGTATTTATGAAGCATTTTTTATATTGAAAAAGAGAAAAAGGACAATGAGGGAACTCAACTTTATAAATGAGGTGAATGAACTTATTTATGGGCCAGGGATGAAATCTAACTATGGTAGGAAAGTGTGAAATTTACAAAGGGAAAATGGTTTTGTAGTCATGATCTAGTAGTAGGAAGATGGGAATTCATGGATGAACTGTAAGCTTAGAAATATGAAAGATAATGAGTAGCAATGGCATGATGGATGTTCTTCTAACATGGACTTGACATTTTCATGTTCTCCTGAAAAAGAAATTGGTCTTTGAGAACCACTTGTGCATAAATTGATCTTCTTTCATCCTCTTGGAACCTGCAAAAGCTTAGCACTATTCTATAATAAAGAGTAAGTTTCTCGAAGGAGAGATGTGATCAATCTCTATTCATACAATATATATGGGAAAATTTCCTAAATAGTGCCAATAATACAAATTCAAGGAAGATAAAATAAAAATGAAATGTACTTCTACCTGTTAGGAAGCGATGCATCATGGACCACCCGTCAGTGTTTTCCTGATAATTTCTTCATTTGATGCCCAATCACAGTGATTCAAAAAAATAAATAAATGAAATTCATATTAAAAACATGTTTTAATGATCTTATGATATTTTACAAGTCCAATTTCTGCAAAATCCATAAAACAATAACCATTTTTTTATTGTCTCAAATGTTAATGAAAATGATCGCATCGCGTAGATCTCATCAAACATACGTTGTATGAGAAAATTATGGCCATTTGAAATTTTTGTAAAACAATAAAAAAATTTGACATGACAACTCCAGAGAGTTCCATGTGGCAGTACTACAAAATTCCACTTGCTCTTGTATAGATGATGTGTTAATATTGACTATGGAGTGAAGTGTAATGTTGATGTGGCGAATAGTTGGACAGTGTAAATGGGCCAATGATATGTTGCCACATAGTTGCCACGTGGCAACAAGTTATCACATGAATAATGTCATGTTAAAAACATGGCCTCCGCTAGAATAGAATCCATGACATGTTTATTACCAATGCAATATTTTACCACTACACCATGTAACAACATCACATTATAAAATGTGAGAAAATTTTTTATTTAAATGTTAATAAATTAGCTATGCTACATAATGCCAATCATTTAACGACGCAATAAAACTAAAAATGTTTAATAATGCAAAAAAAACCACAGAAAACTACAGAAGGACTCTTCAAGTTCTTCATTGAAAAAACATATTCTATAATAGTTGCACCCATGTGTCATATGTGACGTGCCATGTAGTGATTTGGTTTCCAATTCAAAGTTTCCTTCTAACCTAAACACACAACCATTCAACAAATTCAAATCATCTTGATGAGTTTTAGTCATTGAATCTGAGCACAGAACTTGTGTATTCTGAGTTTTCATTTCATTTCAAGGCTAACTTATCCAAAATTTCATTGCAAGGCTAACTTATCCAAAATTTCATTTCAAGGCTAACTTATCCAATTTTCCTTTCTGATCTTTCAGATCACACAACGCACAAGAAGAGATCATACATAATATTATCGTGTTTGTTTATTCATTCGAAATTTGAAAAACAAAGTAAGAAGAATTGATCTTTCAAACCTCAATTTTTTCTCTCGAAACTCCACTTGTTCTCCTTCATCACAAACATCCATTTTCTTGTAAATTTTCCTGCCAATGGTTTGTAAATGAGGTGGCTCTTATTGCACCACCAAAAATGAAAACTTCAAGAAAATGAAATAAAACTTAAAACTTGAAAATAAAAACTCAAAATCATCACCGAGCTTGGTTTTATTTCCCTATTCTATCCTACTCTATTTTGAAAAAGAAAGTTTTTTTTTTTAGTGTAGGAGCATTTCCAATGAAGCCATTTACGGATCAAAGTCTCTAGTATGTTCACATCCAAATTTGAAAAATATACCTCTATGTTCATTAGGACATGAGAAACCAACTATACATTTTCATTTGGGTGAGGATTTCTTGAAATATGGATGAATTTTATGACATAGTCACTGTTTGGAACCAACATTCAATGTAGTCATTACTCTCCATGAAATGCTTGATCACCATTCTAGATTTCCTGTTCATAAATGAATTAGTGTCGAAACTCTTAGAGTACAAAATTGATTGAAAGTTGTGCATCTAAATGATTTTTACTGTGTTAACTATGCATTTAAAATGATATTGAAGCTAAACAGGAATTCTAGATTAAAAGTTAGCCCCTATGTATACTTCCCCGATGACGGCGCCAAAAATGTCGAGTAATTTAATTCTCAGTTAAATTACTTGTCATTAAATTGTCAATCCCAGGGTTCATGAACTTGCAAAGTATACTTGCACAATATATGTTAGGAATAAACTTCAATTTAAGATTAAATTAACATATTGAAATGATGGACAATGTATTCATGAAAAATTTCTAAGATGAGTGTGCACACACCTTTTTTTTCGAAAGTCTCAAATTTAGAAATTGGAAAGAAATCTTTTAATCTATGAAATTTAAATGACGATTGACATGAAAGGAAACTTATTCTATTGAAATGAAAATAAATATATTCTAGTGATATGAAAGTAAATATATTTTACCAACAGGAAAGTAAATCTATTCTAATGACTTGAAAGTAAATTTAATCTAGAAAGCACCAAATCATATATTAAGAAAGTATCAAGTTCTTAAACTATTAAATTTAAAGGAAACCTATTCTAAAAGCAGTAAGAGATCAATTGAAATAACTAATGTGTGCATTTTAAAATTAGAATCATTCATGAGTATCTATCAAACAAATTAAAAACAATGAATCTATGAAATGAGAGCTATAACGCTTAACCTGCAAAAGAACATAAACGGAATGAGTATGAAATAATGTAAACAATGAATCTAATCAAAAGATTTAAAATGAACTTAAAAAACAAAGCTTTAGAATACATCCCATACACATTAGGTGGCCATCCCAACGTGCATCAAAGTTGGAAAGTTGAGAAAACTCTTGATCAAACACTAAATGAAGGAACAACCATATCAAAGTGAACTACAATGATATTCATTACATTAATCATAAACATATATCCAATCCTTAACATCCAAAAAATCTACATTGAAGCATGAGCATAGCTCTCAAAATTTTCACACCTTTTGAGAGGAGAAGGCACTCCTATTTATACAAAAACTAAGATAACTAATCCATAAATGTAGATCCACAAATCTCTCCTAGATCCAAAAATATATCATGTGGTTACAACCATGTGTTGACATCTAGCAATTAACATCTCTTCATATCCTCTCGAAAATTTCTCCTAGCTTTGATAGGAGACACTTATGAAAATTTCCATGATATTTCTCCATAAAATGTGGTTAAAAAATGATCTCAAATCTTCCTCACTAGCTTCAAGAGTTTGAAGAGGAAACTCGAACTTGAGTCTTGGAGGCAAAATATGACTATCTTGGAATCTTCCAATATGTCTATATATGTCATAAAACTCATCCAACTTTTATATATAAGTGAAAGCATGTTATTTTTCTAATATTTAACCATAAATTCACTCAACAATACCAAAATAATTGTATTGGAAAATCATTCCAAGAATCAATATAAAGGTATGCAACGATTTATATGTTTTTACTGTAGCAAGGCAAGGCACTTTTCCTCCAAGTTTCCATAAAGGAAAACGGAGGTGCAACAACATAGGTGGAATGCTCCATTTCAGCCACAACCATGAGTTTTTGAGAGAAATTCAAACAGCCAAGAACAAAGAGTCTTTTCCCCTCAAAGGAAATATGACTAGTGGACCAATAATGGCAAGAGAACGAGTATTATTCTAAGAAATTGGACAAGTGAAATATTTGGTAAGATAAATAATTCCTTTTCCCCCTTCTTTACTAATGTTTAATTCTATAGGTGTAATAAATATGGGCATAAAGTAGCTACATGCAAATTTGGCAAGAAAACATTTTTTTATAACACTACACTCAGAGGCATGGATTATGACGAGATCATGAAAAGAGAACTATGCAAGAGATATTTTAAAACTCAGAATAAAGGTAGATCAAATGGTGCATTAAGGAAACACATAATAAAGTTCGAATTTGAATATAATCAACAGAATGTTGAACTATCATATTCTACCATTCCAATGGTTGATCTCTCTTATATAACCTCCAATAGGAAGAGACTCCATTCAGAAAAAATAGGGAATATTAACCATGACAGTCTTCAAAATAAATGCAGTGAGAAATAAGAGCAACAAGTAAATTTCAAATTGGATTTAATTAGTGCTAACAAGAAGAATGACCACTCATCTGTATGCTCAGGAAATCGTAGAAAGTCACCTAGTCAGGAAAACCAACACAAAAAATAAACTCATATCTAGGTGTGGAAGAAAAAGGAAGACAGTCTACCTAGGGGGAGTATATCACTTGTTCCTCTTCATTGAAGAGGAGGTTGTCTTCAAGGGAAGCAAAACAAGTTTGATGCAAGGAGCAGAAAGGAACATGCCCAAGAATGCATATGAAGGATAAGAGAAGTATTGAATGTTGTTGTTAAATCATAGTGATAGATAGATGGTGATGATCTATTTACTGCTAATGAAAGTATTGTTTGTAGATTCCTAATACAAAGAGGAAGCATGGTCATGGGGGGAGTAATACTCAAAAAAATATTTGACTATCAAATTATGCATTGAAAATTGGTATCAGTTGTGCTTTGCATGACAAAGGGTAATGTTTTTGTTGCATGTTATCTTGATTTTTTGATATGATAAATGGATTAACTATTATGATGTTGTTCCAATTGGTAATTGGTATCAGACATAGTGGTAAAAGGAGCACACTCATTTATCAAGTGCTCAACGAGTGTTAAAAGTAGCATGAATTCAGTAATTGGAATCATTTTAAATTGGTATCATAGGAACTATAAATTGTTATTTATAGTCATTAGATTCTTTCTCAGAGTATGGTGTTCATGTTGTCTATAAGTCCAAGTGTTGGTAGGAAAGTACTGATTTGTTTAATTATTTTTAATGATGATTCAAAATCATCATGGTGAATCTATTGTCATTAGAATTTTTCCAGGAGAGATACAAGCTAAGTTGTTTTTCTAGGCATGCATTGATGAGAGTCCCTCTATTATTTTCATGTAAGCACTTCTAAGTGTTGTACTTTGTTGTTCATCAGTTGACAATTGATGGTGTCATGCATAGGAAAGGTTGTTCTTGTTGCTGGAGGTTAGGTGTATGTGTCTATGTAGGCACTGTTACGAATGTAATCCTAGATGATACTTAGACCAGCAGGAATTATTTTATCACAACTCAGACACACATGCATGTGTTTTTTTAGCAATAGATCCATCTTTCCTACTTGAGGTGAAGATTGGGAGTAAATATTCCTTCCCCTTCAACTCAATCTTCTTCACAGGAAAAATCAAAAGTACATGAGGTTTTCAACATAAGAAGAAGAAGTTGGCAGGTCAAAAGGATCAGAAGACATATCGATATTGTTGACAGGGGAAGCATGCTAGTATATTTTCCATTGATGTCAAAGGGAGAGAAATATTGCTAATCAAATTGTTGATCAAACACAACATGGTAAATAATAATTGGTAAAGCACAAGGAGAAGTATCAAAGAAAATTAATGATCATTGGTAATCATGTGTTGTTTGATCTTGGTGTTTCCATCAATGCCAAAGGGGGAGATTATTGGAAATTTTTTTGTCATTGATGGAAAAGGAAAAGGTAAATGCAATGGAAAATATTGTCAAAGGTAAGTAATGACAACTGCAAATGCATTGGTAAGTATGTTATCATTGGTGACGAAGGAAAAGTAACAAAGGTAGTAAAGGCAAGCATGGAAATTCCAAAGAATTATAAATGGTGTTGTAATTATTGGAAACAGGAAATGGCAAAGGTGGAAAAGTAAAATAATGGCAAAGGATGAGTCACAAGAAGATCAACATGAATGAGTATGGTGTAGAGACTTTGGAGCCAGTTTTGGAGTAGAAGATCATCTCAGAAGTAGGTGGAACCAACACAAATAGAAATATCTTGAAAAAATATTTCAAGTGATATGTGGAAGATTTAAAATGGCCTCCTGGATCAAAATATGGAGCTAGTAAAAGTTTGGTGACCTTAATTCCAAGATAGCAGAGTTAAAAGGTGATTGGGTGAGCCTTTGGCACCTAGCCAAAGTTGGCACAAATATGAAACCAAACAACAAAGGTTGGGAGAGCCACTATACAGAGGTCCGAGAAGATGTGGTTGATAGCACAACAACATGAATAATTTCTATTGGCGCAAGAGGAGCCCACTTGATAGCCTGGCCCAACGAAGTTACCCCGACGATATAGTTATGGTGCACAAGTCTTAGTGCCAGGGTGAATGGATCGGGATGATTCCAGGGGATGACACCATCCCGATAGACTTACCTCGGCAGGTGCACCCCATAGGATTGCAAAGGGTGCACAAAATGAAAGCGTTGGGAAGTGGACATCGAGACACGACATCAGAGGGCCGACCAATAAGTTTTTGAGTGGGAATTCCCCACTATGACAACTCAACCTGCTGAGGGAGAGCCTAAAAGACTATTTTTGGAATACAAGGTTAAGCGTTAGGAGATAAGAATCGGGCCACCTGACAAAATTCTAACAACAATATGGTAAATAATGTTAGATCTAAGACTTTTGTGATCCATAGTTTAGATAGATGTCTTTCATATTAACCACATCATAATGATTTAGTTGACGTTTCGAACCAACTAATGTGGTTCATCCTTAGGAAAAGGTGAAGAAAATAATCAATCTCAATGAATAAATAGTGTGGATGCATCATTGCCCAGTGATAGCCACTGAAAACTAGCCGTTATTAGTTAGTTAGTTAGTTAAATTTTTTATAATTTATTTAATAAGAATATTTAGAAGGGGGTTAATGATAAATTTTTTATTATAATAGGATAATAATGAGCAGGGAATAAAGGTAAGATTTAAATTTTTTAAATTTTTATTTTATATTATTATTTATTATATTAAATACCAAGATAATATAAAAACCAAATTATATTTTATTTAATTTGGTTTTTATATTATCTTGGTATTTAATATAATAAATAATAATATAAAATAAAAAAATTTAAAAATTTTAATCTTAGCTTTATTCCCTACTCATTATACCCTATTATAATAAAAAATTTCTCATTAACCCCCTTCTAAATATTCTTATTAAATAAATTAAAAAAAATAACTAACTAACTAACTAATAACGACTAGCTTTTAACGGTTAGTTTTCAACGGATATCACTGGGAAATGATGCATCCACACTATTTATTCATTGAGATCGATTATTTTCTTCACCTTGTCCTAAGGATGAACCACATTAGTTGGTTCGAAACGTCGACCAAATCATTATGATGTGATTAATCTGAAAGACATCTATCTAAACAATATGAGCGTCAGTCTTGTCAGGCCTCAAGGCATCGGGAGGTGGTTTCCTGTACCGCCAATCGCTTAGATCAACAACGGAGAACCACTTTGGGACCACTCCCCCTAATTCCATACTAACCACAATGGAGTGGTATCGATGCTAGTTTCTTGAACCCACAGGTACAACAAAGCTACAATCGAAGAAGAGTTAGCCCAGAGGTATAAAGAAGCTCCAAGTGAAGGAGAGCCAACCCAAAGGATTTTCAAGCAAAACAAAAGAAATGGTCAGGAACCCTTTAAAAATTTATAAAGGAAATCAGTGAAAAATCGAGGGCTGCAAGACCTTTCTCTCTCCTTTCTGATAGCAGACAAGTGGCAACATATTATTGTCTCTTGGGAGATGATAGTGGATGATGACGTCAATATGACGTGGTCCAATTGTAGGTGGACACGTGACAATTATATTTAGCATTTTCAAGAACCTAAAAGTCCCATTTCTAGGTGACACATGGACCAATTATAGGTGGACACATGGCATCGGTGACATTACTGTGACATCATCCTGGTGGGTTGTTAATAGTTCACAGAAGGGATGCACCGGGCAAGATGCATCAAGATGACAAGGAGACTTGCTCAACCCAGAGAGATTTTATATTGGCTCTTGTGGCAACGGGTCGACCCCACCAGGACAACTCATCCCATAGGATAGACCCTAGTGGGTTTGTTAACAGAGCATAGTGGAAGTGTTGGGAAACCGACATTGCGACATGAAGGATAGACAGCTAAGGTAGGCGACACCAATCAAAGCATAGGCAATCGGTCCCCACGGGACACGTCAACCCGAATGATATACCCCGATCATTTGTAAAGAGCGTGCGGGGTAATGTCCAGGGATAAAAGGGGCTACGAGCTAATATTTTACCCATGGTGATTTCGCGTAGAAATGAAACCAAGGGTGTGGAGGTTATAATGAGTCTCAAATACTCTTAAGGAAGCTAAGTGCTTTCCCGTGGTCATTTTGCATAGAAATGAGAGCAATGGTGCGGAGTCATTAACAAACAATTTTGGCATGTGAAGGGCTTAAACAGGCTAACCACTTGAAGCCTTGAGCTAGTGGTTGTGGAGACCTGGTTTTATGACAAGAAAGCAGGAAGGTGCCAACGTGAATGGAGATTAAGCTCAAAACTCAGTGGAACTATTAGTTTGGCAGCATAATTGATAGTTAAGCCAAAGATAACTATGAATAAAAATAGAAGAAGCCCAACTAGAACCTGTAAAAGGTTGGAATTGTTAAAACTAGAGAAATTAAGGAGTTTAACCAAAATAAAAGGATGATCAATGTTAGAGAACATATAGAGGTCATATAGAAGACTAGAATGAACAGGAAAAAGGAAAAAATTGAAGATTCATAAAATTTTTTGAAGGAAAGTTAACTAAAAGCCCTAATCCAGAAATATTTATAAGAAGAATTTGAGTAGAAGAATTATTAGGAGGAGGGTAGAACAAAGTGTGTGGATTAGAGGTTGTTGGTGCATCATGATGCATAATGGTGGTATGCATTAGAGGTGTGTTAGATACCAATATTGGTATTTGAAAGGTGTTTTTAAATATTCAAAGAAGTTCAGCGGTGATTCGTGTTAGTGTTGTTGGTGCATCTTTTTTATTAGTAATCATAAAAATTTGAAGATGTTTTCATCGGTAATCAAAGATTGATGAAGGTGTTTGAATGGTGGCTTTGATGAGAAGTTTCAGTGAGAAAGATTTACTTGTTTATGATATAAGTGTCCTATTGATTTGAGTTTGAAAATGGATGAAATATTGATCAACGGGGCCAGCAAGTGGTAGCTTGTAGATTAGGGGCAATAGCTCCTTCTAGTGGATGCATGTAAATGAGCAGTCGCAAGAGTCCCTTTTAGCATAGACTAATAAATGAGCAGGGGAAATAGTCCCTTTCAGTAGAGACTAATAAACAAGTAGGGGGGAGAGTCCATTTCAACATGGACTGATAAATGAGTAGGGACAATACTTCCTTTCAGTACAAACTGATAAACGAACAAGGGAAAGAGTCCCTTTCAATAGAGACTGATAAAAAAGCAAGGGAAAGAGTCCCTTTCAGTAGAGAATGATAAACAAGTAGGGGAAAGATTCCCTTTCACTGGTAGTTGATAAAGTTCGAGAAGGGATAGAATTTCCTTTCAGTATCAGTTAATAAACCTACAAGTAGTAGATTATGGGGCAATGGTGTAATCAAGTTGAAGCCTGTAATAAAAGGAAGATTGGTGTCTTGTGTATATTTTTCTCATGTGCTTGATGTTTATGATGTAATGTGCTACATGATTAAGTTGTGTTTTGATGCATGAATCATTTCTAAAGTGATTGAAAAGTATAATTTGTGAAAAATGTATAATTTGGCCACACTATTGATTCACCCCACCACTCAGTAATTTCATGGTTTCTATTGTTTCTAACACAACTAATGGTATTTGGGAATAAAATTTCTCTTGAATTTGACCACCATTCTATCCCACCTCTTAATATTTGCTTTCCCTTTTCTTCTCTAATCTGGCTGTAATTCATCAAACCATAGTTCTACATGTCCTCTTAATAACTTCACAACATATTTAACGTTTTGGTCTTCCTTAAAATCCTCATATTCAAAATACTTGTATAGTGTGATGATCAAATCCAGTAGCTCTTCCACATTTAATTTTCCATCATAAAGTGGTACCTCCATCTTTGGTCTAGACTTGACCCTAGTAGCTTGCTTTTCGAGTTGTTCATCTGCAAGGGGGATTCACTATGGAAGCCACCATACCACGTGTATTCATTTTGGGGGATATATATTGAGGAAAAAAATGACATAATAAATTGAGCATATAATAGGGGGTAAATGGTTTTTATATTGGCATGTATAAAAAATGGAGCTCAAAGTTACCGAAAAAATATAAAGTGGTATAAAAAAATGCTAATGAAACAATTGATACCTACAATATCTAGTGAAAGTAGGGGCTTTTTAAATTGGGAAGGTGTATTTGGTTCGTATTGGTAAGGGGTTAAATAATGTGATTTTTATAGGTATTTTCCAATATGCATTCAAATTCAAGATATTGTTTAGTATGTCACAAATGCACATGATATGCCAAAGGTTCATTGAGTGAAGCCCTCATGTTCATATTACTGCTCCCTTCCTAGATCTTCCTCCATCTCTTCCTTAGAACTCATGTCATCACTTCCATTAATGTATCCCACTTTAAGTTCTCATCTTTGGGCAATCTCCATGGCCTCCATTATTGCCTAGATATGTCTCAATTCCAATCTCGTGCCATCATCCATTCCATTCCTTTCTTGGCCTCTTGTTTTGGAAAGCATATGTGAAGCACAATGCTTGAAATCTCCTCAAACTCTCTTTATAGTTGTAGACTTTGCAGAGCTTTTATTATTTGATGCCACTATGGCGTGACATTTCCCTCACTCACCAACTCAATGGGTTCTTGGTAGTCTCTTTAATATTTAGTGTCATGTCCCATTGACACCTGTATTATTTTTTAATAACCTTTTCTATAAAAAAAACTGTGTGACAGTCCTCAACATCTGCCACATTCCTTCTTCTTTTTAGCGTTGAAGGCCCTTTCTCCTTTGTTCTTTTGGTGAAAACCCCATCCTCCTTTAAAAAATATATATTATAATATTAAGGCTCTTAAGCTCGTAGGTTCCACACACACCTTTAATAAAAGTAAGTCGGGGTTCATGCTTGATACACCACCTCAAAATTTATTTCTCATTCAACTATGTTTACTAACTTGGGTCTAGAAATACCCTAAGGTTACTTGGGGTCACAGTTTCCTATCCAGACATACTTATTTCATCCAACTATTTCCTATGTCTGACTATACACCCCTCAACCAATAGAAATTGTCTCAGGTCAAATTCTCCAACTGAAATCAAGACCACCTTCGATCGGGGCTTGGGTACTCAATATATTTTGTTCTAAATGAAAATGTCTGAGGGAAAACCTCTCGACTATGGGTCTCACCAACTCGATGTTCTATCTAAGGTTGGAATTTCCTTTGTTTGTGTTAAGCCTTACCAGACCAGATTTCACCATTCACAAAGCGCCTTTCGATAAATAAAATTTTCACAGGCTTCTCCAAAACTACCAAATTCATTCATAAATTAAAATTTAGTGTGGGTTTTTCAATCCACTCGTTTTGTGAAGGATAATAGATGATTTTTTCTCTTAGGGAGTTTTGATTGATTTCAGGACTTCGCACTTCTCCTGGACCTCACTCGATTAAATAAAATCCATTTCTGAACATAGTAATTCACCATTAAACCAAATTATACATGCACATCTTATTTTAAAATTGATAAAAACACACTGCACTAAAGATAAATTACAGAGGATACCAACATAAGAAAAAGAAGATTATATTCTTCTTTTCATTGCTCTCGTGCCCATGATATCTTTAAATGCATGTTTTTATACAAAACATAGGCAATTTCTTCTGTAACAAAACAATGATGCACTAGCTAACAATAGGATTCCCAAAGATGACATTTGGGTACTTATAGAAGTCATCTAATAACAAAAAGAACAATCATCCCCAATAGAGGGATGCATAAAAAATATAGAAAACAATATGTATGCACAACTATCCCTCAAGGGACACATAACCACAACAGAACAATAACTGTGGAAGATATTTACATGGAATATATTGTTTTTTGGGAAAATGAAATTTGGAGTGACGCTCCTACATCAATAGGTAATTAATTTTTCCACTTCATATATCAATTTGCAATTTTTCTAAGAGCATAATTTCTAGCTTTACTGGCAAAGGCTAAGCTTCCTTGTAGCAAGTGTTTATAGTTGTATTAGTGCAAAACACTTACCACATAAGTACATTGCAAAAACAAATCATAAAAATTAATTAAATTATAACCTTATTGTAAATAATAATAATAATTATTAATATATACATTTATAACAAACATATTATCTAACATATGTTCAATACAACATTTTTTTAATTAAAATTAAAATTCAAAATTTCATAACTAGTTTGGAGATAATTCTCGACCCTCTACCTTGGCTACTATTAAAAAAAATTGTAGATATTCCATGAAGGTTAAATATCTACCATCCACTTAATAATTATTGATTAATTCTAAAATCCCTATTCTAAAATATACATATCTCTTGACATAATTACAAAATCTTTAGGGAGGGGGAGGCGACTAGGGAAACCTTAGTCATCATAGATCCCTAGTTTGGGTTGTTGAAGGTATATGCTAAGCTACTTATCCAGATTTTGTGTTTGTGGTTTCGACCAGTGTTTGTGTTTTGAATCCTATGTTTCCATCGTCGTTCTTCCTTTGTTGTGGGGGATTTTAGTGGTATTTTTTCTATCAGAGAAGTTGTCACCTATTTTTTCCCTGGCTTTTCAAATGGGTTGTCGACTACTAGTGTTTGTCTGTTGCCACTCCGACCTTCAAAGTTGCTCATGTATAATTTATGTTGGATTTCATTGGGGATTTTTAAATTTGTCTTATGTCTATTCAATGGTTTTTCTTGGTTGTTCGGGTTTACCCACCGCCTCGGTATTCTTGTTTCGGTGCTTGTGTTTTTAGGTGCTCGTGGTTTTTTCCCATGGACTTACTTACTTGCATCACATGTGTGGGTTCTAGAGTTGTCATGTTGTTTGTTTTTTGGGTTTCTTTTAGCCCTATATGGGGTTTCTTTCCTTTTTATCAATGTATAGTGGATTTGCGAATCTCCATATTTTTGGAGGCTTTGGTTTCCTTGTTAACTACAAAAACCTCTTTGTATTATTTTTTTTTTTACTCTCAGGGTTGTTTCAGCTCAAATGGTTCTTATTTTGATAGATGTTTGTTGTGCTAGGAGTTTTAATATTTCTCCTTCTAAGCTTTGACTCTTTGGATGTCATATTTTATGTTTTTAACCCCCCAGGGGTAAAAATCTAGAGCTTTTGATGAGTTTTTTCTGGTATACACTCTTATATTTTTGGAGGTTTTGGCTTCTTTGTTAACTACAAATACCTCTTTGTATTTGTTTTTTTTTTCTCTCAGGGTTATTTCAGCTCAAATGGTTCTTCTTCTAATAGATGTTTATTGTGCTAGGAGTTGCAATATTCTCCTTTTAAGCTTTGGCTCTTTGGATGTCATATGTTCTGTTTTTAATCCCCTGGGGATAAAAATGTAAATATGTTGATGAGTTTTTTCTGGTATACACTCTTGTATGTATATGAAAAATTTGACCATATATATATATATATATATATATATATATATATATATATATATATATATATATATATATATAGATATATATATATATATATATATATATATATATATATATATATATATATATATATATATATATATATATATATATATATATATATATATATAAATGAAACAATAAGTGACTTGATTATAAGAAATTTCTAGTGAAATTATATGTTGATTTTGGAAAAAAATGTTGTTTTTAGAAAGTCGTAAGTATAAATTTAAGAGATGTTATAGAAATCATTTTATACAATTGATTGGATATTAGTTATAATTACGTGACTCAATTATTCTATGTGATAAGTATGTTGAACTCATAATGAGTATATTTTTATTGTCAAAAGTCCATTGATATTAAACACACACATATGAGAAATTCATCATTTTTATGCAATATTCAAAAAAAAAAATATTTGATTTATAATCATTTTAGATACCAACAATATTTCAAAAAATGATATTTCATATTCTATTTATTGTCCATTTAATAATAAATAATTGTACAAGATTAGGAGAACATATTATTTTGAATATTTAGTGTATAGTATATGATTGCATTGTAAGATTATGAGCAATAATTAATTTGAGTATTTTAATTTTTTCAAATTCAGTTAGATTAATGTCTATATATTGTGATGTAAATAAAAGTTAAAACTAGCAATTGCAGAACATGTTGAAAAATAAACATCGGAAGGCAATAGCATAGGAAAGAGTAGCCTAGAAGAAATAAGTTTTTGCAAAGAAGGAGCCATCGTGAAAGATTGAAAGGCAAATTTTGCTTCCATGGAAGCAAGTCATGGAGGTTTCAAAGATATTGATGATAAGAGTTATCAACCAGAAAATTTCATTATAGATATTGAAATAGGCGATTGTGGGTGAAAACATATATGTAAACCAACATAATCTATTCACATATAAAAAAATTGTTATAGATATTGAAATAGGAAATTGGGGGTGAAAATCCTTTGGTGATTAATAATCCTCCGAAACAAGCATGAAAGAGCATATAATTCAAATAAGATATTTTAAATACATTCAAGTACAATATATCTAGCATAGATGTAAATAAAGAGAATTTTTATTAACATAAATAGAGTTTACTCCAAGTTCATCTACATATCCGAGCGCCAATTGCATGCTTGTCAGAAATTGTATATGAAGAACAATAGTCTTGGTGAATGCCATTTTAATATGGAGACTTTTTTGGAAGGAGATATTTTTCTTTATGTTATAGTTTATTTTCTTAACTCCAAACTTGGTTTAGCCTTTCTCTATATACATAAGGAAAAAAAAAATACAAAGTAATTTCACAAATTTAAGTTATAGTTTTATATTTTATAATTATAAATCTAGTTTCTTATTAAAATATTTTACACATCAATTTATTCAAATAAATTATATTGTGAATATGGTTTCTCTTATTATTTGATTACAAAATTATTGTACTCCCTACTAAGTAAAACAACTTTATTAATAAATAATTGAATGGAAAATTGAAATATTACTCAAGCTAGAACTACTATAATATATAGAACTGATTTTTTGATGTATAAATTATTTGTTTTATATGTTGTTCAATTTCCATTACCTATTATCTTCAAACCCCATGGTGAGGTATTGAACATGGGAGCCAACTTTAGGTATATAAACATTCACATTGTCAACTTGGACTAAAAAAAAAAATTATAATCCTAAAATTCTCCTACCTAATCATCATTTTAAATATATAATTGAGTTCCATTTATTAAAAACAAAGGCAATATTAAGAACCTCCTGGAGTTATAAAAGGTAATTGACGTGAAAAATAAAAAATCTCCTCATGACAACATGCAAATGTTAATAGCAATTGAATCATTAAAAAAATAAAAAGGGATAATAGATTTACTAGTTATATCATTAAAAAAGACCACTTTCGAAATCGAATTTTTACATTAATTTTTAAAAATATTATTTTACAATTATATATAATTATAATTGTATATTTTTAAGATATATACTTGATGATAATATTTTTTTTTTTTTTGGGAAAATAAGACTAAGTTGGAACTAAATGGATTTGGTGAATTGCATAGAGATTTTACACATTAGGGCACATTACGTGAAGGGGGGTAGTGTTACTTACCTCCAAATGTAGTATAGTATGGTGCATCAATATAACAAACCTGCACCTACTTATCATTTTTAGTTCAAAATTTTAGTCATATATATATATATATATATAATTTTCATATACTAGTGAAAAAATATATTATAAAATGTATTTATTTTAAATGAAAAAAAATGATGATAAACTATAAAAGAGAAGAGCATTAAAGGAAAATAGAGAGCCTAAAGGAATGTGGTTGTACAAAATAGAGAGCATGAAGGAGATATATAGGTACAAAATAGAGAGCTTGAAAGAGATGTGGATGTACCTGAAAATGATGAGGAAATGAGAGATGTAGAGGGACTTGTCAATGAGAATATCAACCACAAAAATGAAGTCACCATTTTAATATTTATGTCGTAAGGTGTCAGTATTTTAAAACAACATAATTGTTGCCTTGTTTTCCTTCATATGCATCGTTCAATCTTTTGTTAGACGGTTAAATTCTTCTCGGTCGTTGATTTGAAGTCGTTATTTATTGACATAGATGGTTGGTTCCGAGGCATGGATAAGAAGCATGGGTTTTAGGTACAATGAAAATTTTCAAATGCACAAGTGAGCCCATGGAGATGAGAAGAACCAGGCACTCCCTAACAGTCCATTGACGCCTCAATGGTACAGATTTGAAGATGCTCAAGGGCGAGTAAAGGTGAATGGAGGCATCATGCTCAATGACAGGCCAACGAAGCATTTCAAGAAGTGTGGCAATCTTACTCGAGTGGGTTACTTCGTTCCAAGGTATACCTTTCTCCCAAGCTCTAGTATCTGAGGGTCAATGTCATCGAAGCCCAAGAGCTTAGGGTTTCAGAAAAGGGGCGTTACCCTGAATTTTTTGTGAAGGCACAGCTGGGATTTCATATTAGGACGACAAGAATTTCGATGAGGCAGAGTTTTTGGAACCCTTTCTAGAATCAAGATTTGGTTTTTGTTGCAGCCAAACCCTTCGAGGATGTTTTTTCATTAAGCGTGGAAAACAGAGGACTAAAGGGGGCTGAGACTGTGGGTCAGGCTAAAGTTTCACTTAATTCAATCGAAAAACATCTGGATCACAGACTGGTGAGCCCCTGGTGGCTGGAATTGGGCGACAATAAAGTGGAATTCAAGGGAAGGCTTCATCTTCTCCTGTGTTTGATGGTGGCTACCATGTTCTGGACAAAGCCTCCCATGTGACCAGCGATATGCATCCCACATGAAAATAGCTCTGGCATCCCTGTGTTGGAGTCTTGGAGGTTGGTATTATGGGTGCCAAGAATTTGTTTCCCATAAAGACCAAGGAAGGAAAAGGCACCATTGATCCTTTTTGTGTAGCCAAGTACGTTCGCAAGTGGATTCAAACCCGTACCACCATGGACAACCTAAACCCCAAATGGAATGAACAGTATAATTGGGAGGTTTAAGATCCCTACACAGTCTTCACATTGGGAGTATTTGACAATGAATTGGTAGGACCCATTGGGAGTATCATAAAATAGAGGTATAACACGAATGGGAAAGGTTCGAATCTGAGTCTCTACTCTGGAGATGGATCGAATCTACACAAACAGTTACCCCTTGCTGGTGTTAAGACCTACTAGACTTCAAAAAATGGGCAAGGTCCAACTCGCGGTACACTTATCATGCTCTTCTTTATTCAATGTATTTCATATTTATTCTACTCCACTTCTACCAGAAATGCATTATCTCTACCCTCTAGTAATAACATAGCAAGATGCACTCAGAAATTCATCCATGAAAATAGTAGCCCTCAGGCTATCTAGGTCAGAGCCTCCCCTGAAAGAAGACCTAGTGCACCATATGTTGGACATGGGTTTGAGTCTCTAGAGCATGCGACGTAGTAGAGTTCACTGGTTCAGAATGGTCAATGTCTTGTCTACCCTAATCAAGGCCACCAAATGGGTCAACAATTTATGTCAGTGGAAGAGTCCATTGAAGATTGTGGTGGTGCAAGTGTTGCTGCTCATTCTAGTATGTTATCCAAAATTCATCATTCCCATTATTTGCATATCCATGTTCTTCCTAGGCCTGTGTCATTACAGATACAAATTTAGACATCAACAACCATCATCTCATCCCATTGAATCCCATCCATACATGATAAATCTAGATGAATTGGAGAAAGAAATTGAATTTGACACCCTCTTCTACTCTATCAGTGTAGAAGCTTTGAAAATGAGATATGATAGGCTCAGATCGCTGGCATGTCGAGTTCAGATTGTGCTTGGGGATGTGGCTAGCCAGGCAAAGAGACTCCAGGCTCTGCTCAGCTGGACAGATCCTTGTGCAACCACCTTTTTTGTTCTGTTTTGCTTGATCGTTGCACTTGTTCTGTTTTTTACTCCATTTCAAGTGATTGTTGTTATCTTCATATTATACTTCTTTCGTCATCCAAAACTCCGGTACCCTCTGCCCTCCGCTTCTCTCTATTTCTTCAGGAGGCTGCTAGCTTTATCCAATCTCATTTTGTAAAACAAGATTTGGAATCCTGTTTTTGAGTTTTTTCAAGTTGTTTTTTTTCAATTGAAGCAATTATGCCTTACTTTCAGACCACAAGAATCAGAGAAATCAAACCTCCCACTTAACTACTAAACCACATCCTCTTATTTCTAGTCATTATTCCTTAATCACTGTACCATATTACCTTATATGTTCTCGCAATAAAATGACAACCATTTATTTGAAAATTCATCAAGTTATGTATTTTGAATGAGAAATTATAATGCAATGGAATTCATTAAATATTTCAGTTGAAGATGTCAATGGTAATCTTTCAATTGTGATCAGCTGCTTTGTAATTATGATGAAAAGGTTTTATAAATCATATTCTCCAGTTAACTAAATTTTGATTTATAAAGTATTTGGATTAGTGAGCATTTGTGCTTATCTTAGAGCATACCAGTAGCACATGTATTCATCTTTGGACATAATATATTATTGATTGTAGTCTGTGTTGTTGTTATGATCCATATTCATATACAATTTTATATTATTGACTGTAGTCTATGTAGTTGTTATGATTCATATTTATATAATTTTTTTAAATACCATATTTATGGTAGAGAAGGAGGAAAGGAATTGATTGTAGTCTATGTTAGTGTTATGATTGTAATCTATATTCATTTACAATGGTTTAGATACAAATTCATATTTGTAGTGTAGCAGGAGGATTGCAAAATATATTTAGTAGTATAGTATTTTTTTTAAAAGAGTATTACTATTTTTTAGAATAAGAAAAATATTTATTTGAAAAAATAATTGTTATGGTTATTGTTGCCAATTTTTTATATCAATGCTAAGGTATGAGATAGTTTTGATAACAAATTTTTTATTTATTTTTGTTTTTTTAGTTTTGTTTGAGTTTATTTTTTATTTTTGGTCTCTGATTCTGTTTGGTCTCTGTCCCTTTTCTCCACCGAGGCAGCCTCATTTTATGCGACATTTAATTTTTTATTTCCATTGTAAGTGCTTGTCCAAACTCCATGTCTAATACTGCTAAGGACGTGCTCCTTGCTGTAATATTTGATAACAAAAAAAATTTCATTTCCATATCGATTAAAAAATCCTAGAAGGTTGTATTCATCTTGGAAAACTAAAGCCCCATTCCCACTTCCACTCTGGGGCCTTTGGCCTTGCATTATTTCAAGTCTTTCTGGTTGTGGTTGTTGTAGTTCTAGTTGATGACGTTGTGGCTGTGAAGCTGGTGGTTGAAATTGATAACCACCTTGGTGTCCATAATGATTATTAGTATGGCCTTGGTTGTTTTTCTCTGGATTTATATTCAAAAGCAGATTTATTGATGGAGCTTGTGGTGGCAGAGCGTATGGAAAGGGAGGTGCATGAGGGTATCCAGCATAGAATTGTTGTGGATTATTATTTGAACTCATTCCAAGTTCCAACATTACTATTAATATCAATACTTCTCCCTGATTGATTTTCCATTTCAGGTATGTTTTTTAATACCAACAAACCCCTGTATTTTCTCCAAGATTTTCCTTCATGCCAAAACTATATTCTTCCACCTAGGGTTTTATAGCTTTAGCCTCAACAGTACAATTATTCTAAAAATATGAAAAAACTTATTGCAAAAATGCAACCTAATATCAGAAAAACACAATATTGCTCTAAAAATAAATCCCCAAGAGTTAACGGACCTCCAATGCTCTGGCTTTAACCCAAAATTTCTGTTTTCACTGCAATAAGATCACCCAAGCCAGAGTGTGAATAGCTCTGAACCTCGAAAGCTGATATTGAACTTTCCCGGGTCAACTTCTCAACAATAATCTATTCAAATTATTTATTTATAAACCAGTGAAAATTTAAATCTCACAATGTAAAGGTAAAGATTCAGGACAAGGAAGGAATCCCCTGACCAAAATTGAACAATACCTTCCTCTGTTTGATTTATCTTTCCATAGGTACAATTGCTATATTATCTTCGTTGGATTACATTATTCCTTTGTCTCAGCATCTGGAAACTTTGGGTAACTTTATGAATTGTTTCCTAGAACATTGGTTCTTGGATGATCTGCCATGAGCAGTGTTTCCTGGAACAATGGTTCTTGGAAGATCTGCCAATTTCAGGTTTAAATTATCCAAGCATTCCTGGTTCTTGCAATTGAGGCTTACCATAAATACATAACAAGCAATCAAACTGGTGGTTTCAGTTTTGATGTTGCAGGCCTATGTCTAGAATGTATAGTCTTTTAAACTCGTTTAGTACTTTTTGTTTTTTTTTTCTATTGTGAAGCCTCCTCGAAGGCTAAATACAGGATAGTAGAATTAATATGTAGTAATTGGTTCTGAAAGATATGGGGACCCGGGCCTTAGGATTATTAAGTTGCAGAGAAGACTGTGAAAAATCTCTAAAGATTTTTATGAAGATGTTATTTTTCCCATATAATTACTAATTTAGTAGCTTGATGTAGGCAAGAATGCCCCCCGCAGGAGGCTTCAATCCATTGGAAATCCTTCTATCTAGTTCCGATACAATTTGTAGCATATCTGAAAAATTCTTCTTTATGGTGTTATTACTTCTGTACCTACACATTCTCATTCGTTAAAAGATAGAGGAAAAATTCATGTACATATATGTTGTTATCTAGACTCAATGAGATGGGCATTAATTTTTTTGTTATCTAGACTCAATGAGATGGGCACTTTTGTCTGATTGTTTGTATATGAATACGATCCATGACACATAGATAGTAGATTGCAAATGTAGTAATTGGTTCTCAAACATTTGGGTACTGGGACCTGTGGATTATTTAGTGACAGAGAAATGTAAAGAATCTCTGAAGATTTTTATTTAGCTGTGATTTTTCCCATATAATGACTAATCTCGTAGCTTGATGTAGGAAAGAATGGCCCCGGCAGGAGGCTTCAATCCAATGGAAATTCCATCAATCTGGTTAGGAGACAATTTGTTGCATAAATTCCCAGTGTTACATTAGATTGAAGTGTTTATTTTTTATCCATATCCTTTCGTTAGTTTTAACGTCCAGTGTTACATTTAGACTAAGTGTTTATTTTTGAGCCATTTCCTTTCTTTTTAATTTTAGTGATTGAACTAAGTATTTTATGGAAGGAGAGTGTGAGGGGGAAGTTTTAATGCCGAGTGTTACATTTTGAAGTGTTTATTTTTGAATAAATGAGATGGTCCCTTCTATCTGATTGCGTGTATGTCAATGCCATACAACGCACTTTCAGAAATAGGAATGTCGATAATAATGCTGCATTGGCAGTTTATAACCAACATTTTTTAATGCATGATCACTTGGAAGCATGCTACCCTTTGAATTTTCTTGCAAATTTTAGGAATACCCTTGAGTTTTTTTTTGCAACAGCTCACTGTGCATTAGTAGTCTTATCACAAGACACAAAAATTATCAATTTGAAAAATTAGCAAACTGAAACAGAAATAGTCATTTTGTCTTCTTGTGTAGTAGGCAGGCCATTGATGAAGTGCCACTAGTTGGTCTCCATAAAAATCTTCAAAGAATGAATGTCTCATAGAAACACTGGTGCCTTATTATTAGTTACTTTTAGAACATGAATATATTTATCATACTACTAGTTGGATTTATGATATATTCAAAGACCACAGAAGAGTCCAATCAAAGACTTTAATTTTTCCCTGTCTATAGGTGAAAAGAAGTGGAGAACTAAAATTGACATCCTGAAATCTCCTGTAAAGATCTCAAAACAATGGTTGGGAAACTTAGAATTGTTTTCTAAGAGAATTGGGGTTGGCAAATTCTATTGTGGCCAAATAGGCATGAATATCATCTCTTGTCAAGTAGACATCAAATTTCAAATCTGACAAAGTTGATAGGGATTGATATGGTGTAAAGTTGTATGGAAATTTACGCACAAAATAAGATAGACATCGATTTCACTACACATATCTTGCTTAGCAACTATTTGATCTCTTTAAGAATCTTACAGCATTTCCTTTGCAACATTTAGTGATGGTGCAATTGCTAGTTTAAATTTTTTCAATGTACATTTCAAGTTCAAATGAAAAATGAAAAATGTATAGTTTTTTTATGTAGGGACAACATCTTACCTACAACAAGATCGTACCACACGTAGAAAAATATGGACATTAATAGGAAGTTGCAAGAAATTGTCTTTGATGATAATTTTCTAGATAATATAGAATTAAATAAAATTGAAGAAATGAGGAAACTAATTCATGAATGAACAGTTCAAGATAAAGTAAATTGGGTGATCAAAAATATTTTCAAGGTATATCTATCATAACACAAGCTTAATTCTTAAATATATTTTTAAAGAACAAATATCTAAGAAATATAGTTCAATTATTGGGCATTATAAATTCCAAATAGGTGAAGGTAAATGAGTTGGTATCAAGAAATATGACATCAACCCCTGGAAAAATTGCAAAATATAAATCTCAATAAGGCATAAGTGCTATTAGGGAATTATTGACAGGTGTTGTTGGAAAATGAACTACATAAAATTGGTTGATATCAATAAAGCAAAATTTTATGGAGGCATTAAAAAATTAGGATTCAATAACATGAGAATGATGAACTTGCATGTTGGGCTAATATATATAGGAAACCTTATCAAGATATACTTTCGTATAATGTGAGAAACAATGTGAAAGAGTTTTGGTATTGGGATTTCCATGTGTCACCAAATGAGAAGAACAACATGAGACATTGTATATCTAGAGGGGTGTATTGAGATCATTTCCCCTTTCAGTGACTATTATTATTAAAGAACATTTCTTACTACATAATATGTATAACTTGTATATAGACTTATCAAAAAAAAATTAACCATGCTGGAATCTTATGACAATGAGGACAATATAAGCAGTCCATTCATACAACTACCACATACTATCAATAGAAAAAAGGGTTTTCCTGTGAAGCGATCTATGCATATTCATCATGTAGATCGAATCTCAGTACTAAGGAGTAATCCTAAGATAAAAGGTCATCATAGTAACTTTGATGTTCAAAAACCATCAATCACTTAATTATATTTCTCTAAATATCAGCAATTGGACAATAGTCAATACATGGTAACGCTTGGGGGAATGTGTATCCATATCATAGTATAACTGTATATACAATATTTTATCGAGACAATATAAAAATATTTCATAAGCAATGCAACTGCTACATGAATTACTTACAATCCTTAATGATATACTCAAAGTTCTTCCACAATACTAATCAAGTGTCTAAAGAAGCCATCATCACTCAATCACCATATAGGTAACACCTGAGAGGAATGTGTTAGAATTGTATATAAAATATCTTATAAAAAGGACATAAAAATATCTTATAAGTAATGCAATTGCTACATTAACTACTCACCATATAGGTAACGTCTGGGGGAAATGTGTTAGAACTGTATATACAATAACTTATACAAAGGATACAAAAATCTGTTATAAGCAATGCAACTGCTACAGGAACTACTCACAATCCTTAATGATTGATCCAGGTGGATATCAGTGGCCTCCCACCTATTCCATTTGGACCCGTTACATCAATTCTTTCAATTTTTCAGCTTCAACACAACTTACTATTTTTAGCAGGTTTTTGGGTCCTGCACACCCGGAGCCGTTTTGGGGACTTAATGATCCAGGTGGATATTGGTGGCCACCCACTGAGTCCATTTGAACCCCCACCATTAGTTCTTTCAGTTTTTAAGTTTCAGCACAACTTGCTATTTATAGCATCTTTTCAGGTCCTGAACTTCCGGAGCCGTTTTGAGGCCCTAAATGACTTTTTTTGGGAAAATGGGGAGCAACATTGGGTAGACCAATGTTGCTCACTCAAAATTTGTAGCCCTCGGATAGATATTTCTAATGAGCTATTGAGCGCGTTAAACAGAGATTGGATGCCAAAGCTACATCCCCGGGAAGTTGAAACACCAACTTACCCAAACAGGGCCCACCGTTTTGGCGTTTCATCTCCTAGGGTTAGGTTTTTGGACGTTTCGGGTTTTACATTGTTTCTTAACAATAAATAGGCCTTCGAGCCTCATTATAACACAGTTCAGGGGCTAGTAGCCGGCACATCTCCTCTCAGAGATAAGCATTGCCAGGATCTTAGCTCATCTATTTCCATTATGTCTGTAATAGGCTTGCGAGCCTCAATGTAACATAGTTCAGAGGCCTGCGTACACCACATCTCTTCTCAGAGATATGCTACCAGTGCCCTAGCCTGTTTCCATTATGTTTGTAAGCTTATTTCAGTCATTCTTTTATTAATAAAATGAAGCATTATTTCCGCTGCATCTCTGTGTTTATGGTTATATCTGTATTCTGTTGCGTTCCTACATAAATCCGGATCAATGATATACTCAAATTTCTTCCACATTACAAATCAAGTGTCTAAAGAAGCCATCATCACTTCCAAAATCACATATTTAAACATATAAGATGTAAAAAATGAATTTGTTTCATAAATTTTAATAGAATCATTTGCTCAGATCTAAGATACAGTTCTTAAACTCTGAAGCCTCTTCTTGATTGAAAACATACTAAACTGATAAGATATAGTTGAAGAGAAATAATTTAAAAACTTCTTGGCACAATTGCTACCTAATAATTTGATGCACAACTTGTATAGCGGTAAATATCAGCTTGCAACCCGTCCAAATAAAACAACTGAAGTAAATACTATCAGATGGTTTTCAATGCATTTATGTAATTAAAACAGAGCTAGGAACTTTTGAAGACTAATTCATTGAAAATTATAAGCATCTCCATGCTTGGTTCTCCAAAATGGTCGTGAATACCTCTCTGGATCACTTGGATCAGCACTATATTTATTTCACCATTATCTAGCAATCTTGAGATAAAATGAGTAAGCAATTTATGAATGGAAACATCTACACATGTGTCACAAACATCAGTTGGTTTGCTATATCAATTTATTAGATTGATATCAATGCTTCTAAACTATTATAAACATAAAAACTGAAAGGATTACTTAACAAATGATAAAATAACTTGTCATCAACATAAAATTGAAATGATTAGCATATATCATTGCAGACATGGTTACAGTTTTTCATGGATAACCAATTTTTCATAGATTTGGTATATGTATCAGCAACAAAGAATATTAAAATTTGTTGTAAGTAATGCAACTGCTACAGGAACTATTCATAGTCCTTAATGATATACTCAAATTTCTTCCACAATACTAATCAAGTGTCTAAAGAAGCCATCATCACTTCCAAAATCACGTATTTAAACATACAAGTTGTAAAAATTGAATTTGTTTCATAAATTTTAATAAAGAATTTAAAAACTTCTTGTCACAACTTGTATACAACATATATATATATATATATATATATTAGTTAAAAATTAATTTATTTGAATAAATTAAATAAATAATTGTTAATTTAACAAATAATTATATCAAGAAAAGGCAAGAACCATGTTACAATGAAATCTTACTGCAATACTGCTTCCTTGAGCCTTACAAATCATGAGGCCTATGATGAATTTAAGTTAAAGACCCTGTCTGATCATGCCAAAATGAATGCCTCATGAATAAAGAAATAGATCTTGATTTTCTACCTTCAAAATCAAAGGTTGTTTTGGTGCAGTTCCTCCATATTTAATCTTGATCACTTCCTATTGAGTCACCTATGTATTATTTTCTTCACGATATTTGAAACTATTCAAAAGATCACATTGTACTTTACCACTGATCTCCCTAGTGTCTACCATGTTCTTGTTTTTTCAGTATCACTGATATGAAGTCGGTTTCTTTTGTTCTTTGT
This sequence comes from Pinus albicaulis, assembly GCA_034641835.2. Taxonomy (NCBI): domain Eukaryota; kingdom Viridiplantae; phylum Streptophyta; class Pinopsida; order Pinales; family Pinaceae; genus Pinus; species Pinus albicaulis. Next base: position 1,572,094,550 of record CM076580.1, read on the forward strand.
GCATATAGTAAAAAATGTATGGAGAGGTGATTTTCATCACTTCAAGAGCAGTAAAAATAATTCTATTGATAAAATAACTCCAACACTGAGAGAGATTCAGTAGCATTGATGGAGTTGGAAAACATGTCTTGTTCTGTGGTGTTGGCTACTCGGCATAGCTTTCTTGATCTTGTGTAGAAGAAATGAATTTGTATTTAGCTTATATTACATTAACCATGAAATTTCCAACATTCATGGCACGCTTTCCATCACATTGTAGAGAAAATTATAACAGAGTGTCACACTTTTCTTATGAGAGCTAAATGCTCCTATATGCAACAACGATGGATTTTGTTATCATTAAATTGGATCTGATAGGTTGCTTGATCAGTCAACTTCATGTGACCATTTCAAACCTAATATTTTGACTAAGGCTTAGCCTCCTTAGCCTGAGAGGGCTCTCTCAAGGGTTAATGATTTGGATAAAAATTTAGATGGCTAACTCTATTTAGGTAATGAACAGATAAATGATAAATGTAGGTTGACAATCACATCAGCATGTACACATTGGGCATATGGATTCAAAACAATTCAGTAATCCAGTGAATATACTTAACATGGAAGTTGAGGCATATCAGAGTTTTAGTCATAAGATACACACACATCAAACTGTAAAAACATAATCAGTTCACTTATATAGGAATTAAGAGCATCTAAAAGATGAATTCTGAGTTATATAGATGAACAACACTGTAATGAGATAATATAAGAGATGAAAATAGGATAGGAACACACTAAAACTCCTTTTGAATCTCAAGTTGGTCAAGTAGAAAATCTCTATATTAGTTGAAAACCAGTCAATTCACAAAAAACACAGTTTTGCCAAAAATGTCCAACCCTTTACAATTTTGACCTCTTGGTCTTTAATAGACATCTTACAACATGGGATGATCTGCCTCTAGGCTAGATACATCGAATTTCTAACTACTAACACCTTGCATAACCATAAGACATGGAATTTATTACAAAAAGAAACCTAATCTACTTAATAGTCGTATTCCAAAAAGGACTCAAACTTCTTATCGCTATCTATAACAACCTTATCTACTTAAATTTACATCATTTCCAAGTGTATCATCACATGGTCAAATCTGGATGATGGGCTTCATTTCTTCATGACCATTTTGCTGACCTCCACCAAAATAGGAAACAGAACCCTGTTTTTAGGCATAAGATCTTTTGGCATTATTTGAACATTCTGACCATCATGTACCCTTCATTTCATGGTCCTTGGCTGTTGGAAGTTGGCATAACATGTCCCATAACTCCTCCCTAGCCTCCAACTGTCTAAAACCACTTTAACCACTTCTCAAAATGTTGTAATGTTCTGCGCTACAAAAACACAGTAGTTTCGTAGCACCTTTCGTAGTGCTGCTATTTCAACCTTTATTGTTCAGATCTTTGACTTCTTTCCTCCAAGATTATTTTAATTACCCTTTTATACATCCTCCATAGCAAATTAAGTTCTTGATTCATTCTTGAACCCTTCAAAAACTGATCAAAATAAGAAAGAAAAGTAGCTACAATAGTTTCGTAGCGCTTTTCTGCTTTTTTACACTGAATGCGCTACGAAACTGCTGAGTATGCAGTTTTGTCAAAAAATTTCATAATGAAAATGGTAGTTATGCCAAAAACTCAAAATATACCTGTCTTCATCATTTAAAAACCATATCAACTGTAAAAACACAGTTATTCTAGCTTTCTTGAGGTCCCTTCTTCATTTACACTTGGTTGAGCTATTGGTTCTTCTATGACTGTCATTTTAATGCCTTTGCTCTTTAACTCATCATGAATCAACTCCAACTGCTACTCTAAATCCTTCACCTTGTCTTTGAGTCTTTTGTTAGTAGCTCTCAGATTAGTGTTTACTATTGTGACAAATTTAGCTTCTTTTATTGTTGGAACTATTCATTTGAAAAACTGCTCTGCATTTCTTAAAGTTTCAGAAGCAGGATCAACTTGTCCTTCCCACATTACCTTCATTATTTTAAACTGTACTTTCTTGACATTGTGCTTTCTAGCCCTCTTTCTCATGATATTAATTTCATATTTTTCCAACCTCAATTTCTCCTCAAGATGCTGAAACTCTATTTTCTCTTTTATTTCCTCTTTTCCCCTCTTTTTTCTATTGATTGTATGCTTCACTGTAGGTGATGAGAGATCAACAACTTCTTTAGGAGCTTTAGCTGTCTCAGTGGGTTTTTTATCTTCTTTGCTACCTTCCATCAATTTCCTATCATGCCTAGTCATAGGCTTTCTTGAAACCTGCATCTTCCCCCTCAAACTCTAGCCTCTTTGCAGACTTGAACTTTTTCAGCTTATGCTCATCTTCCCCAATGAACTCAGCTTGAAAAATGGGTGTCTCCTCTATGTCAATGGCATGAAGAATGTCTTCTAGATTCCACTTTGTTAGTGGGTTGTTTTCTGTAGCAATTGTTTTTCCTTTCAATGCCATTGCTTGGCTTCTACTCACTCTTTTTGTCCCTTGTTTGCTAACATCTTGCTTTTTTTTTTCATCTTTGACAACCCTTGATCTCTGTTTTTCAAGTGAGAGAGTTGGTGTATCAAGCATTTGCATTTGCTCTAGCCCTTTATCGGTTTGCTTTCTTGGCTTCACTCTTGCAGTTGCTTTTGGCTTTGCAACCATAGGTTGGCTTGGTTCTGCTACTGGTGGTGATGGAACTCCTTTAGTTTTAGGGTTTCTTGCGGGAGTTAGGGTTTCCAACTCAAAACCATTAATAAACAAGAAAGATGACCAATCTCTGCCTATCTTTTGAAGTTCATCTAAAATTAATAACTTCATTAAACTATGATGAAATAAGGATGTTTCACTCCCTTTAGACTTTTCTTGCACCTTATCAGCCATCTTTCTAAGACTCCTATGCAGATAATAAGGTAAATCAAGTGAAATCGTACCAGTGAAGTGTAGAAGAAGTTTGAAATGATATGAATAAAAATTGTGATATCTGCCTTCACAGGTAAAATATTTTTGAATGTTGAGCAGCAGTTTTGAGTAGTTATCTTTGATGCAACTTCTAGGGATAGCGCTATTAAGGTCCATGTCTGTGCACTCAGGCTTCATGAACTCTTTACACTGCTCCATATCAAATTTGAAACTTTTGAACCAGGTTTCTTGACCTCTTGGTATTTCTGTAACAACAACAATGATCTCTGGTGTAATAGACACACTTAGCATCCCGACCTTAGTGGTTGTTCCATTGAAATTCATGGAAAATTCCTTGGATACCTGTTTGTGACAGCCCTGAAACTTCTCACAAAATCGTAGGAAACCTACTCTTCTGAACACTTCCATCACTGTTGGGTCTTCAATTATTTCATTAATGTCTTTAGGTTCATGCCTTAATCAGTGTCATCCTCTATGAATTTTCTTTTCCTCTGCCATGTTCTTGAACAAATCTTTCAACCTCACTTGAGAAACTATTAGCCTCGTTTGACAAACTATTAGCCTCGCTTGATATGGGTGTAGTAAAACCTTTATATGAACCAGCCACAGGTTTGGCTTGACACTCAGAGCTCAGACCATTTCGAATGGAGGCAAAAGGGAATGAGAATGACTAATTAGGAAAGATTTTGAAATTTAAAATGTCTTCTCATAACTGAATGATGCCTCATTCATAACCTATAATGACAATGATGACTACAAACGTGGGTGTGTACATCGAATTTCAACATTACATGACTCAACATGCCACTATCCTACCCTTTCCCAACAGTTTCTGACATCTGCCAGCTCAACTGACAAGAAAGTTACAAAAACGCACTTTCATAGCGCCTGCAGTGTAATTTTTCATGTTTGCGCTACAAAACTATCAGCGCTTTCGTAGCGTAAAACGAATTTTTTCAACAGGTGGCGCTACGAAATTGATGTTTTTCGACTAATTGAATAGTTTTTACACAAAACTTTGGGAAATGACCTACAAATGGAAAATGATGAATATTTGACATGAAATAAATTTAAAGAAGGCTTTATTTGAACCTTAGGATGAGCTTTAAACTATAAAAAATCTAAAACCTACCCTTGATCAAACCTAAATTGACTCCTAAAACCCAATTTTGATCCATGAAATTTTGTAACCTTGTCAAAATGATGTTTTGAAATTTTTTGGTTGATAACAGTGGCTCCACTTGGGATAGTGTGCCCCTGTGGTACACTAAGAACCAGTAGTTCTAGTGTTGCTATCCATTTTCTTGTCCAAAACAGAAAAAACTTTGAAATTTCCAAGCTTTCTCTTTAAGCTCTAATGGCCTTCACCTCGGGCTCAAGCTTGATGATCACTGCAGAAGAACCAAATCTGTACCTACTTAAAATATGCTGAGTCAACTTTGAGCTTATTCACACACCCCTACCTACCCTATCAGTTGCAATCTCCATTTTTAACTCAAGCAACATGAAACTTCCAATGAAGCCAGTCATTGATCTGATCTGACATTTGAACCTGTTTACTGCACTTGAACCAACAGTAAGCATGATACTGAAATGACCAAGGCAACATATAATGTATCTGATTCTCATAATGAAAATATAACAGAAAATCTGGACTATAGAACTCTTCCATGTGTTCGGCTATAGGATCAAAGAAGACATGATCTGTTTGGTGATTCTCAAAACATTCTAGAACTTTGGACAAATCATATATGCTTTGCTCAGCCACACCGGATTTCAATTGTGTTCTATCAAACTGTTGTTCAAACTGATTTTCGAAAACAATTTATTCTTCCTCAAACTCAAAAGAGATAGGTAACATCATCCTCTCTTTATATTCGAGCATAACAAGCTTTTGAAAAGACTGATCTTGATCATGAAGATTATAAGATTGAATTTGACCTTATAAAACTTTAATGTATTTTTCAATGTTCTTAGCAACTTCATCCAAAAACTGAATCTTATCTTCTGACTTGCACTCAAATGATTTATGATTAGAAGACAAGGATAAAGAAAAAATTTCATCCACTTCCTCATTAGTGTGATCATCATTTGATGTAGGCTGATGCAAGAAATGACATGAAGTATAAACTTCATCCTTTACCTGAGGATTGTAGCAATTATCTTCCAATATTTCCTCTTGTTGTTTGCAATGATTTTCATATTCCTGATGATCAAAATACTGACAATTCTGTTGCAAATTTTCATCAAACTTAGAGGATGTAACATGATTATCATAAATAAATTCTTGTTGGGTTTCATTTTCTTCCAAGAGAGAGGATATCCTTTCTTCTTGGTGATGAAAGGGATTGTCATGAAGAGCCTCTAAATTTCCTCATCCATGAACTCATCATCTTCATAACAATTCTCCAAATATTCAATAAAACTCACACAGTTTTTACAGCAGTCTTTGACCAACAATAAGGAGGGATAACACTCTTCATACATCTCATCAAATGCAACGTGGAAATCAAGAAGAGAATATAATGAACCATGTGGCAAGATTTCATACCAAGACCATGCTTTTCCTTCTAAAGTGGCCATAAACATCTTCATGAGACAATCCTCAGGGAACTGAACCTTAATATTGTGTGCATGCATATGGAATCTAACCAAATGAAGAGCAACATTGTCTTTCTTTTCATCTTTAAATATAGGAAGATCAGTTAACCATTCAACCTTTGGCATAGGATTTGGAAAACTAGGGATGTGAGACCAATTCATAGGAGCATACCTGGTATTTATTCTTGCAATGGAACTAATCTTGAAACTTCATCAAGCTACTCATCTTCAAGTAGTAGAGTCACCTTCCAATTGATTATTTGATGTGTGGAGTCGCCAGAGCAGAAGTACAACCAATATGTGCCTAAGTGTCTGTTGCTCTCAGACCTTAGAATTGAAACTTTGTCGTTCTTCCCAGGGAAATTTTATACCTTTGGTCCCTAAAAACGACGCCAAAATGTTATCACAAAATTGTATCTGATAGGCTGCTTGATCAGTGAACTTCATGTAACTATTTCAAACCTAATCTTTTGACTAAGCCTTAGCCTCCTCGGCCTGAGAGGGCTCTCTCAAGGGTTAATGATTTGGATAAAAATTTAGATGGCTAACTCTATTTAGGTAATGAACAGATAAATGATAAATGTAGGTTGAGAATCACATCAGCATGTACACATTGGGCTTATGGATTCAAAACAATTCAGTGATCCAATGAATCTACTTAACATGGAAGTTGAGGCATATTAGATTTTTAGTCATGAGATACACACACATGAAACTGTAAAAACACAGTCAGGTCACTTATATAGGAAGTCAGAGCATCTAAAAGATGAATTCTGAGTAATATAGATGAAAACAATTGCAATGAGATAATATAAGAGATGAAAATAGAATAGGAACACACTAAAACTCCTTTTGAATCTTAAGTTGGTCAAGTAGAAAATCTTTGTATTAGCTGAAAACCAGTGAATTCACAACAAGCACAGTTTTGCCAAAAATGTCCAACCCTTTACAAATTTGACCTCTTGGTCTTTAATAGACATCTTACAACATGGGATGATCTGCGTCTAGGCTAGATACATCAAATTTCTAACTACTGACACCTTTCATAACTATAAGACATGGAATTTATTACAAAAAGACACCTAATCTACTTAACAGTCCTGTTCCAAAAAGGACTCAAACTACTTATTGTTATCTATAACAACCTTGTCTACATAAATTTACATCATTTCCAAGTGTATCATCACATGGTCGAATCTGGATGATGGGCTTCATTTCTTCATGACCATTTTGCTGACCTCCACCGAAATAGGAAACAAAACCCTGTTTTTTAGGCATAAGATATTTTGGCATTATTTGAACATTATGACCATCATGTACCCTTCATTTCATGGTCCTTGGCTGTTGGAAGTTGGCATAACACGTCCCATAACTCCTCCCTAGCCTCCAACTGTGTAAAACCACTTTAAACACTGCTCAAAATGCTGTAATGTTCTGCGCTACGAAAACACAGCAGTTTCGTAGCGCCTTTCGTAGTGTTGCTATTTCAACCTTTATTGTTCAAATATTTGACTTCTTTCGTCCAAGATTGTTTTAACTACCCTTTTATACATCTTCCATAGAAAATTCAGTTCTTGATTCATTCTTCAACCCTTCAAAAACTAATCAAAATAAGCAAGAAAATCAGCTACAGCAGTTTCGTAGAGCTTTTTTGCTTTTTTACACAGAATGCGCTACGAAACTGCTAAGTATGCAGTTTTGTCAAAAAAAATCGTAATGAAAACTGTAGTTATGCCAAAAACATAAAATATACATGTCTTCATCATTTAAAAACCATATCAACTGTCAAAACACAGTAATTCTAGCTTTCTTGAGGTCCCTTCTTCATTTACACTTGGTTGAGCTATTGGTTCTTCTATGACTATCATTTTAATGCCTCTGCTCTTTAACTCGTCATGAATCAACTCCAGCTGCTACTCTAAATCATTCACCTGGTCTTTGATTCTTTTGTTAGTAGCTCTCAGATGAGTGTTTACTATTCTGACAAATTTAGCTTCTTTTATTGCTGGAACTGTCCATTTGAAAAACTGCTCTGCATTTCTTAAAGTTTCAGAAGCAGGATCAACTTGTCCTTCCCACATTGCCTTCATTCTTTTAAACTGTACTTTCTCGACACTGTGCTTTCTATCCCTCTTTCTCATGACAGTTATTTCCTGGTTTTCCAAGCTCAGTTTCTCCTCAAGATACTGAAACTCTGTTTTCTCTTTTATTTCCTCTTTTCCCCTCTTTGTTCTACTAATTGTATGCTTCACTGTAGGTGATGAGAGATCAACAACTTATTTAGGAGCTTTAGTTGTCTCAGTGGGTTTTTGAACTTCTTTGCTGCCTTCCATCAGTTTCCTAGCATGCCTAGTCATAGGCTTTCTTGCTTGAAATATGAAACCTGTATCTTCCCCCTCAAACTCTAGCCTCTTTGTAGACTTGGCCCTTTTCAGCGTATGCTCATCTTCCCCAATGAACTCAGCTTGAACAATGGGTGTCTCCTCTATGTCAATGGCATTAAGAATGTCTTCTAGATTCCCCTTTGTTACTGGGTTGTCTTCTAGAGAAAATGTTTTTCCTTGCAATGCTGCTGCTTGGCTTCTAGTCACTCTTTTTGTCCCCTGTTTTCTAACATCTTGCTTTTGTTTTGCATCTTTGACAACCCTTGATCTCTGTTTTGTAGGTGAGAGAGTTGGTGTATCAAGCATTTGCATTTTCTCTGGCCCTTTCTCAGTTTGCTTTCTTGTCTTCACTCTTGCAGTTGCTTTTGGCTTTGCAACCATAGGTTGGCTTGGTTCTGCTACTGGTGGTGATGGAACTCCTTTAGTTTTAGGGTTTCTTACAGGAGTTAGGGTTTCCAACTCAAAACCATTAATAAACAAGAAAGATGACCAATCTCTGCCTATCTTCTAAAGTTCATCTAAAATTAAAATTAATAACTTCATTAAACCATGATGAAATAAGGATGGTTCACTCCCTTCAGAATTTACTTGCACCTTATCAGCCATCTTTGCAAGACTCCTATGTAGATAATAAGGTAAATCAAGTGAAATATTACCAATGAAGTGTAGAAGCAGTTTGAAATGATATGGATAAACCTTGTGATATCTGCCTTCACAAGTAAAATATTTTTGAATGTTGAGCAACAGTGTTGAGTAGTTATCTTTGATGCAGCTTCTAGGGATAGCGTTGTTAAGGTCCATGTCTGTGTACTCAGGCTTCATGAACTCTTTACACTGCTCCATATCAAATTTGAAACTTTTGAACCAGGTTTCTTGACCTCTTGGTATTTCTGTAACAGCAGCAATGATCTCTAGTGTAATAGACACACTTAGCATCTCGACCTTAGTGGCTATTCCATTGAAATTCATGGAAAATTCCTTAGATACCTGTTTGTGACAGCCCTACAACTTCTCACAAAACCGTAGGCAACCTACTCTTCTGAACGCTTCCATCACTGCTGAGTCTTCAATTATTTCCTTCATGTCTTCAGGTTCATGCCTTAAGCAGTTTCCTCCTCTGTGAATTTTCTTTTCCTCTGCCATGTTCTTGAACAAATCTTTCAGCCTCGCTTGAATAATTGTAACAGTAGCCTCGCTTGAGAAACTATCAGCCTCGTTTGAGAAACTATCAGCCTTGCTTGACATGGGTGTAGTGAAACCTTTATATGAACCAGCCACAGGTTTGACTTGACACTCAAAGCTCAGACATTTCGAATGGAGGCAAAAGGGAATGAGAATGACTAATTAGGAAATATTTTGAAATTTAAAATGTCCTCTCATAATTGAATGATGCCTCATTCATAACCTATAATGACAATGATGACTGCAAACGTGGGTGTGTACATCGAATTTCATTATTACATGACTCAACATGCCACTATCCTACCCTTTCCCAATGGTTTCTGACATCTTCCAACTCAACTGGCAAGACAGTTACAAAACTGCGATTTCGTAGCGTCTGCAGTGTAGTTTTTCATGTTTGCGCTACAAAAATATCAATTCTTTTGTAGCACAAAACCACCTTTTTCAAGGGGTGGCACTACGAAATTGCAGTTTTTCGGCTAATTGAACAGTTTTGACACAAAACTTTGGGAAATTACATACAAATGGAAAATGATGAATATTTGACATGAAAAAACTTTAAAGAAGGCTTTATTTGAACCTTAGGATGAGATTTAAACTAGAAAAAATAGAAAACCTACCCTTGATCAAACCTAAATTGACTCCTAAAACCCAATTTTGATCCATGAAATTTTGTAACCTTGTCAAAATGATGTTTTGAAATTTTTTGGGTGATAACAGATTTCATCACTTAAGAGCAGTAAAAAAAAGTTTATTGAGAAAACAAATCCTACAAATTTGTAGAGAAAATTATAGCACAATATGACAATTTTCACATTTGTTGAGAAAATTATAGCACACTATGACACTTTTCTTATTAGAGCTAAATGCTCCTATATGCAACAACGATGGATTTAATCACTTAAGAGCAGTAAAAACAAGTTTATTGAGAAAACAACTCCAACACATTTGTAAAGAAAATTATAAGACGGTATCACATTTTTCTTATCAAAACTCTCAACTCTAGCACTGAGAGAGATTTGGAAGCAACTGTTGAATTGGTGAACATGTATTGCTCTATGGTGTTGGATATTGGGCATAGCTTTCTTGATCTTGTATACAAGACTATAAATTTGCATGTAGCTTATACTACATTAACCATGAAACTGTTGACATTTAGGGCACACTTGCTATCACATTTGTGGAGAAAATTACAATAGAGTATCATGTTTTTCTTATCATATCTAAATGTTCCTATATGCAACAACTACCTTGTGCCTCATAGTTTAAATTTGTGCAATGAGGAGGAGAGGAGGAGTGTCAAGGTGCAAGCTATAATAAGAAGAGAAAGAAGAACCTTGTTTGGGACATGAGAATCTTGTTTGGGACTTGAGATATATTCATTCTCTACACATCTAGAGTAAAATTTAATAAAACAAAACTCACCATACTTTGAATTTTTAAATTAAATATCTTAAAAATCATAATATCAATTTAATTCATTTTACTCAATTACACATTTAACAATATTAATTTTAAAAAATACAAATATAAATTACTATTTTGAATAAAAATAGTACAACACATTTAACAATATTCATTTAAAAAAATACAATTACAAATTACAATTTTTGATAATTTTTTTAAAATAAAAATAGTACAAAGAATCACATTAATAACTGTGGCCCTAGTGTACCTTCCTCTTATTAATTTTTAAATACCCGATGTTTGTAACTTATTCTTAATCACATGGTGTCAATTTTGTAAAACTATAATCTATAAGTCTCACTTTTTATAGCTTTGGTTGAAGGATAGAGTATCTAAATTCCCTTACCCTTTAAGAAGCATCCTCAATTATTGTACCACCCACCTCGGCATCCAATCTAAACATCTTAGGTTATTCTAAATTTATCAAGAGTATAGAATTTGTAGGGTGGTGTTCTATGTGCACTAAAATTCCCATGATGTCCATCACTATGTATGGGGTTCATTGCAACCTTGGATGTACTCTGTGAGTAGTTGTGATTTTTCTTGTGGCTAAAACTTAGTTTTGGTTGTCACCTAGTTATCACGATTCAAAACATTGTTATCATCTTAGATCCTTATAGAATTAGATATATTCTGTGAGCTAATGTGATGTTTTGTTTGTCACAATGAGTCAAAAATCAGTTATTATACCACAATATTGAGTTTCTCATTGTTTGTTTTGTTTATGAACCCCTAAAAAAAACCACAGGATCATTTGATTTTACACTGTGATCTCCCCAGCATGGGTGGGGGTTTCAAAAATTGGAGAGTAAATTGAGCGGTTATTGTTAGAAATTGTTGTATAATATGGGAAATTTGGATGGTTTGTACACAATATGGATTTCATAACAGATATCTATTTTGAATTTTTTAGTGTTTTTGGTCGTCGTGCATCTAATAGGATCCAGGGTTTCAAAAATTGGAGAGTAAATTGAGTGGTTATTGTTATAAATTATAGTATAATATGGGAAATTTGGATGGTTTATACACAATATGGATGTCATAACAGATATCTATTTTGAATATTTTAGTGTTTGTGGCTACCATGCATCTAATAAGATCCATTTCAATTGAGAACGTCAATAAATCATTGTGTGAATGATAACTCATGACATCCCTAGCCATTTTCTTTGATTGTGGATCAGGTTACAAACTAATAAGTTGTGAAATCCCTAACCATTTTCTTTGATTGTGGATTAGGTTATAAACTAGAATACATTCTCTCTTCAGAAGACTCTATAGTATATATTGGATGGAGGGAAAGGTTATGATAAAACTTGTACAAAAAAACCCCTTAGGGTTGTCTCAACTTACTCTATTGTTAATCACATATTGTCAATTTTGTAAAACTATAATCTACACTAAGGACTAAGTGGGTTTTTTCTTTTGTAAGTTTTGTTTGGAATTGAAAAATAAAAAAATTATAAAAGCTAAAATTATGTAGTGAAAAATTTGTTTAAAATTTCAGAATAAAAAGTTGAGTAAGTTTGACATCATATAATATGAAAATTGTTTATGATTATAAAGTTAAAAAAAAAAAATGTAAGATTTTTTAGCTACAATTAGGTAATTAAAGATATATATATGGTTTTTTTGAATGGAAGAAATTTGATATCCATTAACAAAAAAAATATGTATGTATGTAGTTGCAAACTATTACAATTAATTAATTAAAGGTAAATTTAGTGTGATTTAATAAATGAGAATTATGAACATTCATCATTATTGCTCAAGATAAATCATGTCCCATGAAATAATTTGGAAATTTAAAAAAAGATCACATATTTTTTTAAAAATAACTATTAATTTATTTATTTTTATATTAAGAAATACTACTCGTGAATAATAAAACAGTTGTAACATAAATAATATATAACAAAAAGAACCATGTATTTTTGGAATAATAAAATAGTTTTAACAAAAATAATATAGAACAAGAAAAGCTAAATACATTTGGATGTATGAAAATTTAGATACATTTTATTAAGTAAAATTTTAAAATAATAATGTTTATAAACAATTCAAAATAATTTTATTAAATAGTTAGCTTAGATCTATATTATTTATTAGAGAGATCGATTCTCTTTTCACTCTAAAAGAGGTTTGCATATCAAGACATTTGATCCTTATTGGCTCTTGGTAGATTGGAGTTAAGATTGATCTAGGCCATCTTAATTCCCCCCTTTAAATAAACTATATTCAACATGAATACCATGGGTTGTTTTTATAGTTTATTATTATTTTATTTTATTATTTTTGTTTTTTATTGTATTTTGACCTGGTTAAAATGTTCATTACCAAAATTCAATCTATCTTATTAAAAAGAAAAAAAAACTAACATTATAAAAAACATATATAAAACTATTTACTTGTGGATCTAATGGTCTAAAACATTTCAATCTTCCAACATCTGATCCAATGGCTCAGACATGGACACAGTGGCAGGCTCAGACATGGACACAGTGGCAGCTAGGGGAGTTGTTTTCAAAGAGGAACAATTCTTAAACTCTGAAGCCTCTTCTTGATTGAAAACATACTAAACTGATAAGATATAGTTGAAGAGAAATAATTTAAAAACTTCTTGGCACAATTTCTACATAATAATTTGATGCACAACTTGTATAGCAGTAAATATCAGCTTAAAACACGTCCAAACAAAACAACTAAACTGAAGTAAATACTATCAGTTGGTTTTCAATGCATTTATGTAATTAAAATAGAGCTAAGAACTTTTGAAGACTACTTCATTGAAAATTATAAGCATCTCCATGTCTAGTTTTCCAAGCTAGCTATGAATACCTCTTTGGATCACTTGGATCAACACTATATTTCTTTCACCATTATCTACCAATATTGAGACAAAATGAGTAAGCAATTTATGAATGAAAACATCTAGAGACGTGTCACAAGCAATTTATGAATGGAAACATCTATAGACGTGTCACAAGCAATTTATGAATAGAAACATCTACAGACGTGTCACAAGCATCAATTGGTTTGCAATATCAATTTATTAGATTGATATCAATGTTTCTAAACTATTATAAACATAAAAACTGAAAGGCTTACTTAAAAAATGATAAAATAACTTGTCATCAACATAAAACTGAAAGTCTTACTTAAGAAATGATAAAATAACTTGTCATCAACATAAAACTGAAATGATTAGCATATATCATTGCAGACATGGTTACATTTATTCATGGATAACTAATTGTTGATGGATTTGGTATATGTATCAGCAACAAAGGATATTAAAATAAGTAATGCAACTGCTAGAAATATTCCTTAATGATATACGCAAAGTTCTTGCATAAAACTAATCAAGTGTCTAAAGAAACCACCATCACTTCCAAAATCACATATTTAAACATACAATTTGTGAAAATTGAATTTGTTTCACAAATTTTAATAAAGAATTTAAAAACTTCTTGGCACAAATTGTATATATATATATAATATATATATATATATATATATATATATATATATATATATATATATATATATAATATTAAAAATTAAAAATTAATTTATTTGAATAAATTAAATAAATAATTATTAATTTAACAAATAACTATATCAAGAAAAGGCAAGGACCATGTTACACTGAAATCTTACTGCAATACTACTTCCTTGAGCCTTACCAATCATGAGGCCTATGTTGAATTTAAGTTAAAGACCTTGTGTGATTATGCCAACTTGAATGCCTCATGAATAAAGAAATAGATCGTGATTTTCTATCTTCAAAATCAAAGTTTGTTTTTACTGCAATACTATTTCCTTGAGCCTTACAAATCATGAGGCCTAAGTTGAATTTAAGTTAAAGACCTTGTGTGATTATGCCAACTTGAACGCCTCGCGAATAAAGAAATAGATCGTGATTTTCCATCTTCAAAATAAAAGTTTGTTTTGGTGCAGTTCCTCCATAATTAATCTTGATCACTTCCTATTGAGTCACCTATGTATTATTTTATTCATGATATTTAAAACTTTTCAAAAAATCACATTGTTCTTTACCACTGATCTCCCTGGTGTTTGCCATGTTCTTGTTTTTTCAGTATCGTTAATATGAAGCTGGTTTCTTTTTTTCTTTGTGCATATAGTAAAAAATGTATGGAGAGGTGACTTTCATCACTTCAAGAGCAGTAAAAATAATTCTATTGAGAAAATAACTCCAACACCTAGAGAGATTCAGCAGCATCTATGGAGTTGGCAAACATGTCTTGTTCCGTGGTGTTGGCTACTCAACATGGATTTTTTTATCTTTTGTAGAAGAAATGAATTTGTATTTAGCTTACCCATCACATTTGTAGAGAAATGGCTACTCGACATAGCTTTCTTGATCTTGTGTAGAAGAAATGAATTTGTATTTAGCTTATATTACATTAACCATGAAATTTCCAACATTCATGGCATGCTTTCCATCACATTTGTAGAGAAATGGCTACTCAGCATAGCTTTCTTGATCTTGTGTAGAAGAAATGAATTTTTATTTAGCTTATATTACATTAACCATGAAATTTCCAACATTCATGGCACGCTTTCCATCACATTTGTAGAGAAAATTATAACAGAGTATCACACTTTTCTTATGAAAGCTAAATGCTCCTATATGCAACAACTATGGATTTCATCACTTAAGAGCAATAAAAACAGGTTTATTGAGAAAACAAATCCAACAAATTTGTAGAGAAAATTGTAGCACAATATAACACTTTTCACATTTGTAGAGAAAATTATAGGACACACTATGACACTTTTCTTATCAGAGCTAAATTCTCCTATATGCAACAACGATGGATTTAATCACTTAAGTGCAGTAAAAATAATTTTATTGAGAAAACAACTCCAACACATTTGTAAAGAAAATTATAACATGGTATCACAATTTTCTTTTCGGAACTAAATGCTCCTATATGCAACAACAGTGGCTTTCATCAATTCAAGAGCAGTAAAAACAAGTTTATTGAGAACACAACTCTAGCACTAAGAGATATTTGGAAGCAATTGTTGAATTGGTGAACATGTATTGCTCTATGGTGTTGGATATTAGGCATAGCTTTCTTGATCTTCTATACAAGAATATAAATTTGTGTGTAGCTTATACTACATTAACCATGAAATTGTCGACATTTAGGGCACACTTGCCATCACATTTGTGGAGAAAATTACAATAGAGTATCATGTTTTTCTTATCATATCTAAATGTTCCTACATGAAACAACTACCTCGTGCGTCATAGTTTAAATTTGTGCAAGGAGGAGGAGAGGAGGAGTGTCAAGGTGTAAGCTAGAATAAGAAGAGAAAGAAGAATCTTGTTTGGGACATGAGAATCTTGTTTGGGACTTAAGATATCTTCACTCTCTGCACATCTAGAGTAAATCTTAATAAAACAAAACTCACCATACTTTGAATGTTTAAAATAAATATCTTAAAAATAAGAATATCAATTTAATTCATTTACTCAATTACACATTTAACAATATTCATTTAAAAAAATACAAATATAAATTACTATTTTGAATAAAAATAGTAAAACACATTTAACAATATTCATTTAAAAAAATACAATTACAAATTACTATTTTAAATAAATGTTTTTAAATAAAAATAGTACAAAGAATCACACTAATTACCATGGCCCTAGTGTACCTTCCTCTTATTACTTTTTAAATACCGAATGTTTGTAACTTATTCTTAATCACATAGTGTTAATTTTGTAAAACTATAATCTACAAGTCTCACATTTTATAGCTTTGGTGGAAGGGTATATTCTGTGAGTTGTTGTGATTTTTTTCTTGTTTCTAAAACTTAGTTTTGGTTGTCACCTAGTTATCATGATTCAAAACATTGTTATCATCTCAGATCCTTATAGAATTAGATATATTCTGTGAGCTAATGTGATGTTTTGTTTGTCACAATGAGTCAAAAATCAGTTATTATACCACAATATTGACTTTCTCATTGTCTGTTTTGTTTATGAACCCCTTAAAAAAATCACAGGAACATTTGATTTTACACCGTGATCTCCCTGGCATGGGTGGGGTTTCAAAAATTGGAGAGTAAATTGAGCGATTATTGTTAGAAATTGTTGTATAATATGGGAAATTTGGATGGTTTGTACACAATATGGATTTCATAACAGATATCTATTTTGAATTTTTTAGTGTTTGTGGCCACCACGCATCTAATAGGATCCAGGGTTTCAAAAATTGGAGACTAAATTGAGCAGTTATTGTTAGAAATTGTTGTATAATATGGGAAATTTGGATGGTTTGTACACAATATGGATGTCATAACAAATATCTATTTTGAATTTGTTAGTGTTTGTGGCCACCATGCATCTAATAGAATCCATTTCAACTAAGAACGTTAATAAATCACTGTGTGAATGATAACTTGTGACATCCCTATCCATTTTATTTAATTGTGGATCACGTTGCAAACTAAAAACTTGTGAAATCCCTAGCCATTTTCTTTGATTGTGGATCAAGTTATAAACTAGAGTACATTCTCTCTTCAGAAGACTCTATAGCATATATTGGATGGAAGGAAAGGTTATGATAAAACTTGTACAAAAAAAGCCCTTAGGGTCGTCTCAAGTTACTCTATTGTTAATCACGTAGTGTCAATTTTGTAAAACTATAATCTACAACAAGGGCTGAGTGGGCTTTTTCTTTTGTAAGTTTTGTTTGGAATTGAAAAATAAAAAAAATTATAAAAGCTAAAATTATGTAGAGAAAAAATTGTTTAAAATTTAAAGTTGAGTAAGTTTGACATCATACAATATGAAAATTGTTTATGATTATTGAGTAAAAAACATGTAAGATTTTTTAGCTACAATTAGGTAATTAAAGATATGTATATAGGTTTTTTTTTAACAGAAGAAATTTGATATTCATTAACAAAAAAATTCCGGAAGAGTATTCATGTAGTTACAAACTATTACAATTAAGTAATTAAAGGTAAATTTAGTATTATTTAAGAAATGAGAATTATGAACATTCATCATTATTGCTCAACATAAATCATGTCTTGTAAAATAATTTGGAAATTTAAAAAAAATATCACATAAATTAAAAATATTCATTATTAATTTAATTTTTTATATATTAAGAAATACTACTCATGAATAATAAAACAGTTGTAACATAAATAATATATAACAAAAAGAACCATGTATTTTGGAATAATAAAATAGTTGTAACAAAAATAATATAGAACAAGAAAAACTATGTATATTTGGATGTATGAAAATTTAGATACATTTTATTAAGTAAAATTTTAAAATAATAATGGTCATAAACAATTAAAAATAATTTTATTAAATAGTTAGTTTAGATCTATATTATTTATCAGAGGGATCAATGCTCTTTTCACTCTAAAAGAGGTTTGCATATCAAGACATTTGATCCCTATTGGCTCTTGGTAGGTTGATCTAGACCATCTTAATTCCCCCCTTTAAATAAACTATATTCGACATGAATACCATGGGTGTTTTTATAGTTTATTATTATTTATTTTATTATTTTTATTTTTTATTGGATTTTGACCTGGCTAAAATGTTCATTACCTAAATTCAATCCAACCTATTAAAAAGAAAGAAAAAAAGAAAAGAAAAAACTAACATTATAAAAAACATATATAAAACTATTTACTTGTGGATCTAATGGCCTAAAACATTTCAATTGTCTAACATTTGATCCAATGGCTCAGACATGGACACAATGGCAGCTACGGGAGTTGTTTTCAAAGAGGAACGCCTTACGAAGTAATTAATTTGTGAATAATTTTATGATATAACCTTAAAAATGCTACAAATTTATTATATATTGACAAATCTCTTTCAAAGTATTAAGGGACATTTTCACCACAAAATTATATGTTGTCATGTTTATAACACTCCACATAATCAACTAAAGTAAAATAGATCTAAAACAAACTTAAAATTATTAAGTTATTTATGGATTTTCATTCAAATATTTTTCATTCACACATTTAAATATTAAATCTTTTACTAAAATAATATTTATTGTTATTTTATTTTTAAATTTGATGTGTTTATAAATTATTCACTAATAAATTAACATCCAAACATGTTTACTGTGGAGCAATTTCCTACCACTCAATCTAAAAATTAACATATTCTCAAAATGGGTGAAAGGAAATGTTAAAATTAATTATTGATGAACACCTTAGACAGTGTGAATGTGTATGCCACTAGTGGAAAAGGGGTTGGGACTAATATGGTAGTGGTTAAGAGATTTATTAAGTAAAATTAATTGATAAGAGTCAAAATCACCACTTGGAAAAAAGAAAGAGAGAGATTGACATGTTTACATTCTACAAAAATAATTTCTCACTAGATGGAGGAACAAGTCAACATATCTTCCAAATCCATTAATAGTTGTGGGAATATTAGTAAAGTGTCTTTCTAGTTCATTTCCTAAACTATGTTACATTTAACACAACCATAGTGAAATAAAAAAAATAAAGATTTGTGTCTATCATATTTTATTGCTAACTCTTATGTTTTTTATGAATTTACAATGATTGTGTGTGGCTTACATGATCATCTATGATGTGTTTTGTGGTTGACATAACATAAGTGGGTGAGACTATTTTGTGGATGTGTGATGACATTAATGAGGTTTGAAATGTTGATTTCCCACATAATTTATAACACCTTGGATACATGATTAAATCACATAACTATATTCCAAAGTTTGTCTTTTATTAGTGTGGGGAATATGAATTAGCTCTTGGTAGAGTAATCACATAATTTGTAACACCTTGGATACATGATTAAATTACATAGCTATATTCCTAATTTTGTAATTTATTAGTGCAGGGAATATGAATGAGCTCTTGGTAGAGTCTGTATGGCTGACCAACACAAAGGAAATTGAGTTGATCAAGGCACCCACGGGGAAATTTTATTTCAACCAATATAAGATCTTATCATGCCAAAGCAAGTTACACATTGGGTGAAGGAAACAAAAAATAGATAATGCAATTCTTAAAAATCCCAAAAATTTTGAATGTTGTCAAGATTTACTTATCAACTTGGTAAAAGCAGAGTGATGTTATCACCCTATAAAGGTTTAAATATCTCCAATAAAATCCATTCTTATTATATACCTATTCTTACAATAACCATTACAACCAAATTCAAAAAATAAATTAAACAAAATAAATACCCCTACTACTGCCTTCTTAGATAAGAATATTCTGATTTCAAAATCATAACATAACTACAAGATGGTAAACTCTTATGTATTAAGGAATGGAGAACTTGCTACATCAATAAAAATAAAATAAAAAATTATTGTATAACTAACTACAAAGAGAGAGAAATGGGCCCAGCGAAAACAAAGATAGTGGATACAGCAGCAATTGTAACACGTATAGCGGATAGAGTAGGAGCTATCATATAAAGATCCGCGTACGAACAAAAATCGTTTTCGGAAAAGAGAAAATGGCGGTGTATTGATTTGATTAAGTAGCGGCAACCGCGTGAAAAAGTGGCCGAAAATCTTTCCGAAAAGTTAATTGGAATTTTGCATTCATATAAATTTCAGTTCTGCGGACTCGGAAATGAACCAAAAATTGGCATTGTTTTACCGAGGCGTCCATTTCATTTCGACAATAAGACTTTTTTTTGGGAGACAAAAGATTCATTTAACTCAGTTATTTGACTGCAAAATCTAAAAAAACATACATATTTTACTTGATTTTTTTATTAATATAGAAATAAATAATATTGCGTTAATATAGAAATGAATAATATTGTTACAAATTTAAATATATAATTAGTAGTATTATATAAAGTAAAATTTAAAATTTAATATATTTATTGATGGATGATATACATGAGATATAAATACATCGTAATTAACAATACAATATTATTAATCATTTTTTATTATTAATTTATCATAAACTAATACAAATTGAAAAATAGATATCTTTTTCAATATTATTAAAAAAAAAAAAAAATTCAAACATTTAATTGGACCATAACTATGGTCTTATTGAAACCTTTGCACAATACAATGCTATGTTGATAATTGCTTCAAGTTTTTTAGCTATAATTTATATTAGTAATATTCATGCTATGAATTTTAGGTTTTTGTGCTGTGATTTTTCATTGTTAAGTTTCATACAAAGGCATCCAAAATTAAAATCCTTGAAAATAGCTTTTTTTTTTCAACACGAAAAATACACTGGTATATATTAATGTACCAGGACAACATAATAAGCCACAAAACCTGTTTCAATACTATTTTCTTCCGCTTTAACATTGGATCTAAACCTGCCTTAATGACCAGGGCAAAACTGGACCTACCCACCCTTACAGAGAAAAAAAAAAAAAAAATACCCCAAACTTCTTGGACATGCCCTTCATTACTTTAAAAAAATTTAAATGTTCATTCAGCAATATCAAAAAACAAAAATTACATCATAAACTCAAAGAAGCAAAATCCCGATCATAGAAAATTTATTGTTCCATTTGCTCCACAGCGATCCGACCTGTATAGCTGATAATACATTACACCAAATCTGCCATCCAGACCTTTCTTCGATAACCGATCAGCTACGTTGTGCTTCTCTCTGTAGACATGACGGAAAGTGATATCCGAAAAGGAGTTCTTCAATGTATGTATTCTCTCCAAATAGTGTGCAATCGTTCCCAAATTAATTGAAACTTTCTGATTCATGTAATCAATCAAAACTTTTGAGTCCCTGATTATCCAAATCTTATCCATATATAAATCACTGGCAAACCATAAAAGCCCCCAAAGAGCCAAAACTTCAGCCTTCATGTTCGTGCCAGTACCACCGTTCCAGAAGAGTTTGTAGTGACAGTCAGGAGAGATCATTAACCAAGCCCCACAGCGACACATAGATTGTTGTGAAGCCCCATCAAAAAAACCTACAAGAAAATGAAACTCGTGGGGATGAAATCTTTTTGACAGGTCTCCGGGAGGCTTTTGAACGATCTTCAAGTTGTCCCAAGTGCTAAAAATCTAAAAAGTTGTATTAATAGGATGGCAAGGAATGCCCTCAAAAATTTTCCTATTTCTTGTGCACCAAATGTACCAATGAAAACGTATCGGAATAGTCCTGACTGATTCCCCTCTATTGAGCCACCATCTCAAACAGTCCTCCGTAGAATGATAAACCAGTGTATTAATCTGTAACTTTCAACAAACAATTGCTAAAGTTTCAAGAGCAAAAGGACAGAAGTAAAACATGTGAAGATTATCCTCCTCTTCTTTCCCACAAGGAAAACACATACCAGGTCCTTGCTATCCTTTTTTCTGTAAATTGCTCCAAGTTAAATTTTTATCCTTCCAAACTAACCATAAAAATAAGATCATTTTTATTTGTGCTTTAGTTTTCCATGTTCTTTTAAACTAGCAACCCGGTTCCTGCACCACCTTGTTTTTTATCAAAATAGCATAAATATCCCTAGCTTTCAAATCTTCATTAGCTTTCTTGCCCTCCCATAACATTCGGTCTCCTTCAGCCCTTCTGCACAGTCCCATCGAACTTAGTCTATTTGTATACTTCAGCCAAATACCCTCCCATATTTGATCTAGACCCAAATCAGAAAAATCTTCCATCTCGGAGCCTCCCTGACCCAATCTTTAATAACCTGCTGTAAGAAGAAAACCCCCCTGTGATTTAGAATATGGACTAATTGCACTAAAAGATGCCGATGTTCTTCCAGCCCCATCATCATCCTGCTGCCAATTAGCTTTTTGACCCATTCCCAAAATACCATTTCATATGCTCCCTGATGATGTACCATAACTTGTCGAAACCCTTCCAAATATAGGATCTACACCTGCATATTTTCCAGCCCGATATTACCATTTCTTCCACCGAAGCACCAGCCAAATACTTCTAATTGATAATGTCGTGCCATTTACCTTTTCCTTGTAGACATTGCCATAAAGATTTTATGATGATGGAATTCCCAAATACTTCCATATCTAATATTCGCTAGCCCCCGCTTTCTATAGGAATCGTCAAACAATCCCACTTGGCAAGATGAATGGCTTTTTTGTCTCTCCCTCCTCCCCAAATAAAATTTTCCATAATTTTCCTTATTTCCCTCAAATTTTTGTTTGGCAGAATATACAGATGAGCCCAATAGACTGTAATTTGTTGAAGGACAGCCTTCACCAAAATCAATCTACCACCTCTAGATAACCACTTTGTTGACCAATTATTTAGCTTGTTCCTATATTTTATTATCAACCAACTCCAATCTTCCGCAGTATAATTTAAAGCCTTCATTCTAAAGCCAAGATAAGTCAAACCACCCCGCAAAGGAGCCCTTTTAAATTTGAACAAAGTTGCTAAACCCAAAACTATTCATCATCCCCCTCTGCGCAATATATGCACGATTTCTCATCACTGGCCAACATCCCTATAGCTTCACAAAAAAAATTTATAATGTCATTCATAAACATCCAACTATTCCTTATCATCATACCAAATATAAGTATGTCATCTACAAAGAAACTGTGCATAGCCCTCATCTGTGGACTGATATCAATACCTCTGAACCATCCATTCTCAGCCGCCCTATTGATTTTAATACTTAATGCATCCATTACTAAAATGAATAAAAGTGGGGACAAGGGACACCCCTGCCTTAAACCTCTGCTTGGATGAAAAAACTGCGAGGCTGAGCCATTAATTATCACAGCCATGGATGTATTACAGATGCATCCCATTATCCAAGCGACCGCTTCCCGAACAAGACCAATCTTAAACAGAACAAGACGCAGGAACACCCAGTCAACACAATCATAGGATTTCTTTAAATCAATCTTCATAACTATTGCTTCCATCTTTTTAGATTGAATAGTATATAAAGTCTCTTGAGTCACAGCAACGACATCATGTATATTTCAATTTTTCAGAAAACCATATTGCTCTGGTGTGATAAAGAGTGACAGCACACCCTTCATTCTCTCAGCAATAATTTTTGAGACAATTTTATAGATAGTGTTACATAACGAAATTGGTCTGAAATCATCAAAAAAAAGACTTCCTTTCTTTTTAGGAATTAGCACAAGGAAAGTTGAATTAATAGCTCCACTGATCCTTCCAGATGCTCTCACTTCCTCCACCGTATCCGTCAAATCCTCAATAAATTCATCATAAAAATAAAGAAAAAAGTCTGGGGTCCAACCATCCGGCCCCGGACTTTTATCAACAGCAAAAGATTTCAATACTCTCTTAATCTCTTCAGGTGATACCTTTTCAAGAAAACTTTTATTGTCAGCATCATTAAACATAACAGGATACTCCCTGATCATCTCCAAGTGCGACTCCGAAACAGGAGCCTCCTTTTGTTTATACAGAGACCCAAAAAAATCAACTACAGCCGATTTAATATCCTCCATGGTGAATAAAGACCTTCCACCGTGCTCAATGTCCCAGCTCGTATTTTCCTTTCTTCTTCCAGAAGAAAACTTATGAAAGTACTTTGTGTTTTTGTCACCTTCTTCCAGCCATGTGGCCCTGCTTTTCAACTGCCAAGAAGACTCCTCGTTGATTAAAAAGGTTCTATACTCCGCTTCGATAATTTTAAGCTTGTCCCAGAAATCATCACTCTGATTTCCATCAGCCACCTCCTTCAGAATCCTTTCCCTCTCAGAAAGGATGACCTGAAACCTTTCCTTTTCCTTCCTTAATTTCTCCATTTCCCACCTCCGAACCACAATCTTCAGATCCCTCAGTAGAAAGGATAAATGTGACATAGCAGAAATGCCCACCTTCCTCCTGTGATGATTTATGTAATCCTTTATCATAATATTAAAATCGTCATCACCCAGCCATCTTCTATTAAATTTAAAAGGAAACTCGGAAGGCTTCTCCTCGAAATCCCACACCAGAGAGATCGGTCTGTGATCCGATAAAATGACATCCTCAGCATTAGCCCTGATACCCCTCATACACGATCTAAGTCCCTCGCTGATCAAAAAGCGATCAATCCTCTTCCCTGTGAATTGCTTCCCTTACCGACCGTTCATCCAAGTAGGGCAATTATCGGTCAGAGGCAAATCGATCAGATCAGCATCCCTCATGATGTCCTTAATAACCTCAGCAAAGGGGTCAACCCGACCCTTTGCACCCCAAATCTCATAAGGATAAAAGGTACAATTGAAGTCACCAGCCAGAATAATGTTTTTCAAACTTTAAAAACCACAAACCTCCAATCGCGACCAGAAAGATAATTTATCAGCATAGGGAGCATAGATGTTTATAACATTGATACGGAGACAGAAACCTCTGCAAAAACTTGATAAAATCATACCACCAAAGAAACCATAAGGTTTGACGGCGACCAGCCTTGGATCCCACAAAGCTGCACAACCACCTGACAATCTGTTTGCATCAGTTGCTGCCATGTTCCATTCTGGAAACATGGAATGTAACACAGCAGTTGAACAGTCAACCCCCACCATAGTTTCTTGTAAAAGAAAGATAGAAGGTTTAACACTAATAATGAAATTCTTCAATGACAAAATCTTTATATGTCCCCCCCAACCCCGCAGATTCAAAGAAACGACCTTCATAATGGTGACTCAGATGCAGAGGTCAATGCTTTAAGGACCCGACCAATAGCCAGCGTCACTGGTACATCTCGAAAATGACCATCTAGTAAACTTGCATGGAGACCAGACACCGACGCTAATTTATTTTTCCTCTTCTGCTTTCCTTTCCCCCAGCAGATCGTGACGTTCGATCGTGATGAGGGACTAATTACTGTAGTAGGAGAAGAACGACCTGAGAATATACTTAAGGGGACCAAGCCCACATCCGGATTGGACAATAAAAACTCGATCTCACTATCTATTGAGTTTCTTGGGGATGTGAACTCATCAGACTGAGACAGCCGAAGAGGAGGCTAAGAAAAATCTGACTCACAAACATTACCCATGACATCCCCCCGGAAAATCGTAGGAGACGAGGGCGACAAGAACCCATCCATCTGTTCTAAACCAAGGAGAACCAATGGACGTCGAGGAATCACAGGAATGGCCCAAAAGGGGAAGAAGATGCAACCATCGAGGGGAACCGCAAGGGAGGGAGACCAAGAGGCGACTGCGGCAGAAGACCATGAGAGATAGAAGGTGAAGAAATACGGCAGAAAGATCACACCCGGACTTAAGACAAGAAACAGGAGGAGCCTCAGAATCATATAAAATTGACAACCTAGGAACGGGTTCCAAAGACAGCAAACCACAAAGAGGAGGATCCCCAGGCTTCATTACAGGATTTTTGACAGATTGATCATATGTCTCATAAAAAGCAGAATGAGAAAGAGCAGATGATGTAATCTTACCTGATAACGTCGCTTCCGCTGCCTCCATCACCTAGGCTCTCTGCTTCGTCCCAACATCTGCATCAAAACTGGGAATGGAACCCAGATTCCCCCATTTCTGCTTAAAATCCACACGCCATTTTGAACAGTTTCTCATTAAATGTCTTGTTTTGTGACAAAGGTGACACCGAAACGAGACCTGCCAATAATCGATTTTCTACCTGTAGACCACTCCTTCCCACTTTAAGTCGATTTCAGCCAGAAAACCTCCAGCGAAAGGCAACTCAATTAGCATCCAAGCCACCCTTTTATCATATGCATCATGGCACTTAGTATCAACGAAACGACAGCCACCCACACAGTCACCAATGGCTTTTAGCACCCGATAATTCCAGAAATGTAAGGGTAGGTCGTACAGCTTTTCCCACACCATATGATTTACCAGTGCATTATCCTTCGAGTGGAAACTGGCATCCCAACGATGCAGGGCGAGAAAACATTGACCCAGAACCCAAGTCCTACTTAGGACAACCCCCACATCTTCGGCTTTCTGAAGGTGAAAACAGAACCAACCCTCTTCAAGCCTACTAATAGAAGGAGTATAACCCAGCGAATCAACCCACTTCTTCATTAGCCAATCCAACATATTAGTGGAATTCATCTTCTCGAACTTCCATCTACCCACCACAGCGCAATTAGATAATCCCACCACCCGCTCCCATGAAATATCAGTTCCAAAGCTCAAAAGACGACATTCCGCAGAGGCCTTGATGACCTTTGCCCCTCCGCAAACCTTATGTGCCGTGTCAAATGATGAATTCTCCAGCATGGACCTACGACCAATATTGGAGTCATCCCCCGCCTGAACCTAATGTGCTAAAGCTCCAGAAGACGCGGCGTGAACATTTTGTGCGGCCCCTTTGGCATTGAATTCTTCCTCTGCCACCTTGAGCGCATGCACAAAATCACTGTCCTTGAGATCCGAGTTCCAATCCATTAAAATTTTATTAGTGCCCGCCATCTAATATAGGTGACATCTCACCACATGAACAATAGTCACAATGATCCCCCTTCCTTCAAGAATATCCGATGCCTTTCACCACATCAGCCCATAGAACACCAGAGAAAACCTACTGGCCTAGATCAACCCCGATGCCACATCGGCAGGAGAAAAGACCCTATCTAACAATCTAGTACCCTGAGCTTGCCAACTGGCAGAAACTAATGGTCAACCCAACTATCGCCAAGCGATAGACCCCTAATCAACCCCGATCCAACCACCCACACAGCGTAAACTAAAAAAAAACGTGACTTTCCCACCACGTCCGATGAAAACCGGACAAGACACGTACCATCCAGAAGAGCTAGGAGGTGGACATCACCCTCGAAGCCATCCAAAATGTCTTATTTCGATACTTTCAACTCCACACTCCCATACGAACAATCCCCATCATTAATACATAATTACTCACACCATTCCCCATATCCGTCTAACGCCACAAGTGAAATTAGAGCGTAAAAAGAAAAAATCAATGAGTAATAAAAGGTGTATTTAAACAGACATGGCCCAAGTACCAGCAACTCCGTCGTACCACCCCTACGGCCCCGCCCCAGTCAGAAAGAATGATGATTGGAAATTTAAAAAAATAAAATAAAAATCCGACATGCCGAACCCAGCTAGAAACAGTCACCGAGAAAGCCAAAACAAGCAAACCAACGATGACTGACCGATACAGATACTAAACCACACTGAAAACCTTCTGAAGGTCCCTAAAGCCCAGCATCAAAGACGAGCATTGAAGTGTAAAAACCCGCAGGGGACCCTAAATTATCTCAAGCACCACCAAGTAAACAATTTCCAATATGTTACCACCATTTACAAACACAGAAACTTTATGCTATTACACAGTTTTTGAATGTTCAATAGAGGACACCATCCTTTGGTCTTCGGAAGGTCCTGATAAACCTCATTGCCCGAGTTCTACGAAACCGAAATTTGATACCGACTATGAGTTCTCAATGCATTCTTTCCACATAAACCCCGACCATCTGAAAATCAGTAAGTGCACTAACGAAAGCACCTGGTGCTCAAACCACAGGTGTGACTATCCCTGCATTTCCTACAATAATATTTCCAGAAAATGGCCGAAAGTCATTGATGGCTCTATGTATTCTAATCTTTCAAATCATACAAAAAAGTTTAAAGCATCTGCAACAGGAATCAAACATCCTCGTTGACTACATAAAACGTTGCCTCTCCAGAGAAACAGACATCTTCTCTGGACGCAGCTGCTGCAACTTAACACTGCTAAACTCGGCACCGTCTCCATCTACCAGCCCATTCCGTCCCGAATCACTCTCCTCTGCTGCAGCGATGACAAAGGAAGTTTCCTTTGTGGCCCTCCATCTTCAACCTTGCCTCATATGCGATGCACTATGCTCCTCTATTCTGACATCTTGAATGCAATCTCATTGGTAATTCTTCTGCTCATTTAATCGACTCTAGAAGCTTCAAGATGATTTCTCTGTCATCGACGTAGTAAAATGAACGATTATTTGCATCATATACGTAGCACACATACCTCTGCTATGGCATCTCTTACACTTGTACAGACTATATAAAAGTTCCTGCAGAAATACCAAATTTACTTATTTTGAGGTTTTTATAGTCACATAAATAACATATTTACCATTAGCTATCACTCACCATAATTTAAATCTATGTTTGCATAAAAATAGACAAGAATAAGATGTAAATAAATATACTTGTCATGAATTACTTCCCACCATTATTTATGTGTTTTTTGACACTTTAGTAATGAGGAACAATATAAGTGTGGACTTACTAATTGTTACTACCCACTAAAATTGATGGAGTAGACAATTAATTTTTCCACTTCATATATAAATTTATTGTTTTTTTAAGAGCATACTTTCTAACTTTAGTGGTTGGGACCATGCTTCTGTACAACTCTTATTAGTCCTTGCCAAGGTAGGATACTCTAGGAATGGAGTTTCATGTTGACCACTATTAACTTAGCATTTACGAATGCAATTTATAATGTTTAACTTTCAAAAATAAATATTTATTTTTCAATATTATTTAAAAAATTATTTTTCAATCATTTGAGTGGACCATAATTTGAAGGTCTTATTACAACCTTTGCAAGATATAATGCCATGGGGATAACTATGTCATAATTTATGAATATGGTTGTAATATTTATGCATTATTTTTAGATATTTGTGTAGTTATTTTTATTTTAAGTTTTACATGAAAACCATAAAAAAATACTTGAAAATAGCTTATACTCAAATAAATAAGTTAATATTTAAGCATGTTTTTGGATAAAAAATGGATAGGAATAAGATGTAAATAAATACATTTACTAGGAGTTATGTTTTCCAGGGCAATTATGTAAGAATAAAGTTGTCAATCTGTAGTGGTTACTACTTACCAAAATTTATGTAAGTTGGCTATTAATTTAGTATTAGCCAATATAGGTTATAATTTTTTATGCAATTTTTCCTAGAGCAATATTTCTAACTTGAGTTGCAGGGACAAAGTAGTCTTGCAACACTTAACACTTGTTTATAGTTATATTAATGCACTCATATGGATAGACATCAAAAACACATACCACCTAATCACATTGCAAAAAATTTAAAACAATCATAAAAATTAAGTTAAATTAAAACTTTGTTGTAAATATTATCATTATTATTATTATTATTAAAAAATGTATAACAATAAAACCATAGTTTAAATAACATTAAAAGCATAATATCTAACACATGTGGAAATGGCATTTTTTTGTATTAAATTGAAAACTCAAAAGAGCATCACTATTTAGGTAGTGATAAGTCTCAACCCTCTACTTGGGCTTATATTAAAAATATTTAGTGGATATTCCAACAAGGTTAAATCCTTATCGTCCACTTAATAATTATTTATAATTAAGTTAAAATTCTAGAATGCGCTAAATCTTTATTATAAAAAAATTTAGATGAAGCAATAAGTGAGTTGATTATAAGAAATTTATGGTGAAATTATATGATGATATTGGAAAGAATAATGTTTTTAAGAAGTCATGGGCAAGTATAAATTTAAGAAATGTTATATTAAATTCAAATTCTGGATGTCTTAAATCATTATTAAAACAAAATTTAAGTGAAGCAATAAGTGAGTTGATTCTAAGAAATTTCTAGTGAAATTATAGGATGATATCAGAAAGAATAATGTTTTTAGGAAGTCATGGACAAGTATAAATTTAAGAGATGCTATAGAAATTATTTTGTGCAATATATTGATTTTTTTTTGGGTGATTCAATTTGTATTATTTTTTAACATTATATTACATCAAACTTGCCCTAAGCACACTACACAACATTGCATTTTCTTCCTTCATTTTCTTCCTTCCTAGGTTTATGTTTCAAGATTTTACATTGATTTTTCTTTCTTTCCTTTCCTCTGTGGAATTTCTATCCATCCCGAGTGATTGTCGGAAACTGATAGAGTTGAGACAACAACTTCCTTTCCTTAAGATGCTTCCATGACTGAGTTCTTTGACATATTTGTTGGCTCCTTGTCACTATCATAGTGATCTAATTCATGGGTGCATTCATGCCAATCTTTGAAGACACCAAAATCATGGTTAAATCATGTACCATATTGATCGAAGTGTGAGCTTCTTCTCCCGAGGGTTGAGATGGCATATCACGAGTTTGAGCTAACTATGAAGGAACACTATTGCCACCAAATGAATTTTGTTTCTATAAGTTATCTAGCCCGTGATACATAGAGGAATTTAAACCTTTAGGGCCTTTTGGATCTTTCCATCCATGATTCTTCTTCTTAGCATCTGGGTGTGAAGAGGAACCTTGTGAATATGTGCATGCATTCTATAGATGGTCAGACAGTTGACAAGTCCTACAACACAAAATCGTATTTTCATAATCCATTGCTTGTGTGATGAATCCTATCTATTAAGTCCCTATATTAATAGTGTAGTCCCTTATTATGTTAGTGTAGCCCCCCTTATTGTTATTGTTGTACCCCTGTAACCCCCATATTGTTATTATTGTGCCCTTACATTATTATTGTTAGGTCGGCTAGGATTACATTGTGGCCCCATGGACTCCTATATATAGAAAGGAGGTTTTGTCATTTGTATCATCCAAGAATTGTTCATTCATGTAATGTATTGGAGGTTTCCCCCTCGAAGTGGCTTATTTCTAATGCGTTGATATCTCTTTTCTTCTATTTTTGGAGCTGGTTTCACAACATTTGGTATCAGAGCTTTGGATTCTAGGGTTTCGCTTCTCTAAACAGGTCATCATGGAATTTTCACTATAAAAAATTTTCTACGAAGGTTCAAAAGCTGAAATTCTTAGAGTGCAAATCCGAAATCCTAAGGAACATCGTCGCAAAATTTCAGATCTTGGTTCGCAATATTTTCGGAGATAGGATCTATGGAAGTTAGGTCTTTTTTCAGGCTCCTGAATTTCACTTAAAAAGGTCATCGCGGAATTTTTGCTATAACGTTTTTTCTAGGAAGGTTCAAAAGCTGAAATTTTTCGAGCACAAAGCTGAAATCCTGAGGAACATCTTCGCAAAACTTCAGAGCTTGGTTCACAATAATTTTGGAGATATGATCTGTGGAAGTTAGGTCCTTTTCAGGCTCCCGAATTTCATCTCAAATAGGTGATCGTGGGAAAATATTCATAACTCTCTCTCTGAGCATCGGATTGGAATTCTATAAAAATTGACTGGAAGTACATGGACTTTAGTTTCCTGTCTATAAATTTCAGAGCCAAAGGAGCAAACAAGGACACATGGCAAGTCGTACAAGTTCGATGTACTGAACCAGTCCATAATTAGGTCATTGTGGGAATTGGACATAACTTAGCCTTGAAGAGTCCAAATCAGGTCAGACCTGTGGCATTCGAAAGAGGATTCAGAGGGCTATTTTAGAACCAAATTTTGATTATTGAGGATCCGAAATCACATATATAATTCAGTTTCAATATCGAGCTTCTCAAAAGAAAGAAAAATGTGTGTATTTGGTTTTTAAAATTGCATAACGTTTGTTTGAAAAAGAAGTTTGAAGTGATTCCAAGGGGATATTTTAGAATTTTTATCAATATTGGGTTCTAAAAGGCCTCAAAAAAATAATTCCATACCCATTAAGCCCTCAAAAATCTATACTATGACGCATGAAGAGGAAGAATTGCAGTATGAGATATCAAAATTACAGTACCAAGTGCAACAAATTTTGATCTTACGAAGAGAAACCGAAGATGACATAGATGGTTTAAAAGCAGAAATGGAGGCTAAGTTGGATGGTTTGAAGGATCAAATAATAGCTAATATGGATGATAAATTAGTGGAAGATCACATCGAGCATCAACAGCAAGTTCTCCAACTCTCAAAGGATAACCTAACTTTGGTGCAGAATCAAATGAAACAACAGGAATATCAACATCACATCGAAAGAGGTTATGAAGCAGTCACAGAAATAAGAACTCGACAAGTATGATCAATTTCAAAGTATCTCAGCAAGTGGAAGAACTTTCCTGTAGAAGATTCCACATGGGAGGATGAGAATTTTATACAGAAGCATCAAGAAATAATCAAGCGTTGAGGACAACACTTGTTTGAAGGAGAGGGGCATGTTAAGTCCCTATATTAATAGTGTAGTCCTTTATTATGTTAGTGTAGCCCCCCTTATTGTTATTGTTGTACCCTTGTAACCCCCATTTTGTTATTATTGTGCCCTTAAATTATTATTGTTAGG
Organism: Pinus albicaulis; assembly: GCA_034641835.2. NCBI lineage: Eukaryota > Viridiplantae > Streptophyta > Pinopsida > Pinales > Pinaceae > Pinus > Pinus albicaulis. The sequence continues at coordinate 1,572,127,319 of CM076580.1, forward strand.
TCGGCTAGGATTACATTGTGGCCCCATGGAATCCTATATAGAAAGGAGGTTTTGTCATTTGTATCATCCAAGAATTGTTCATTCATGTAATGTATTGGAGGTTGCCCCCTCGAAGTGGCTTATTTCTAAGGTGTTGATATCTCTTTTCTTCTATTTTTGGAGTTAGTTTCACAACAATATCTCTCCATTTGAGGATAATTTTTTCTGGAAATCCTTTCTTGAGGTCCACTTCAACACATATGAGAACATATGTGGTAATTCCTTTAGCAATCATATCATAGTTAATTTTGATGAAGCGGCCTAGTAAGTTTTCCAAGTCTTCTAAGATAGTTGGATGTGTCATATGGATAAAAAAATTGGGCATCCTTACCCATACTTGAGTTGCGAGAGTCAACATAGAGAAAGGATTAATATTCATAAACCAAGGTTGAAAGGAGAGGTCAAATTGGCCCCAAAACTATGGTCCCTGGTAAAAAACCTTTTGTTGTTCTTCTAACTTATGAGAAAACAAAACAAAAAATTATTTTGAGCAAAATTTTATCCCAACATCCAAAGACAAATTCTGATTTACCCACTCCCAAAGAGTTGATGATGTAGGCCAAAAACCATTGAAATGACATATACTCGCTTGTCATTCATAATATGTGACTATGAATTTTCAAGCAATATTATCCTCTTTGATAGAATGGGTTTCATTTTTCTATTCCACCATGAATGTAGGTCCAGAGAGATATTTATGGTTTTTCTAGGAAGACCCTGGTTTTAGAGCATCCTTAAAGGATCTAGGTATGGCTGAGGAAGATTCTCCCCCCTTTGGATCCACCTTGAATTCTTTCTATAATATGAATCAGGGAATCCTTGGTTATGTTGTATTCTCTAAGGGGTTTTAGATCATGAAGTTCTTGACCTCCAAGGATGGGCCAAAAACATCCATGAGGAATTTTCACCTTCACCTGTATCCTCATGGACACCAGACACCAGAGGTCGGTGGTTGCTACGTCAATGGAAAATATCTGGGCATTTGCATTGAAAGGAATCACATACCACCAGCTCATTAACAAAGCCTAACCCCAAGAGAATCGAGGAGAATTGACCTCGTTAACTCCCATGAGAAAGGTGCTTTAATAATGGGAACTCGATTGAATTGAGCCAACCCGAAAGGAATCACATCCCACCAGCTCATTAATAGAGCCTAACCCCAAGAGAGTCGAGGATAATTAACCTCGTGACCTCCCATGAGCAAGGTGCTTTAATAATGGGAACTCGATTGAATTGAGCCAACCCTTATATATATATATATATATATATATATATATATATATATGTTAGTCATCCATAATTTTCACTATCTGAAGATGACTAAGTATCGATTCTAGATTTCTAGAAACAAAGTTCATGAACATTGTGAGTTCTAGAAATCTCACTACCTTCATTATCCTTAAGATAATTTCTTCACTATTTCATCATCCCATCATGTCAAGCTCAGCTCACCCATGCCAGATAGACCCATCATGGGCTCATGTCACTCATTTTGTCTTTGTTGTGTCACCTTTGGCCTCAACCCTCTATTTTTTTTTGCCTAACTCCTCCATTGTCCATCTAGGGTTTTTAAGGGCATTTTTCTTGGTTTCATGACCTCCATGGCTAAACATCAATAAGGCTTGTATCTTGATGCTCTTACAACTCCTCCTATCCTGAATATAGCTTCATAAACACTTCCCATCACTCTTGTCCCTCAAACTCATCATTTTTCTACAAAACCTAGCCTATCACTACAATTTGACACTTTTTGAGACTAGGCATGTGTTTTTCCCTTTTGGAACCTTTCCCCTAACTCAATTATTTAAATTCCACTTTCTCCTACTCTCTAACATCTATCCCTATCCCCTAAAATTTCCCCAAGAATTTAGACAACCCTTAACCCCTTCATTCCCCTCCCTCTGCAAGGCAGTGCTAAATCCCCTACACCAAACCCTAATTTCCTCTTCCAACTAAGCTAGGGTTTGATATGAAAAGGATGCACAAGAGAAAAATATTCATTTGACAGATCATGTCAGCAATCATAATTCCATACCAGCTCATAAACATCATGCCTCCATCATTTTCCAAGAATTCATTCCAAGAGACAAGCCATGTGTCACACCTAGGGCCAGTTTTTCTTCAAACTATTTTTCTGATCAAATAGAGATTAATTTAACGAAAGTGAGAGAGGTTTTTGTCCAATATAGGTCCAAGAAGAAAAACCTCCTTTGGATTTTACACAGTTATCATGGTTTGGGAGAAATATAAAAAACACAGGTGTCCCAGGAGAATTTCTGCACTGCTGGAGTGACCTTGGGAAAATAAGATTTTCTCATAGCTGGAGTGTCAAAATGACTTTCTTTATGAGTCAAAATACAACTATACTTGAATATATTTCCAATGAGCTATCATGAGCTCAATTTTGAGTTAAGGAAGGCCTCCAAAAGTTGTCTGCACCAGCACTCTACATTTCTGCACCATCATTCAACATTTTTTGAATAGTGTTGGGAACATCCATTTTTGGACAGGTAAATGGACACCAAATTTTTAAAAAAAAGAAATTTTGGAAAGTAGACTCAACAATATTTCCAATGAGATATCACGGAGCTCATTCCGACACGGGGAAGGCCTCCAAATGCCTTCTACAAATTGGCATTGCACACAGAGGAAATTTGGCCAGGGTTGCCAAAAAGTGGCCAAAATTTAGTTTTTTGCTCCTCAAATTTTGCCCCAGGCTCTTTCACAAGTTAAAAAGGTTGGCAGTCACCTTTATTTTCCCTCCAAGTGATGTTTTTTCATCTATAATCAAAGGAGAGTAACCATAACATAAATTGGCTAAAAACCCTAATCTTCATGGCAAACCATCATTTAACCGTCTAGGGAAAAATTTAGCAGTTGGAGAATTGTCATTAATATAAACACACTCAATACAAGCTAGGCATCCTTCAAGCTCTGAAATCATTCCTTGAATTCTTCCATTTTTCCTCCATTTGTTAAAGCTTTCCCTCACCATCACTCATTTTTCCTCCCTAGACCTAAAGCTCTCACAAGCTAAAAACCATTTTGTTCAAAGACATAATCAGTCACTATGTCGGGAGAAGAGTTTTCCTTCCACTTCACACCCACTTACCTCCACTCCTCCATCACCCCCCAGAGATCATGTTCCATCACCTCCACCCATGCCTTCTCCACAAGGAGACTTACCTCTTTCTTCTTCTCTTGAAGCATCAAATGAGGAAAACAATGATGTTGATGAGTCTGAGGAGTAAGAAAACAGTGATGCCCTTGACATTGATGGGCAAGAAATTAGCCTTGAGGCACAAAGCATGGAAGAGGACAGTGAGGTAGAAATTAAAGGAAAAGAAGACAGTCAAGAGGATCATAGTCACAATGAGGATGAAATGAAGAATCAAAATGGCAGTGATGTTGACATGGATGCACCACAAACTGATGACCAAGCTAAACAACAAGACAGAGACATAGAGTTTGATAAGGAGTCATGGCTTGAGAGGGAAAAAATTCACCTAGATACCAAGCTGAAGAAGGAAAATGATGGTTTGAACCTACAAAGGAAAATGACAAAGTCTTATGCAAAGAAAAACAAGCTTGCCTGTGCCAAACTGAAGGAGTCCCTCATGGAGATAAAAACCCTAAAAGAGAAAAAAAAGCATGGTAGCCTTGGATTTTTGGTTGCGGCTTCTCAATAGGTGTCCAAGACCTCTTGAGGGACCTCTCCACAAATTTTGGGCCAAATTGAACAAAATTTTGTGTTTTTGAAATTTTGAGGCCTTTGTGCGCATCACCCTTGGCGCTACGCACAAATGTGGTGCATCCTTAGCTTGCAAAATTTACATTTTTTTATTCCTCTCATCATCACAAATATGCTCACAAAATTTCAGATCATTTGGAGCAGTTTTGACCCCCCAAAAGGTCAAAAAACACCAAAATTTTGACCTTTCTGCCTCATTTTCAGGCAAGGTGCTGCGCACATAGAAGCATTGGGAGAATGGAATTTTAGATAAGAAAATGGAACTCATTCAGGAAAAATCAAGCATCTCTAGAAATTAGACTCATCAGGATTTCCAACAAGCCATCACGGAGCAAAATCTGACATTGAGAAGTGGTCCAAAACGTGGCTACAACAGAGCCTATTTTCTACTGGAGGTGCCGTTGTGCACAGAGAAGTGTTGGGAGAATGGATTTTTGGACAGGAAAATGGCACTCATTCAGGAAAAATCAAGAATTTTTGGAAATTAGACTCATCAAGCTTTCCAACAAGCCATCACGGAGCCAAATCCGACATCGGGAAGGGGTCCAACACTTAGTCACAAAAGACCCTATTTTCTACTGAAGTGGCGCTGCGTATAGAAACTATCTAAGTGTGTTTTGGACTAAAATTCAACAAAACACACTCATTTATTGCAAAATGAAATTTTTGAGTTTTTTAAGGCAAAACACTCTATAATTAGGGGCAAATAGTTATTTTGCCATTTATTTCTAAGGATATTATGTGCCTTGGGCCTTGCATGGTCTCTTGGCCATAAATGACATTTATGGTTGAATTTGATATTTTCCTACCATATTTAGGGTTTTAGTCCTCCTTTGCTCCATAAATAGAGCATGAGGCCCTCATGTATTTTGTTGGCATTTGATGAGATTTGAGAGCAATACATGGTTTTTATGAGCTTGGAGAAGAAATTGGTGGTGTGGAGTTGATGAATGGCTTGTTTGGCTTGATGATGGAGAGGCATGTTTGCAGGATTCCTTAGCTTGGTGAATGGTGATGTCTTTTTAATTTGTTTATGTTTTCTCGTTATCATTATGTTTCATCCTTCTTGGTTGCTTTAAATCAGAAAAGTATAGGTTGAGACATGCTCTTTGAGGCACCTCATTCCTCCTATTTGTTATAGCCTTAATGTTTTCTTCAGCTGGCTGCGCTTGAAGAATTCTTAGCTTCTCTTCAAGCCTCCTTATGATTGTTTTGTTTCATGTACGGATTAATATGCTGGTTAACAAATATGATTCACGGTATGCCCTGCTTATTTGAGACTGTCTAAAACTCTGTCTTGGAACCTTTCTTTGGAATATTGTCTGCTAGGTTAAGTCAAAGAGGTCTCGTTCGATCTTGCCCTTTGTCCATGCTTATAAAATTGTTTCAGAGTTCTTTGTAGTTTGATTTATGATGTTTAGGAGTTCCCTCTTCATAGTTTGATTTATTTGTGATCTTATATGTTTTCCCAAAGTCCGGAGGTGAATTTACTAAAGTTAGAAGCTCTTATGCTCTCTATGTTTCACTGACATGTTTATCTTGGATATTTATTGGTTTAAACTATTATCATAGAGTAAATGGTTTTCCCTAGCTCATGCATAGTATCTTTTGCTAATCATATTTAAGACCTCCTTTTTCATAGGTATTCTACAAAGGATTCTTGATTGCCCTTTGCCTTACCTTATTCACCAACTTGATGTCCATCCCACTTCACTCATAAACTTAAAGGATCCATTAACCTTGCTAGATTGGCCTTGCACTGCACATTGATTCATTATTGAGACACCCTAGACTTTTATTGACTCCATAACCCAATGATTTAAAGACCTGTCACTCCACTTATTCTACCAGTTCATCTCAACTAACCAAAACAATCAACAAAACCCTACACTTAACAACTAGCCTAAAATCAAAACCCTAAGAGAAAAAAGAACACATCCTTTGCACCCATAGAGAGAGCCCTCTCTGAGTCCAGGAAGGCTAGGTCCTAGGACTCCAAAGACTGGTTCCATGTTACCCTGTCATTTGGTCTACCAATCTGCCAAATTATGGGACACTAACAATATATATATATCATTCTTTTATAATATTCATAAAAATTGTTTTATAATAATTTTATATATTAACCATATGTCAAAAAATAATATTTAATACTCTACTTATTATTCATTTAATAATAAATAATTGTACAATATTATGGGAAATTATTATTTTGAACCTTTAGTGCATACTATATAATAGTAATCTAAGGTTACGAAATAATAATTAATTTAAGTATTTTAAATTTTAAAATTTGATTAAGTTAATCCCTACCTATTGTGATGTGAAAATTTGTTAAAATTTAATTGTAAATAATTTTATGATATATTGTTAGGTCCCTATAATATTAGTGTAGCCTTCATATCGTTATTGTTGTGTCCCACAGAAGTTCACTATTGTTATTATTGTGCCCGATAAAATCCCACTATTGTTATTTTTGTGCCCTTACATTATTATTGTCATTATTATTATTTTTTAGTAATATTAATTATTCTTTTATTCATTAATTTTCATTTGTTTATAAATCATCAACAAATAAATTAACATATTCTTAAAATAAGTGAAATGAAATGCTAAAGTGGATTGTTTATGGACACATGAGACATGGTATGATTGAACTTGTGTTATCTTTACAGTAGAGTCGTTATTGAAGAAGAAACTCTCATCAATCTAATCGAGTAGTTGTGATTGGAGATATAGTCCTTAGCCACATTTAAGGGCTTTGGGATTCAATCATACATAGAAAATGTGAATGTGGATTCCAGTAGTGGAAAAGGAGTTGGGACTAACATGGTAGTGGCTAAGAGCACTATCAAGTAAGGTTGACTGATAAGAGTCAAAATCATCACAAAGGAAATGGAAAGAGCGATATTGACATGTTTACACTCTACAAAAATAATGTCCCACTCAAAGGAGGAACAAGGAAACCTATCTTCTAAACCCATTAATGCTAATAGGAATATGAGTAGAGGTTTTATAAATCATTTCATAAACCATTTTACATTTAGCATAATCATTGTATAAAAAAAATAAAGATTTGTGTCTATCATATTTCATTGCCAATTCTTATGGTTTTTATGAAGTTACAATTATTGTGCATGGTATGCATGATTACCTATTTTGTAGTTGACATAAGAGAAGTGGATGAAATCATTTTTTGGATGTGTGTTGACATTACCAGGGATTTGAATGTTGATTTCCCACATGATCAGTTACACCTTGAATGTATGATTAAATTACATAGTTATATTCCTAAGTTCCTCATTTATTAGTGCGGGGAATATGAATAAAGGTGATGTTATCACCTTGCAAGGATTCAAGTATATCCAATGAAACTCATTCTTGTTGCATGCGTATTCTTATGATAACCATTAGAACTAAGTTCAAATTCTCGATGAGTTTAGCAAAATAAATACAACTACTTGTACCTTTTGAGATAAAAAGACTTTAATTTCAATATCATAAAATTACTACAAGATAATAAACTCTTATGTATTAAATAATGGGAAACTTTCTACATCAAATAATCAATATCTAAGAAGAAAAATATTCGAATAAAAAGATCATAACTGCAAGACAATATTTTACGTAATCAACATGGTTGACCACCAAGGAAAAGGGAAACATTGAAACTTCTAAATCTCACAAATAATTTGAAGTTTCAAATAAAACTAAATATATCTACTTATAAATGTTTAGTGTTTATGTTATTACTTAATAAATAAAAAGAAAACATTTCTTATATTTTTTTTCGCTACTTTAGTAAGCCAACATATTTGATTTCTACTTCAACCAAAACTAAACATTAAAATCCTACACACATTTACATCAATATCAATATGAAGAAACTCCTCCTTCCATCCACAAACATGACTATGATGACAAAAGGCACCATCATCGTCCTTTGAGGATTCAAATAGTTGATCACAATCCACACATTTTATAAATGGTGGAGTGCTTTTGGTAAAAAGGGAAGAAGGCCCTATATGGGTATTAGGCTTACTTCATTTCGAATGATATTATTATTTAATTTTTTCTTTTAATTGATGTTTCATTTTAATCATGTCGTATTTAACTTTTTTCATCTTGAATATCAATCCACATCCAAATTAATTATAGGGAGGATACATGTATGCTTCTTAGCCATTTTATAGGTAATCATAAGATATTAGAGCATCTGAAACATGTTATAGTGTAATATATCTAGGCAATATGACAAATCTCAAGCACAAAACAAAGATACCATAAATGTAGGATTTGGAACCAAGTATAGTTTAATATATCTAGGCAATATGACAAACCTCAAGCATAAAACAAAGATACCATAAATGTAGGATTTGGAACCAAGTATTGTACCTAAAACCTTGCCAACCATTTATCCATTCAAACCAATATCAAATTAGCAATGATCTTATCTTTATAAAAACTATCACACTCTTAAAAGAAAATTGGATTTTAATACAATTTGGATTTAGAAACAAGAGTCCTCTCTGAGTTTCAATATCAAAACACATTACTCCTCTTCTACAAGCACATTGAGTTAAAGGATTATTATGGCAATGATCAGAAGCAATGGAAAAGAGGAAAATACATGTGATTGAGAAAATTCTCCTCTTATCTATAGGAGAATGACTTCATGGTTGCAAGAAGTTATGATTTTGACTAATATTTGGAATTCGTATATAACAATTGGATTTATGAAAGGGTGGAAAGTAGTCAATGGTTTTGAGGCGTTCCAAGACATGCATCAACATTGATGTTTTTGGTGTTGGTGGGAATAACTATCCAAGATTCATCTTAAATTTGGATCTATCATGCACTAAGAGGGATTGAATACCTCTACGTGAAAACCATTTCTCATGTTTTTCAATGTAAAAATTGTTTCACTTTGATGGAATTGATCCCTATTAGTGCCTGATAGATCTAAAGTTAAGATGGATCTACACTAGTTCTTTATGTTTGTATGTGTCACATGTTGAACACAAAGAATTACAATTCTCCCCCATACTAATAAACACACCATCGAAATATTTATGTCACACGTAATTTTTACTTTCAATTTCTTTATATATATATATTTTTCCTTTTGAAGAAAACAATACTTTCATTCATAATTGAAAATAAAATACATTATGTATATACACTCTTAACGTGTGCGTTCGTCAAGAATCTTCTGAGATCCTTGGGTGGAAAAAATACATTTACATATGGTTATAAGAATTACAAAAATGTGGCCAAATGACCCCGAAGAAGAAAAAAAATTCTAAAAATGATAAATAGAAATATTATGCATGGGGGAAATATCATGTAATTTAGAAATCACTTATATTCCCCTTATTTCCTTTATTTTTTTGGGTTTTTTTCCATCCCCCTTCTTTGAGGTCCATCAGAACCATTTCCATGTCGAGCATGAGTGTCTTTATAGTATGCTCTTTGTATGAATTTGAGCTTTCTGATATGTGGAGATGCTTTGTTCCCACCATGCCATCCTCTTTGTGTATCATATTTATTTGATGATATGACTCCTAAATTGTTGTTGAACCTATCCCGCTCTGATGGTGTGTAGCATTTTCATTATGATCCCAAGTACCCCCACCTTCATCTATTAGATTCTTCATGTTTTCTTCTTTTTATGTTTCAAAGAGATGTGGCTTCGTAAAACACCATCCTTTTGGCTTGTGCATCTTTTTATTTTTTTGGGTTCCTTTTAGCTTAAGGGCATGTGTTCAATGTGTTCTATAAATGTACTATTTTAAATTAGTGACAACATAGAAATGTTGTATTCTCTTTTTATAATTCTTGGGACCATTGAATTTTTTTATGTTTCGAAATAATGTGATATGGTAAACTTTTGCTAAGGTCTACCTCCACACAGATTTTGGAAAAGGTAAAAATTCCTTTCTTTTTTCTTTCAAGGTCTGTCTTTTTGTGTTTTCCTAGAGTATTTCCAATGCCCTCTAGGACCTGATGGTGTCAAAAAGGAAGAGAGAGGTTTGGGAGTCTCACCCAAACTGGTAATGTTGTGACTACCATATTTGTTGCATTGAAATATGGAAACCATGGAGTAATAAAGAGCTTAGCTCTTCCCCAAAACCATGGCCCTTCAATAAGAGAAAAATACAAATCTTTCTATGTATCAAATTATACTATGAATAATACTTTGGAGCATAAATAAATATAACATTTTGGTGTCCAAGAGGAAAAAAACCATTAGTGTAAAGGCTTCTGATTTAGGCCAAAAGTAATTAAACATACAAATAACCACCTTGGATTGAAGAGCTATGAAGCGATAATTACCTCCAAAAGGTTAACTTCCATGATTGGTGGTTTCTCCATATGATCTACAATGTAGGGACCTCAATTTATTTGAATAAGTTTTGTTGTGGAATGTGACTTCCATTTCATGGTGTCTTTGAAAGAGGAAGATGGACCATTTGAATTTCTGGTTCCAGAAGCACTAGTTCCAAGGGCTCCTCCTCTCAACCTTGATTTCATAACTAAAGTTGAGTTCCTTTTAATTGTATAGTCTTGTATATGTGATGAATCTTTGAGGACATTCCCTTCATACTGTAACCATTGGAAAATTGAAGGAAATCCCCCATTTATCCTCAATAATATTCTTTAAAAAGAAGTTGTAGCTGCTACAACCACCTTCCAAAATTTTGCCTATGCTTCAATTTTTGAGGCTAAACTTCTATTCACAGGAACTTATCTTGCACTACTATCAAGTATTCATGCTTTGAATGAGACTTATCCTTTTCATCTGTGCTTGTGTTTACTTGTTTTCACACCTAACTTATCTTTCTAAGTCACAAACTAACCTCCTAGCTTGATATTGAAGTAGTTCTAGGCGTGCTTCCAAGAACTGCGCAATCCATGAGGGTAAGCCCAGCCTTGATGATTGGAATTGTGTAATATTGACTGCCAGCTTTACATTGATGATCTGAATGGAATTGAGTACATAGTTAGAGTGCATAATAATTATATGATTTTGTCTCTTATACATGCAGGAGAAATGAAGAGAATAGTGAATGCAAGTCAAAATTTGGCTTTGTTAATGTTCAAGCATATTGATGTTTTGAATGAGACCTTTCAAGAAGATGCATCAAATGAACAAGAGGATTTCTTTGAAGTTTCTAATGTTTGTAATAAGATGTTTCGGGGCTCTAACATGTTTCCTTTGAAAAGAGGTAAACAAGATGTGAAATATTTGTAGCAGTCCACATCATTGTTGAACAGTGATGGGAACAAGATATTGGTGTTGAATGGTGCAAAAATCAAAGAAAAAGTGCCAAAGAAAGATGACAAAGAAGGCATAGGTTCCACAATTACTTATTTTGGGTTGTAAAATGGTAAATGGAAATCACGAAAACACTTGGTAAAAATTCGATGTAAGTACAAGGCAAGACAAGCTAAAAATCACCATGTCGACAGTGTTCGAGGTGAGAACGTTTTCAAGTTATTCAAGTTTCCTTTGATTGACGACTGAGGTGGGAACAAGTTTTTTTATTCAAGGATATCTTTTTTTTCTACAAATTATGGGAAATTGTAGCATGATGGTATCTACAACAGTAAGACAGGGCCTCCAGAATCAAGGAAAAAGATCATTTTTTATGAAAAGCCCAAATTAAATAATTCAGGAAAATTCCAGTGGATTGAGACTAGAAGGGTGAGGGGGTTGTACCCTCATCCAAATGTTTAGTAATGAAATATATTTTGGGGTCCAAATGCTTCTAGTGGGGAGGCGTGATCAGGTGCTAAAAATTATGCTAAAAAATGTAAGTTGTCAGAATGATGTGGAACCTAAACGACTACGTATGTACCGTCACTTTGAATCTAGAACAACTCATTTCCCAGAAAACTAACTCTGTATGCTCCTAGAAACACATTATTTCCACTTTTTCAAACATGCAAATTTTTAAAAAAAATGTAGGAAAACCCAGTTAGCAGTTCGTACAACTGACTAGGCATGCTTACGTGGCAAGGTGACTATGCAGGTTGACTTAATCAATTTTTACCCTCCAGTGAATGAGCTCGTTCCAAGTGGCACTTTATTATTCGTTTGAAATGGTGCATTTTAATTGGTTGTTTTGGTGGCCAACCACAGGCTGCCACATGGCCCATCCAGGGGCCGCCACGTGATAGCCCGAGGGCCACGAAAATTGGGTCAAGTCTAAGCAGAGCGGGTGACAATCGATCTCGTGCCCTCCAAGCGATGAGCTTAGAGATTTACCATTGCACCATTACATTTTTTCCTTACTATACGATGGTTGCCTCATAGTTTTATTGTCATAATGTTTCCGCCATGGGGAGAGGGGGTCGGGGTCTAGCCCCAGCCCTGATCACCACAGGAGGCGGGACCATGGGTAGGAAGCTAGCCCCCCCCATGCCCCCCACCCCCAACTATCCATAACCATAACTGTAATATTCTATGCCAGCCATGTGACCACCTAAGTCGTGAATACCGTGGGTTAACCAAACCGCACAGATTTTTCATATATATTTTTTTGTTAAACCATATGTGTTATGGTTAATTTTTAGGCATTATTAGGGAAATTAATTCCCCGATAATTTCACCCAGTTTTTTTCAGAATTGGCACTCCATTAGTGCTTTTTGGGGCAAAATTGCTGGTTTGGTGCCAGATTTTGAGGGTTTTGTAGAACGAATAGTGGAGGAACTAGGGGAGATCATAACTTGATCCGTTTTTTACCAAATTCGAAGAAGAAAGAGGCTACATAAAATTTTTTGGGCATTCTAGAGATAATGGAACATGTTTAAGAGTTGTTTGATCATTGGGGCCAAGCCATTGGAAGTTGGACCAAGGAGACGTAGCCCAGGCAGGGTGAACTCCTTCATCATGTGTTGTTGTGTTACTGTTTATGGTGATGTTCATGTCTGTTAGATGTTGTTTTTCAGTGTTTTTTTATGTTAATTTTCTCAATAAATTCACATAATAACACACAAAAACTCATGAAAAACTTGCAATTTACCTCATAATTCTCAAGCACTTTGTTTATATTTTGAATTGGACCTTAGCACAAAAAACACTAATATTCCCATTCCGATCAAGTTGGTATCATAGCACTAGGTTTACTTGTGCAAGGAGGATTTAATTGTTTTTCAAGTGTTTAAATGCTTACAAGGTTGAAGCTCAAGAGAGGATAAGGAAAGCTTGTGGGTGCAGGTTCTCTAGTTGGAGCAAGGAGAAGGAGGGCACAGTTGCCAATATTTACACCACAAGATTCACCTCCTATTGTACTTGAGGCTTTAGTAAACATGTCTCATGAAGGGGGAAATGATAACATGACATAGGATGAGAAGGCTTTTATGAAGGCTTTCTTTGACATAACAGAGATGGTGAAGGTCCTCTATGAAGAGAGGAATACAAGGTTGCAGGGTGAAAGCTCCAGGCCTCCAAGAGGAGAGGCTTCTCCAGGGGGAGGAGGTAATGGAAACGATGATAAGTCACCATCTACTCCACCACCATTCTCATCACCATCTTCACCCTCATCTTCATCCTCTTCCACTACTACAACCCTTGCTCATATTCATCAACATACCGCAAAAGGAATTCGCAAAAAATCCTTGATAAAACTTGATATTAAATTTTAGTTGCCTATGTATATTGTTGAAGTGAATGTAGAGAAGCTTAAAAATTCGGTTCATCAGTTGGAGGTCTACTACAGGATTCAAAACCTTAAATATGTTGACACAAAGATTCATCTAGCTTCCTTGAGATTGGAGGGTGCAACATTAGTATGGTGGGAAGCCAAGACACAAGAAGAGACGAAAAACCATGGTAAGATCTCAATCTCTTGGTTTGATTTCATTGCTACAATTAGAAGGAAATTTTACCCTCTAGCATATATAAAGAAAGCCATAATGGATAGGCATAATTTTACACAACTAAAGGGACAAAGTGTTCAAAATTATACACAAGAGTTTAGGAGAAGAGCAATAGTTTTGGGTGTTAATTTATCTACTCAAGACACTTTGTTAAAGTATATTGAGGGTTTTCATAGCTATCTTAGACATACTATTCTCATGTTCAATCCAACAAAATTAGATGAGGTTTGTGTTCAAGCCACACATCTATAAGCAAGAGGGAAACAAGTGCAGATGAGAAAAGTGATAGTTTCCTTGAGTATGAAGGTAAAGGAAAGGGTAATTTTAATGGAATAGGAAAGAAAAATGTTTCTATTAAATTAGAGAAAGAGAAACTCACATGTAAAAATTGTTCAAAAAATGGCCATGATGAAGACCATTGTTGGCAACTCCATCCAAAGTTGAAGCCCGACAAACTTAAAACCAAAGAGAAGGAGAAAACAATTGCAATCATTGAACATGACTTAGGTTCAGATTCAGGAGATGAAACCAATATTAAAGAAATGGGTTTGAAAGGTAAGAAAATAGAAAGCACTAGTTCTTCAATTTCTTCTAATGTAACTCAAGATGAGGATACAAGAATTGAACTCTTTCATATTAGAGTTGTTTCAAATCATACCAAAATAAACACACTATTTGATAGTGGTTCTCAAGCCAATTTGATTTCTGAAGAGTTAGTTATGAGGTTAAATCTAGAAACTGTTACACATCCAAGAACTTATCCTTTAGGCTGGATGTGCAAGAAAGAACTTGCAGGTAACAAGGGAGTGCATCATAAGGTTTGCAATCAATTCAAACTTTCTTGACGAAGTTGAACTTGATGTAGTTCCACTTGAGATTTCAGGTATTGTTTTGGAAAGCCCTTATCTTTATGATAGGAGGGCAATATTTCATCGCAATGAGATAAGTACCACTTTTTCAAGAGAGAATTGAGTACATGGTTAGAGATCATAATAAGAACATGAGTTTGTCTGTTATACATGAAGGAGAAACGAAGAGAATAGTGAATGCAAGTCAAAATTTGGCTTTGTTAATGTTCAAGCATAGTGATGTTTTGAATGAGACCTTTCAAGAAGATGCATAAAATGAACAGGATGATTTCATTGAAGTTGCTAATGTTTGTAATAATATGTTTCAGGTTTCTAACATGTTTCCTTTGAAAAGAGGTAAACAAGATGTGAAAGATTTGCAGCAATCCACATCATTGTTGAACAGTGATGGGCACAAGATATTGATGTTGAATGGTGCAAAAATTAAAGAAAAAATGCCAAATAAAGATGAAAAAGAAGGCATAGGTTCCACAAGTACTTATTTTGGGTTTCAAAATGGTACATGGCAATGGAGAAAACACTTGGTCAAAAGTCGACGCAAGTACAAGGCAAGACAAGCTAAAAATCACCATGTCGACAATGCTCGAGGAGTGAAAGTTTTCAAGTTATTCAAGTTTCCTTTGATTGACGATTGAGGTGGGAAAATTTTTGTTACTTCAAGGACAACTTGTTGTTCTGCAAATTTTGGGAAATTGCAACTTGATGGTATCTACAACAGTAAGACATGGTCTTCAGAATCAAGGAAAAAGACAAGTTTTTATGAAAAGTTCAAATTGATGAATTCAGAAAAATTCCAGTGGATTGAGACTGGAAGGGTGAGGAGTTTGTACTCTCATCCACATGTTCAGTAATGAAAGAAATTTTGGGGTCCAAAACCTTCCAGTGGGGAGGCGTGATCGGGTGCTCAAAATTATGCTCAAAAATGAAAGTTGTCAAAATTATGTCAAACCTAAACCACCGTGTAGATCCTGTTGTTCTAAACTTGACGCAACTCGTTTCGTTGAAAACCGACTCTACATGCTCCCATAAACATGTTTTGTCCACTTTGTCAAACACACAAATTTTAAAAAAAATGCAGGACAGCCCAGTCAGTAGTCCGTACAGCTAATTGGGCATGCCTACGTGGAAGGTTGACTATGTATATTGACTTGATTAATGGTTTTTCTCGGGTGAAAGAGCTCATGCCAAGTGGCACTTTGTTATTGGTTTGAAATGGTGTGTTTTAATTGGTTGTTTTGGTGGCCAACAACAAGCTACCACATGGCCCAACCAGGGGCCACCAAAATTGGGTCAAGTCCAAATGGAGCGGGTAGTGGTCGAACCCGTGACCTCCAAGTGATAAGTGGATAGCTTTACTATTATGCCTTTACATTTGTTCCTTACTATACATTGGTTTCCGCATAGTTTTACTGTCATGATGTTTCCACCACAAGGGTAGGGGGTTGGGGTCTAGCCCTAGCCCTAGTCACCGTCAGATGTGGGACCATGGGCGGGAAGCTAGCCTGTCCCCCCTCCCCGCCCCCTCCAATGGTCCATAACCGTAACTGTAACATTCTATGCCACCCATGTGACCATCCAAGCTGCGGTAACCAAACAACGCAGATTTTTAATATAAAATCTATTTGTTAAACCATATGTGTTATGGTTAATTAATTGAATTTTAGGATTTTTTGGGAAAATTAATGCCCCAACAATTTAGCCTGGTTTTTGGTGGAATTGGCGCTTTGTTAGCGCTTTTGGGGGCGAAATTGTGGGTTCGGTGCCAAATTTTGGGGGTTTTGTAGAACGAATAGTGGAGGAACTAGGGGAGATCATAACTTGATCAGTTTTGGACTAAATTCGAAGTAGAAATATGCTACACGGGAAATTTTGGGCATTCTAGAGCTGATGGAATAGGTTTCAGAGCTGCTTGAGCATTGTAAACATATGTAATCACACTTTTCAGCATAATAGTAGAGGGCCAATCCATTAGAAGCTAGACCAAGAAGATGTAGTCTGGGCGGGGTGAACTCCTTCATCATGTGTTGTTGTATTACTATTTATGACGATGATCATATCTGTTAGATTTTGTTGTTCAATGTTTTTTTTTATGTTAATTTTCTCAAGAAATTCACATAAAAACACATAAACCTCATGAAAAACTTGCAATTTACCTCATAATTCTCAAGAACCTTATTTATATTCTGAATTGGATCTTAGCACAATAAACACTATTATTCCCATCATATCAATTGAGCTCAGAAACCGCACATTCATGGATGGAAACCCAACAATGAGCCCAAAAATTGTGCAATATTTCCCTTGAGCTCAAAAATTGTGCAATGCATTAAGCCAGAAAGTTGCCCATTTCCCCAAATTGCGCAATCTTTCCCCGCACTATGCATGGAAAGTTTCCTAAAAAAACATAAAATAAAATAAAAAGCTAAAAGCAAAAGGTATCGATAAAAATAAGGATCTACTTTTAGTTTCTCAAGGGAGGCATACTTTCTATTTTTAGAAACTTCTGCCAATTGTCGTTTTCTCCTCGGTTTTAAGCATGTGCGTCATAAACCCTTATTTTCTCAAATCTATTTAATTGATGCCTCTAGAGCTCATTTTCACATTCGATCTTGGAGCTCTAACGTTCTCAAGGAGATCAAGGAACCTTTGGTGTGGTTGTCATCACTTTTCCGGGTGAGTTTCGCTTTTATCGCCTTTTGTCATTTTTTCTATTGCTTTTTGTCATTTTTCTTGTGTGAGTATTGTTTTTCTTATTCCCCTTCATGGTTACTAGATTTTTAACTTGTTTTAGCTTGCAGAAGTGTTGTTTCAAGTTGTTTTTTTTACTTTCACAAGTGACACATTGGTTTCTTTGTTTTTGCACCGATGGTCATCGTTGCAATGACTCTCCTCGCCGATTTAACTTTCTTCTTGCTTGTTCATTTTATGCACTTGATCTACATTGATTCATTTAAAATTAGCAATATCTGCACAAAATCTCACACCATAACTTAGATCTACTCATTTTTCACACCTCCATTGATCAAATATGTAATTCCCTTGGCTGATTTTCACTTTTCCCAGTTGGGCACTGCACAATCCTAAGGCTCAAGCTGAGAGCTTGGCCTCTGGAACTGTGCAGTGTGCACTACAATCTGGCCCAACTATGCATTGTGTAGTTCTCGAGCTTAGTATGCCTCCTTGGCTACTGATACTGCGCAATGCGCAATCTCTCCCAATCCATTTTCTAAGTTGAACTACGCATTGCGCGGTCTCAAGCCTCAAACTTCATCCTTGGCTATTGGGACTACGCAATGCGTAGTTCCCACACTTATCCAGTTTCCCTTGTTGATGAAAATTGTGCAATTCTTCTCTTTAGTTTCCTGGTTTGCTGCTTGATCATGCCTTGAAAGTAGATTGTCTAAAGACTGATGTTTGCTTGCCATGAGTGTCTTTTCTTTCCCACAGGTACCAAAGTTGTTGAGAAATTCTCTCCACCAATCATTGTTACAATGGTACCAAAGAGAGTTTCTTCAAAAGATACCATTCAAAGCAGTACTGGGGAAGAAGTTCAACAAGTGCCAGTAGACTTTCCAGTATATGCGGACACTTAATTGTTTATAGAAAAGGAGTCAACACTAACATGGTAGCAAGTTAATGAAGCTCTTTCAACAAAGAGCCTTGAGGCAGTTCTAGAGGACATGAAGGTTTATTTTAGCATCCGGAAGTCAGGACTACACAGGGTTGCAAGTAGATATCTAGTCTTCCCATGTGCATATGTCATCGACTGGATTGTTTCACACATTGATGAGAAGACCATGACATTGAGAAACACTAGCAGACAAAATCTTGCTACTTTTCTAGAAGAATATTATTAGTGCATGTATCATGTTCCCGAGCTAGTAAAGCTCATGAACTCATACTTCTATGCCACCCAAAACTATATGAGCACAAAAGATATTGTCAATGTTTGGGTGAAATATCCATCGAAGTTTCGAAAGACACCCACTCATTCATACAAGACAAAGTCTCTCAGGAAGGCCTACGAGCTCTTGGTTATCTTGGCTTGCAGAATCTAACGTCAGCAGAGCACAAAGACCTTTCCTAAAGGGTGGGAAATCTTATCAAACCAGGTGGTGAATGATGGGAAGTCGTTCAAATGGTTAGATTTTTTGGCTCATCAGTTGAGAGCCCATGTAGCACAAGCCCAGGATCCTACCAAGGGCTATCAAGCAAAGGTTTTATATGTTTTCATATTTACTAGATGCAATGTGTGCACATAATCAGTTTCCTGGCATGAACTGGACATGGACACCATGAGAAAATGTAGTGCATATTTATTGTAAGCTGCTTTCGGATTGCAGCCATAGAGGAGTTATAGAACAACTAACTGATCATTTCATCATTTCGATATACAAGCTTATCTTTGAAGAAGACCCACCTTGCATGTCACAAGGAGCAATGGAGGAAATTTTAGAGATCACAGATTAGTTTTCCTTACTAGATGACACACTTCTTAGAATGTTTGACAGACATAATTCACCGCATCTTTTGCTAAGGTATGCCACTGACAATATTTTCATGCAAGAAGTGTCATATCATCTCTCCACGGGGTTTTCAACGGCATTTCACAAGAAGAAGAAAGCACCATGGCCTACTCTTCCTTTGTAGATCATACTATACGATATTAAGAATCTCAAGTTTGCATATATCGAAGCAAAAGCCATAGGAAAGTTTGAGTTCGATATGAAAGACTTTAATATGTATGATCTGAGGAGGATTTTCAAAGACCATTGTGCGAGAAACCACTACAATTGGGTCAGCAAGGCATTTCATTAGCCAGAGGAGGATCCAGATAAGAATTTTTACAATTCCTCCAGACCCCGCGAGTCAGTCGATATAGCAGGGAATTCATAGGGTGCTATGTAGATGGAAGAAACTCTAGAAGAAGTAGCAGCAGAAGGAAACAACCTGGTACAAGATAAGGGAAAGAGAACGGTTATTGAAAGTGCAGAGGGAGAACAAAGCTACAAGATAAAAGTAGATCCAATACTTATGAAAACAACTTTGGAAGCAGAAGAAAAGAGGAAAAAAAGGATACAGAGAGTAGAGCAGAGGAAGAGAGAAAAGAAAAGCTTGCAGGAAGCATAACTAAGCCCGTGGAAAGCAGAAAAAGAACTGAGGGAAGAACGGGAATAAAGGAGGAGAGAATACGAGGAGAAGTGGAAGTAGGAGGAAGAAGAAAGACAAGGCATAACAGAGGAAGAAACAACGTTGATTCAAGTTGAAGAGCAAGAAAAAAACCAACCAACAATAGAAGAGGAGAGCGAACATATGTAAGATCGGGAGCTTGCTCAGCGGATTGAAGACTTAATTGAATTTGCATACATGGTTTTGCAACCAGAGTGGCAGGATGAATATGTTGACTTGATGGCCAACGCATCACAAGTCATCATTCAGTCTCTACCACCTCCAGCCGCAGAGTTAGCCTCGAGCGAGGAAGGGGACATAGTTCCTCTTGATGATGATCGGATTATGGATATGTACAACCTGTCATATGATGACTCCAGAAGAGGATTGTACAATAATGGATAAATCATTTTCCAGATGATCATGCATCACCTACATTCATTAGAGAAAGGGTGATAGTAGCGGACACCAGCAGGAATCCAAATGCCATTGTAGAAGTTAAATTTTCCTTCGTAGGTGCAGTGAGATCAAACACAGTATTTGATGGTCAAGAATAAGCAATTGGTATAGAACTTATAGGTTTCCTGGAAAGATATAAAACAAATTCACGCAACAAAAAAGAACACAAATTTCACATAGGTCTACTTGGAGTAAATTATAGCAACGATACTTGGTGAAGTATCAACACTTGGAGATACCATGCAGGACCTGTATGAGGAGCTCATAATTGTACATAAGGCAATTGTCTGCTTGCATAACTTGCAGCAACAAAGAAAATAATTGATCAAAACTCTTAAGAATGTGCAATCTGCCATCATCACCGTGTAAGAATGGACATTGTGATACAAAGTGGCACCACTTACCTTGGTAAAGAAAATGAAGCCGCAAGCAGAGATAGAGAAAACATGAGTTCGAATGTTGATCCAAAGCAAGAAGCAACTCACCTCGTTCTTTGGGAATATTCAAGCCTCATATGTACAATTGTACAACATTTTGGATTTCATGGCAAGAATTCACAAGATCCCATCAGTTGGCTCACTCATCGAAGATAAAAGAAAACATCAAGTTATGCAGGAGATCGAAGAGTACTTGGAGCAACTGAGACATATTTCCACCAATGAGGATTTGTAGCTGAATAGACAAAACATGTAGAACTACATTGGTGGTTCAGTCCTGATTAGAACAATTTTTCTCTTACTTGAGAAATAAGTTAATACTGGCTCCAAATCATTGTACCTAGATTCTATGGAGGCTAGATTCTGCTTCTAGCCAGACACCATCACACAGTTTGTGGATTTTATCACATAGTACCAAGCTTCGCATCAATATGTGACCAAGAATCATCAAGAAGAATTTGTTGAGCTAGAGTTTTCCCAAACTCAAGCATCATAGTGTTTTGTCTTGTTAGGTTGTCAAGTTGTCTCTACCCTATTTTGTCTCATATGAGTACGAGTGGAAAATGTAATATTATTTTTAATTATTTATAAAAGTGAAATTCCAAGTGTCTATATTGGAATTTGAAGAGTCATAATGCAATGAGTCATTTTATAAAGAAGTTGAATATTCATGAGGGGACTCCAAGAGTCACAAAGGGGCATGTGAAGAGTCCCCCCTTAGTTATAAATATATCCTCATAACTCATGTAACAGGATTTTGGGAGCCAATATTTTGGCTACGCTTAGGCTTAGGAAGAGCTTGGGAGTTTTTTGAGAGCCTTGGCTTCTCCATAGCATAGAGGGAGTATACTTCTTTGGAGGAGTAGGTGTTGTTGACTTCACGTTCCACTATCGGGGCAAGTGGTTCATCAATGGTGTATGTATGATTGGAAATTTCACTTTTAATAAAACTCAGAGCCGACACAATTTCATGCATGTGTTTTGAATATATTAGGACTATTCTTGTTGTATTTGCAATGTATGTTATTTAACTTACACATATGCTTATGAACCATTTCATTTGCATTTGTATGAATCTTTTTGGATGAGTGTTGTTGTATTAATTTGTCACCTTAACCTGTGGAATATTCTGCATGTTAGTTTGTGCAATGTCATTATGCTTGTGTGTTCCTTCCAAGCAACGTACTATTACAGGCTTCTAAGGGGTGCACTTCATTTTCCCTTCCTGTGTTGGAACCTCCATGCATCACACTTGAATTTCCGTAGGGTCACAAACTTTTTGTTGAGATTCAACAAGATGATGATCCTAGTGAAAATTAAGCACCCTCACTAGGTGGGGCCCGCAGGCTATTTTTAGGTGTATTTCTATTTTTAGACATGGTGAGCATATTCAATAAGTTGCAGGATGATATTTGTAGATGGTTGGTCAAATGTGAAAAATATATGAAATTCTATTTTTAGAATATTGGGCAAATTTTATTTATAGACCGTCGATCTAAAAATAGATGCATGTCGATTATTATTAGCCCTTAATAATAATGAGATAATAAACATCAACTTATTCTCTTGGAGCACTTTATTTCAATGAAAAGATTTGGAAAATCAGTAGGCTGAAGAAATTACGCAATTCCTAAGGTTTACTGGTGGTTCATGCATGGAGGACTCAGTTAGAATTGAAGTGGCAAAGTTATGACAGAGTTGGAAGAGTAGTTCATGGAGTTGTTATTCAGTTTAACTCAGTTAAAGTGAGTTAAACTCAGTTGAGCTAGTTGTATCTAATCTAACTGAATGATAGACTAGTGAGATCGGAGTGAATAAATTAGTTAATTAATTCACAAATAATAACTCACTAATCAACTGAACAAATACAACAGTTAATTACAGTGCATGTCAGTTCCAATGGAGACCCAGTGGAGAGATAGGTGAAAGGGTGAGATGGACTATCCGTTGTGACTATAGTAATGCATTGATTGCATCACACACAAATTGGAATTTCCAATGATGATTGCACAGTCAAGGCAAGGCCAATTCGAATTCATTAAGGGGTCTTCTTCAACAAGGATTACGTAATGGAGGCAAGGCTATCAGGGGGCAGAAATCAGTGCATGGATTTTGTAGATTTCTTCAGATAGTGTGTGACGATTGTATTATACTGAGAACTTGATGTACTAATCTTTGTATGAGATTGTTACATGCTCTCCATGATACATAATATATGATAGTTGGGGTTTTTAGCTTCAGTATTTCCCGTTAAACAATTGTTTTTATGTGCCATTTTTTTTATTGCTTCATGTGTTTGCAATCGATGTTTAAATTTCTGCAAAATATTAACAGTGGAAGGATTCTGTATTTAGCAAGAAGATAAATATTTTTAGATCAGGAGAATCTGGATATATACATGCATCCTGTATATAATTTTATACATGGTATCGGAGCAACGTTAATTCTTGAAGATTGAAATTGTGAAGAATTGTTGAGTTTGTGCTGGTGGACAATTCGAATTTGCTACAGAAATTTCTTGGTTCAACAGTTGAGTATTCATTGAAATGTCTTTCAATGGGTTGTGATTGGAGTATGCCCTTGAGGGTATCTTGAATTACATAGCCTGGAAGGATAGGATGGAGGCGGTGCTTGAAGATAATGGACTGAAGGAGTTCATCGACAACGATGTTCCTAAGCCTACTTCTGGCGATGCTGCAGTACTTGACGCATAGCAAAAGAAGGTAGCAAAGACAAGAAGAATTATGTTGGAAGGTGTGAAGGACCATATTGTGTCAATACTTCATGGGAAAGCCACTCCATTTTCAAAGTGGAAGGCTTTGACAGATTTGTTCCAAAGCAGTAGCAACTAGAGGAAGTTGGCGCTGAAAGATAAGCTCAGAAAAATAAAAATGGAGAAGGGCGAAAGTATTCCAAAATATCTCACGAAGTTTGTCCATTGTAGGGATGAACTGGGAAGTGTGGGATTATTGTTGATGATTAAGACTTGGTGATCTTGATTCTCCTTGGGCTTCCGAAGAGTTGGCATAGCTACGAAGACTCTGTCAATGGACGAGAGAAACTGGCGGGTTGGGAACAACTTTGGTCGGATCTTGTGCAAGAGGAGATAAGGCAAAGTACCAGGGATGGCTCTTCATCAAAGAATGATGATGAAGAGAATTACGCTTTGGCTGCCAAAGCAAGGAAATGGAAGGGGAATAAACTCCCTTCAAAATCCGAAGCTAAAGGCAAGAAGCAGGATTTTTCCAAAGTGAAGTGTTTTCACTGTCACAAACATGGTCATTTCGCCACTAACTGCCCATAGAAGAAGAAGAACAAGAAGGCTACTGGAGCTGCAACTAGAGAGGCCTTAGCCTCGCAATTTGAACTTGATTTCTTTTTCATCTCATGCTTGGCTTTAAGCGCAATGGGATCAGTGTGGTATCTTGATAGTGGTGCGTCTTTCCATATCACGAGAGACAAAGAGTTGTTTAGTGACTTGGAGGAGAAGGATCTCCAAATGCATATAGATATGGGCGACGATGGTAGATACAGTGCGACCGACATGGGTACTATCACCTTTGAGAGGGATTTAGGTAAACCATTTATGTTGAAAGATGTCATGCATGTTCCAGGTATGAAGAAGAACTTGGTCTCGGTCGCAATGTTGGAAGAAAAAGGTTATGACATTGTTTTTAGTGATGGAAAAGCTTTCCTGTGACATAAAACAACAGGTCAAACCAAGAGGATAAGGATTTGAGTTAAGAATCTCTACAAGTTGGAGGTAGATGGTTGTGTTGCAATGATGGGAAAATCAGAAGAAGTGGTGAGCCGGGATGAGGGCGAATTATGGCACAAGAGATTGGGCCATCTTCACCATGGCGCCTTGAAGATTTTGCAGCAGATTTCTACTGGACTTCCCAAGGGTACTCTTGCGCAGTCAGATTAGTGCAAGGGATGTACTATGGGTAAGTTTGTGAAGACCACCTTTCATGAGAAGGAGAACCATGCTTTGGTGATCTTGTAGAGAATTCACACAGACGTGTGTGGACCTTTCTCGGTTGCTTCAACAACAAAACACAGGTATTATGTTATATGTGTTAATTACTATTCTCGTATATGCTAGATCTTCTTCATGCAGAAGAAGAGCGAAACATACTCAAAGTTCTGTGAGTTTAAAGCATTGGTGGAGAAGGAGTTGGGGAAGCAAGTGAAAGCTCTACGGAGTGATAATGGTGGTGAATATATCTCGGGTGAATTCAAAGACTTCTGTAGCAAAGAAGGAATTTGAAGAGGACTCATAGCGCCTCATAATCCATAGAAAAATGGGGTCACGGAGAGGAATAACAGAATGATCATGGGTGTTGCACGAGCTATGCTGCATGACCACGGCCTACCAATGCACTTGTGGGTGGAAGCATGCAACATGGTTTATGTGTAAAACCATTGTCCTCATAGAGTACTTGGCATGAGTAAACCTGAAGAAGCTTTTACTGGTAAGAAGCATGATATTTCTCATTTGAAGATTTTTGGCTCATCTATTTACATTCATGTGACAAAGGACGCCAGGAAGAAGCTGGAGCAGACTGCAGAAGTTGGGATATTTGTGGGGTACATAGAAACACCCCATAATTATTGTGTGTATTTTCCAAACAGTTGGATCACTGTGGTGCGACGGGATATAAAATTCAATGAGGTGAAAGCCATGAAGTTGTCGCTTGAGAGGGAGTTACACTTGCATGCAGAAGAGGAACTTCTTGTTCCCAAAGATGAGCCTCTAGATGTGGATCAGCCATGGGAGGAGATTCATGGAGTAGAAGAGTCCACTCATGTAGAACCAAACATCAGAAAAGGCAGAAAGCCTACAACAGAAGCTGAGAGACTGAAGCTTGATGCGGCAAAGAATGTAGGAGTCCCTACATCACACCGTAGATAGAGACAAACACCTAACCGATTTACTGGATACATGGCTCTTATGAGCAAGTGTGTCATGACAGAGCCATCTTCTTTTGAAGAAGCAGCGCAGGAGCCCACATGGGTAGATGTCATGGTGGAGGAGTATGACTCCATTGTCAGAAACAGTGCTTGGGAGATAGTTCCAAGGTCAGCGGCTAAATCAGTTGTAGGATCAAGATGGATCTACAAGGTAAAGCAAGTTTCTGATGGGAGCGTCGAGAAGTATAAGGCAAGATTTTTTTCCTGGGGCTTCTCACAGATCGAGGGGATTGATTATGAAGAAACCTTTGCACCTGTCGCACGGTATTCTTCCATAAGGACCATCCTCTCTCTCTCAGCCGAGATGGATTGGCACATTCATCAGATGGATGTGAAGACTGCATTCCTTGATGGAATCATTGACGAAGAAGTGTATATTGAGCAGCCTAAAGGATTCGAAATCTTCAGTAGTGAGTCACATGTGTGCAGACTCAAAAGAGCGTTGTATGGGCTGAAACAAGCACCTCATGCTTGGTACACTCATATCGACAGCTATTTCACCGGATTTGGTTTCACCAAGAGTGAGGCGGATGCAAACCTGTACCAAATTGTGGTGGAGGGTAAGATTTTAATCATTGTTCTTTATGTTTATGATTTAATACTAACGGGTGATGAGCAGTTGATACACTCATGCAACGCAGATCTTGCAAAGGAGTTTGAGATGAAGGATTTGGGTCTCCTTCATTATTTCCTTGGATTGGAAATATGGCAGCGGAAGGTGAATTGTTTGTGTCTCAAGGCAAGTATGCCCGGGAGATACTGGAGAATTTTCACATGCAAGGCTGCAAGCCTATTGATACTCCTCTTCCAGAAAATTGGAGGAAAGAGGATGCTACATCGGCAGAGGTAGTGGATGCCACTGTTTATCGACAGTTGGTCGGTTCGCTCATGTATTTAGTTAATACAAGACCGAACATATGCTATGTGGTGAATCAGCTTTCAGAAGCGATGATTAAGCCTACCAAGCTCTTTTGGAAGGCAGGAAAGCATGTCCTAAGATATCTCAGGGGCACATCTAAGTATGGCTTATGGTACAGACAGACGGATGAGGTGAAGTTGCATGGCTTCACAGATGCAGATTGGGCAGGCAGCCCAACAGACAAAAAGAGCACATCAGGAGGGTTTTTCAGTATCGGATCTATAGCAGTTTCTTGGTATAGTAGGAAACAAAGATCCATGACACTCAGTTCAACAGAAGCAGAATACATGGCAGCAAGTCAAGCTGCATGTGAGGTTGCGGTGATGAGGAAGATCCTGTCAGCTTGTTCGATTCATTACTTAGATCCTATACCTTTCAATTGTAATAATCGTATTTGTATTAAACTCATGATTAATCATGTGTTTCATGATAGATATAAAACATATTAATATCCTATCATCATAATTTAGATTTTGAAAAGGAGATGATCATGTTTAAAGAAGCTTCAAGACATTCCTTATCAAAGATCAAGATTTATTCTGACGAAGGCGCTCACCAGGAGAAAATTCGAATACCATAGAGGTAGGATCGGGGTGAAGGATAATCCCTATCTTGTTGAGAGGGAGTATTGAGATTCAACAAGATGATGATCCTAGTGAAAATTAAGCACCCTCACTAGGTGGGGCCCGCAGACTATTTTTAGGTTTATGTCTATATTTAGACATGGTGAGCATATTCTATAAGTTGCAAGATGTTATTTGTAGATGGTTGGTCAAATGTGAAAAATAGATGAAATTCTATTTTTAGAATATTGGGCAAAGTCTATTTATAGATCGTCGATCTAAAAATAGATGCATGTCGATTATTATTAGCCCTTAATAATAATGAAACAATAAACATCAACTTATTCTCTTGGAGCACTTTATTTCAGTGAACAGATTTGGAAAATCAGTGGGCTGAAGGAATTACACAATTCTTAGGGTTTACTGGTGGTTCATGCATGGAGGACTCAGTTAGAACTGAAGTGGCAAAGTTATGACAGAGTTGGAAGAGTAGTTCATGGAGTTGTTATTTAGTTTAACTTAGTTAAACTGAGTTAAACTCAGTTGAGCTAGTTGTATCTAGTCTAACTGAATGATACACTAGTGAGAGTGGAGTGAATAAATTAGTTAATTAATTCATAAATAATAACTCACTAATCAACTGAACAAATACAACAGTTATCTACAGTGCATGTCAGTTCCAGTGGAGACCTAGTGGAGAGATAGGTGAAAGGGTGAGATGGACTATCCGTTGTGACTATAGTGATGCATTGATTGTATCACACACACATTGGAGTTGCCGATGAGGATTGCGCAGTCAAGGCAAGGCCAATTCAAATTCATTCAGGGGTCTTCTTCAGCAGGGATTGCACAGTGGAGGAAAGGCTATTAGGGGGTAGAAATCAGTGCATGGATTTTGCAAATTTCTTCAGATAGTGTGTGACGATTATATTGTACTAAGAGCTTGATGTACTAAGATTTGTATGAGATTGTTACATGATCTCCATGATACACAATATATGATAGTTGGGGTTTTTAGCTTTAGGCTTTCCCGTTAAACAACTGTGTTATGTGTGATTTTTTTTATTGCTTCATGTGTTTGCAATCGATGTTTAAATTTCCGTAAAATATTAACAGTGGAAGGATTCTGTATTTAGCAAGAAGATAAATATTGTTAGATCAGGAGAATCTAGATATATACATGCATCTTGTATATAATTTCTACACTTGTTCTCACCAAAGACATCATGCACCGCTCTATGTGTATTTGCAACCAAGGCATATCATTAACACCCAACTATTGGGACTCCTACTCCAAATGGTGTGAGGTCTAGTTTGGACTTCATATCAGGGAGATCACCTAAATGTTGGCAGGTCTAGCACTGTCAACAAAAGGATACAAAGGAAGAGCTTATAGCCTAGAGAAGATATAATTTACCACATATATTCTTTATTAAAATATGAAATTTTTTCTTCTCCAAGGAATCCTAAGGCACAAGATGTGTAAATCCCAAAGGGAGAATGATATCTTTCTATGGGTAATTCATCCGTTTTGGCACCAGATATGAGGCCACCAGTGGCTCCATCACCCATGAGACAAAGCACAATTTATTAATCATAACAAAGGGAAAACGAAGCTCCAAAAAAACCTTTTAGTGGGCACCCATCATGTTATACTCCGATAGAACAAATCCCAGCCTTGGAAGACAATGATTTCACTCTTGGAGGGTCCTCGAACCCTGTTGCGATGGGGGGGGGGGGGGTGGGAGGGGGAATTCCTCCATAAACCTATCATGAAGCCCTTGTTTGACAAATTCATAGACAAATCATGAGAATTCCTCTAGGATATGAAACCCAACCTTGATGGAAGAAGCATTCCCCTACCAAACAATGGTAGCCGAACAGTAATCACATAGTAAGCATACCCTAAGAACCCTATAATCTCACTTCGGCCCACCTTCCCTCAAATTTCAACTGCAATACATACATACATACACACACACACACACACACACACACACATATATATATATATAGATATGTATGTATGTATGTATGTATGTATGTATGTATGTATGTATGTGTACATACATACATACACACATACATACATACATATATATATATATATCCCATAGTAAAAAAAATTACTAATTTTTTTAATTGTGAGGTGTCAATTCCAATATCTCTCTCTTCCCCTTCCCATACCACCAAACCCCACTCACACATATATATTAAAGAATAAGAAATCTTATCATAACGTGGTTGTTAAGCCAAGAGTAAAGGCAATCGTAAGTAGGTACTACCCATGAATGCATGTTGACTTATCATTGTTATTCAAGGAAAACCACACCATCGAGAATAACTTGTTGGTGGTCTATAGGGGGTAGACTTCCACTCCTACTAGATGCCTCTAAGTCTTGGGCTATTAACATATTTCCTTACATCAAAGGAAGATGAGCTATTAGCCAAACTAAAGAAACTTTAGCTCATACTCTAGGACAACCCGAGGGGAAAAAAAAAGAGAAAAGAAAAGAAGAAGAAGAGAAAAGAAAAGAAGAAGAAGAAGAAGTAGAAGAAGAAGTTGAGATAAAATTATTTTACTAAAGGTAAATATTGAAATTTATTATTTTTGTTTGATTTTATATGGCACTTGTTAATTCCATGTTGAATATTGAATGAACTACACATCTCCTTTATGTGCAAAACATTATTGAAATTTTTTTATTATAAGAAATATTTGTGTGTGTGTGAGAAAGTATGTAAAATGGATATTGAAAATTTTTACTTACTATGGACATTGAAATATTCTATTTATGACTGAAATTGAAATCTTTAAATTTAATAAAATAATTAATATAAATAATTCTACAATTTACTTTTATTTTTTTAATTAAAAAATAATAATTTCTATTATGTATATATGTTCTTTTCACTTTTTTTTTTATATATTTTAGTATGAGATATTTTAAAAGAATATTAAATAATTATTCATCTATGGCCAACAATTTCCATGGGTTTGATTTATAACTGATTATTAACATTAACAAAAAGAAAAAATAAATCCCTGCCAATGTCAAAGAAAATAAAAACCACAATTTCAAAATTTCCTACCACACAGTTCCCAAATGGAGCAAAGCACCTTCCACAAACAAAAATGTCATTTTAATAACCAAGAGCAACAACATACAGTGATGTGTGGTTTGACGGAAAGTTTCTTTGGCTGAAACCCAAGAGACCACAGTTCAAATCTCATTGAGTATGTAGCTTGCTATGATCTTGGCTCAAGGAGTAGGCTCCCCCTTTCCCTAAGGGTCTCGGCTCTTGCTGAATCATAAGATCTAGTATATCTGACTTGTAGGCTGTTGGATATATCCTGGTGTTATATTGGCGACCATGAAGATTGATCTTGGGTCTCCCCTAGATTACTCTAAAGAATTACCGATTCACCATGTGTAAAAAAAATAAAATAACCAAGAGCAACAACAACCCATGGCTCATTGAATGCCATCCGGTATCTCAACCTGTCACCAAAAGTTTTTACATGGTCCTTCGTATGCAACATAAACTTCCATGTAAAGTAAACAAAATTAATGACGGGATCTGACTAAAGGATTATATTTGACTAAATTATATGCGACTTCATTACAATTCCGGTAAATCAACATTCTAGTCTTGGAGAATCCTTTATGCACCTTAGGGACATGTGGACCTAGTATTTAGGAAGTGTTCTCACATTCACAATCTTGTATTGGTCAATAGTGGACTGGCAGCTATTATTCCTAGAGAATATAACAAGCCGATCATAGAAGTGTTAAGAAACTTATTCAACAAGCATATGTTACTAGTTTATAACATGATTGATGAAATAGATGCAACACTGGACCCCCACGATACGACTGTTGTTGGTATTTTGATTAAACCCAGGTATATACTACAAACACACCATGTATATGAACAAAACGTTATTAAATAGGAAGAACAAACGTAAACAGAGTTTCAAGTCAATCAAACCACAAAGGATAGAAAAAATGGCAATGAATGGGAGCATGTTGAAGTAATATATACACAATTTAGGCATTGGAATATATAATGCTTAGTTGACCTATCAAAATGTAGTATGGCCAACTTGCAGATGCAATTTGGGATGATTTGATTACTAATACTATAGCTGAATGGGACCAACTTCAAGTGTATATAGAAGAAGTGGTTGAACTATTTTTGGATCAATTTTGGTAATTGATTTTTATATTTTGGAAGATTAAAATGTCAATTTTGAAAGTCGGAGTGGTGTTGGAGAGTTTTCCCTTGTGTGGTGTGGTATTTTCTTGTTTTGTGGAGCAAACAATCCTTTGAGAAAACATTTGAAGCTTGATGTTACTATGGAGTGGTGTTGGAGAGTTTTCCCCTGTGTGGTGTGGTATTTTCTTGTTTTGTGTAGCAAACAATCCTTTGATAAAACCTTTGAAGCTTAATGTTACTATGGAGTGGTGTTGGAGAGTTTTCCTCTATGTGGTGTGGTATTTTTTTGTTTTGTGGAGCAAACAATCCTTTGAGAAAACCTTTGAAGCTTGATGTTTCCACTTGGGAGCTCACTCTTCAATTTCCAAAGACACCTTGAGATTACTTACAAAATTAGTGGTGACGATTGTCACCTTGGAAGATCCCAGCAAAATCTTTAGACAACTCGTTTAGCTTACTCAAGAGTAGTAAAATAGGTGTAAGATTCAAAAGCTAAGAAAGGAAATGTTGAATTTCTTTTGTGAGAATTATATCTATGACAATGGTACCAATATTTGATTCTATATATAACCTCAATATATATTGAAAACCCTATGAAAGCTCAAAAACCGAAGCTTCAAAATCCATAATAGAAGGTGTTATTCAAAACTCAAGTGTATTCATAAATTGATTCTAATGTGGCCCGAGGAAGCAACAATTTCAGCTAAAAAAATGAATGGCAACTCATACCTTCTATCATCTTTGTTGAGATGAAACAACAATTGTAGGTCAAAAATCAATATCAAGGCATATCAAGGCATACCTTCTTTGTTGATGGAATTTGAGATGTCATAGTTTGAAATTCATGATGAAAAACCAGCAAGTAATGGCTTTTATTTCTTGTATTTACCTCTCTTTCTGTAAGACAAAAAGGATGTATGCAGGTGCCCAACATACATACCAATTCACAAAATAGAACAAAGGGACAACATGAGCATAATGGTAATAATGAAACAAAATCATTGAAATAAAGTTTGGTTTTCATTAGAGTGCTTGACATCCTTTAGAAATTGCATATTATTATCTCTCTTCCTCACTAGGTTTTCCACTTTTCATTTGCAGGAGAAACTTTGAAACATGCATGTCATAATCATCAATAAAAATAAAATATCTTTCAACTAAATAAACTGAGCCACCTCACAACTTTTAAAAAGAATAGACCAACAACATGTGAGTTTTAATTTCTAATTTATTTTGGAGGGAGAATACTGCAGGTTTTTTTATCTATTCCTTTGAACTCGAAGTATCATAGTACATTTCTTTTTGAATACTATTAGTTTTCCCAAATTACATTAATGTAGTATTTATATCATTTGATTGGAAATTTATTGAATGCTATACAAATGTTTAAAAGATGTAAATAAGATTTAGATTAAATGGAAATGCAATCATAGATAATGATCATACTAAAATTTTTATATGTGAAAAGATAGTACACCATCAATATCATTTGGAAGTTACATGAAAATTTAATTCACTACATAGTAGAGCCAACACCCACTATTTGGATCTCTATGTAGGGAATCTATACATTCCATAGAAGATTTGTGGTTTGTTAGGTGGTAGACCCAACATCCACTGTTTGGCTCCCTTGAAAAAAATGAATACACCAACTACTCCCCAAATTCCAATCCCGAATCCAATCCCCAATGCCATCAATGACATTTTTTCATCTAGATGCTCGAGCCACCCCACTTTAATATGGGCAATGCTACTACAATTGTCACATTCTCTCACTGGATTTTTCTTTCCATTGCATGAATCTAAAGGACAGCCATATAAGCACTTATTTTTTTGAAATGCTCTTGCATTGAATGTGGAAAATTGTGTTCCTCTAGGGATTGGCCCACAAAGGTTATTAGATGAAACATCCAAAACACCTAGACTATATAGTTTAGAGAGCTCTTCAGGAATCTGTCCACTCAAATTATTCTTAGACAAGTCTAATTGCTCCAAAGTAGATATGTTATTGAAAGATGCAGGTATTGGCCCTTCCAAATGGTTGCCAGATAAATTTAGCAATCGCAAGCTACTCAAAGTCCCTATGCTTGTAGGTATTTGTCCTATAAGATTATTGTTGGACAAATCAAATATTGTGTTTGTAGATAACAAGTATGACAGAGTATACTCACTTCCTTTCATGACAATTTCCATTTCCTCAACTAATTCGTCATATTGTAATTGGGAAGTGTTTACAAATCCTTGAAGCCTTTCCAAATGTATGGCATTCTTCCACTGAATTTGTTGTTGGATAAATCCAACACATATAATTTAGTGAGGTTTGTTATCCATTCAGGGATGCCACCATGGAAATTATTATAGGCAAAATTTATAACATTCAAGTAAGGGAAAAATGTCAAGTAGTGAGGAAGTTTTCCTATCAATTTGTTTCGGCTTAAATCCAATAAAGTAATATTAATACAATTAGCCAAAGATATTGGAAGAATTCCAGATAAATTATTAGTATGAACGGAAAAAAACCCCAAAAAAGTGCAATTACCAATGGTTTTGGGTATTGTTCCTTCTAAATTGTTCTTTGATAAATCTAAAACAACCAGGGATACTAAACCACCAATACTATTGGGTATAGTGCCAAAAATATTATTATTATATATATCGAGAATACCTAAATCCTTTAGTTGACCTATGTTAATACTCGGAATGCTACCTGTAAGGTTGTTAGTGTGTAGGTTTAAATGAGATAGCCGAGTACAATTGAAAAGAGTGGGAGGGATGTGGTCACTGAGTGAGTTGTTGGATAAGTCAAGAAGAGTTAGGCTTTTCATCGAACCCATACCAGAAGGGATTGGACCACTGAAATTGTTGCTGCTGATATCCCGTTCTGTAAGTGAAGTGCAGTTGGCGAGAGAAGTTGGGATGCTTCCACTCAGAGCATTATAGTCCAAAAAGAGAGATTCCAACCGGACCAGACGACCGAATTCCGATGGAATTGGACCACTCAATTTGTTGCTCCTGATACGCAATATTGTAAGTGAAGTGCAGTTGGCGAGAGAAGTTGGGA
This sequence comes from Pinus albicaulis, assembly GCA_034641835.2. Lineage (NCBI taxonomy): Eukaryota > Viridiplantae > Streptophyta > Pinopsida > Pinales > Pinaceae > Pinus > Pinus albicaulis. Next base: position 1,572,161,667 of record CM076580.1, read on the forward strand.
TGCTTCCACTCAGAGCATTATAGTCCAACAAGAGAGGTTCCAACCGGACCAAACGATCAAATTCCGATGGAATTGGACCGCTCAAATAGTTGCTGTCGAAAGACAATTCGACAAGTGAAGTGCAGTTGGCGAGAGAAGTTGGGATGCTTCCACTCAGAGCATTGTCTCCCAACGTGAGAGATTCCAACCGGACCAGACGACCGAATTCTAATGGAATTGGACCGCTCAAATTGTTGCTGCTGATATCCAGTTCTGTAAGTGAAGTGCAGTTGGCGAGAGAAGTTGGGATGCTTCCACTCAGAGCATTGCCAAGCAACGTGAGAGATTCCAACTGGACCAGACGATCGAATTCCGATGGAATTGGACCACTCAAAGTATTACCAGAAAGATGTAACTGCCGCAATAGAGAGAGGTCCCCAATAGACGGGGAGAGCGTAAAGTTGCAACCACCCGTTTCGTGTTTGGCGTGCACGAAATTCCGTTCCAGCGGCACACGTTCTGTGAGTTATTGGGCGTCCAGTCGGAGAGCGATCCATGTGGATCGTATGAGATGCCTTTTCTGAAGGTCAGAAGCGCCTTCACGTCCTCTAAGGGTTCCCCCCATCATACTCCGTCCATTCAAAGGAAAAGGAAGACGTTGAACAGAAGTGAATCCACCCGTCTGCTCATACAAATCATGTTCATGAGCTTCAGAATGAGTATGGTAATGAATAGGCATTGCTAAACACATCATGAGTAGATCGGAGCAGAAAAACATGATGAGAAAAGACAAAATGCGCGGCAACCGCGTGAAAAATTTGGCCGAGAATCTTTCCAAAAGTTAAATTGGAACTTTGTAGGCCATATAAAATTCAGTTCTGCAGACTCGGAAAAGACAAAAGGAAAAAGACGAAACGGAAAAGAAGTAAAGTGTAGACTGGAAAATGCGGATGGTTTTCCAAATTTGTTAAGTCGATGGAAATTCAATGCTATAGACATAGAAATAGCCACATTTTTCGCAATCTGTATTTTTTTGGGTTAATATATAAATAAATATGATAGCCACATTTTAAATAATAAAAATCATATTTTTTTTTAAATTGTTTTATTTGATTGTGGTAAAAAAAAATTATTTTTTCTGAGTTATAATAGTCTTTAGTTGCTTTTTTTTCATTACATAATTTTTGATTCATTTTAATTAAAATTTGGTAAAGATTTTTAAAAGCTTGAGTTTCAGGTGTTTAATCTGTAAAATTGGAGTGCCACACTTGGTTAATTTTAATCAAAATCAGGGAGAGATTTTTAAAAGCTAGAGTTTCAGGGGTTGAATCTGAAAAAAATTGGAGTTTCAGGGGTTTAATCTGAATTTAATTATATAATTAATAATATTTTTATAAATTTATTTTATTATACCAAAGTTTAAAGTTTTATATTTATATGCATGGTGGATGATATAATTAATAATATAATATTATTAATTATTAATTATTAATAGCTTATTTTTAATTAATACAAATTTTCAAATAAATGTGTTTTTTAATATTTAAAAATTTGAATTTCAATTATTTGATTGAACTATAATTTGAAGGTTTTATTGTAACTTTTGCACAATATAATGTTATGAAAATAATTGCCTCTAGTTTTTTGCTATAATTTATGTTGTAATATTCATCTTATTATTTTTAAATATTTGTGCAATGATTTTTTATTCCTGAACTTCATAAAATTATTGAAAATAGCTCATACTCATATAAATAACATATTTACCATTACTTACTACCCACCAAAATTTAGATTTACTAGTAGTTACTACCTACCAAAATTTATTCAAGTCCCTATGCCTTAGTAGGAGATT